>JARHVA010001725.1:2875000-3105000 GCA_037957365.1 Torreya grandis | reverse complement strand
AAAGTGTTAATACAAGTTGTGTATTGTCTATCATATGCTGTGTTATTCTGAATTCTAGTTACTTGTTGATTCTGGTTATTTTTGCATATTAAGTTGCTTGGTATTTGGTAATCAATTATATGCTTCCAGTGTTTCGCAAACCTGACAAGTGGTATCAGAGCTAAGGTTGCAGGAAGCAGGTTGTGTTTTGGTTACAGGTCACTCTCAGGGGTTTCTGATCGAGTGGGAGTAGAGCAACAGCAGATCAAAGTAAGCTAAGAATGGAGGAGTTGAAAAGCATAGATGGTCACTCACGGTCTGATGGAAAGAAAGAGCAGGTAAAAGAAGATTGCTGGTTGGTAGCAGATCAGCATGAAGAAACTGAAGATACAGATGTAGCAGGTGTTGTTGCATAGGATGTGTTTGCAGGTTTCTTGGATAAAGTTGAATCTTGGATAAAAGATTCGGTTGCCTCTTTCCATGCAGCCCCAGGTAGAGGAGCCGGTAAGCCTTGCCAAAGAATTGGCAAAGGGGAAGTGAAGCTGAAATTGCAGGCAGCCAACACACAGGTGTTGATGAAGGTCATGCAGGTCCCAGGTTTGGAGATTTGGCTAATTTCTTTAGAAATATTGGGTGATGAGAGATGCACAAGAACTCTCACAGTGGTAGCACTTGAATTAGCTGGTGGTAAGAAAACAGGTATACTTTATCTACTTGTTTATATTACTGATTCTTCTTCTGTTGCAGAGACGTGGCTTCGTAGGCTTGGTCACATGAGCAGGAAGGAGATGCATGTTCTTAAGTGAAAGATAGATATATTTGACAGGCTTAAGAACTGGAAAGCCTTGGTGTTCTTGGAGGAGATGGCAGATAGAGTTCAGTGGATGGGGCTGGATACATCTGAGCAGAGCAGTTTGGACATGTGTTTTGATCCAAAGGAGCTCACGGGTAAAAAGTCATCACTCATAGGTGAACACAGATACCGATGTCGGTCAGGAGGAACCGGTGTCGAACAGACAGGTGCTGATGTCGATCATGTGCAGACCGAAGTCGGCGATGTCGGGTAGGGTAAGACCAACGTCGGTCATGGGACCGACGTCGGAAGTATGTAAGACCGATGTCGGTCAGGAGGACCGACGTCGGTAGTAGAGACACCAGCGCTGGCAGGCTGGTAGTCAGGTACAGACACATGAGAACCGACGTCGGTCGGATGCAGACTGTGGAGTGACCGAGGTCGGTCACTGTAACAAATTTTGGGTGGACAGCATGTTGTCAAGGAGTCTCAAACACCCATTTAGAGGACTGAAGGCGTAAGTAGTCCCTCAAATTCGTGTTCCTCTTCTTAATACTTGTTGCTGATTGTAGAGCAGGAAGGATCCAGGAAATAGGTGAGAGCTAGGCAGGGATATGATGCAGAACCAAATGGGAGTTTTGGTAGGTTTGCCAGCTAGATGAAAGCACAGAGACGAATGGATTCCTTAGTAGAAGAATAGAGAGAACGGATATGTGAGACGGAAGACCAGGTCATATGGTCTTGAGGTAGCTGCAGGATAGTGGTACAGGTTTTGACAGGTGGAGGATGAAGCATGGCTTCAGTCAGTGTCACGTAACTACTGTGGTTTGACTTACCAGGGGGATGATGATTGCAACATCATTCTGTTGCTGTATGTGGATAGTATGCTAGCTAGCAGGGGTGTACATACAGGGTTTTGCTGAGCTAAGGGTAAGATTAGTTCAGTGGCATGTCATGAGGAGTTTGGAGTAGCGGAATTCTTTGACATGGGAGGCATGGAGATCACAGGTTGATTTTGTCTTGAGTGGGAGCTGATGTGAATTAGGTGTTGGCGAGGTTCGGGATGCAGAACCAGAGCACACTAAGGGCTGGATAGGTACAGTGTCCGAAATCACATGAGGTCTGGTATAGACCTGAGTATTCCCATGCAGTGGGAGCTGTCAGAGTTAGGAGCCAATTTGGGGAAGTGGGTTCTCAGGTTTTTGAGAGGGACTGGCAGCAGGTGTTGCTATGCAGGGTCAGGACTTCACTACAGGTGTTGTAGGTTCGGATGTGGTAGGGTACTCAGATGACATGTGATACACCATGGGATGTGTGGTGGGTTGTCTTCAGGTGGGAGCTTGAAGAGGGATACAAACCAGGAAATAGATTAGATGGAGTACAGGTACAGGTACAGTGCAGCTGTTTATCTCCAAGTGGGAGATTATTAGGATTGTGGAGCTAAAAGCTTCACTGATGCAGACACAGAGGAGGTTGCAGGAGAGTTGCTGAGTGTCAGAGACACCGGTGCCGGTCAGGCCAACCGACGTCGGCAGGATAGGGTAGGAAGGCAACCGACGTCGGTCAGAGATCGGCTGGCGTCGGTGACCCCCAGGCGGACAGGGACCGGCGTCGGTCGCCTGTGTGGTTCGACTGCGAGCTAATTACGGGCAGTTAGCTAACGAACCAAGTGTTTGCATGAAGAGATCTATTTTTAGACTGAGAGCTGTGGATCTAATTATTGTAATTAGATGTCTAATTATTGTTTGATGAGATCTATATAATAGACTCATGGTTGTATTGGAAAAGTGGGCTAGTTTGAGTTGAGCAAAGTTTGCTCCTTCTGTGTGTGAGGTGAGCAAGTGGGTTCCTCCTAGTTCCACAACAGTACCAGGTGTGTTGGTGCTGGTTTGGAGAGTTAGCTAGATTCTTCAGGAGTGTAGGATCTTGGTCACAGTTGCATGGCCTATATATGAGATCTACATGGTAAGTAAGATCATTGATCTGCAGGTGTATGTGTGTGCAAGGTCGAGGTTCACAGGTGAGCAAAACCGTTGTTTGATTTGCAGGTGTGCAAGGTCATATAGATAGCAACACAATAGGGAGCAGTATCAGGCAGGATCTACTTGGAGTACAGGTGTGTACTCGGATAGAGCAAGAGAGGAAGGCAAGGGAGTTCCTTCCATAAGTATGGTCTGTTGAAGTGCAGGTTATTGCAGGTTCATGGAAGATCTACTTGAAGTACCTTGAGTACTTGTGGAGCACGTGGAGTGCTTGTGGAGTGCGTGGAGCACTTGTGTTGTGCGTGGAGCACGGGAGGTGAACACCAACTCTGTATTTGAGTTGGGTGTTGGGACCTGTGAGAGGGAGAGCTTTGGGGAGAAGAATTACTGTTCACTTGAGGTGTGGGAAACCTCTGTAAGGTGGTGGAGAAGAAGTGGCATCTTCTTTATTGTATTCTTTTCTGTATAAAGTGTTAATACAAGTTGGGTATTGTCTCTCATATGCTGTGTTATTCTGAATTCTAGTTACTTGTTGATTCTGGTTATTTCCACGTATTAAGTTGCTTGGTATTTGGTAATCAATTGTATGCTTTCGGTGTTCCGCAAACCTGACAATATATACATATATATATATATATATATGTATATATATATATATGTATATATATATATATACATATATGTATGTATACATATATATATATATATGTATATATATATATGTATATATACACATATATATATGTATATATGTATGTATATGTGTATATATATATATGTATATATACATATATATGTATATGTATATATACATATATATGTATATGTATATATACCAACATATATATATACACACACATATATACATACATATGTATATATACATATATATATGTATACATATATGTATATATATATACACACACACATATACATACATATATACATACACACACACATACACACATACACACACATATACATACATACATACATACATACATACAGACATACACACACACATACATATATATATATATACATATATATATATATATATATATATATATATATATATATATATATATATATATATATATATATATATATATATATATATATATATATATATGGTGTTGAGTTCGTAGAATCATGTCTCAATACAATTCACCTCTGAAGAGGGAAAGTGAGTCAAACATCTTATAAATCCAAAAAAATGTGTCTATGTGTATACCTATTCAATCATGGCTATAAAATTTTGACCTCCTCTCACTTTAGTCACCTCCTATAAAGTCTTCATATGATACTTCAATCTAGCTATATGCCTCTATGGGTGATTTATTTCCATGAACATGTGATAAGTTGGGGCAAAAACATCTTATGCCTACCTATCAAACAATTAGTCCTACCTTAGATGGACAATTGATACATATTTTACCCATTCCCCCAATCCACTAATCCTATTTTGTGATTTATTTTCAGAATTAATTGATCTAAAATAATTTGTGATGATTTTTTATAAATCGGGGAAAAAACACAAAACCAATAAAAAACCTACATGGCCCTGCCCTGCTTCACCTCCTGTTGATATGTTCTCCATCCTCAACTCGTAATCATTATTTTGATTATTTTATTATTCAAAGCCATCCTAATAAATTAATATCCCAATATCTCTTACATTCAATTTTCACAAATGAATTTGCTTTTGGCAAGTTTTTAAATAAATAGGCCACCAAACTAGCCTTTTTAGTTTTTTTTTTTTGAAATTTGTCATATTCTTTCATTGACACATATTTTCCTTCTTACAAATCATATTATTAATATATTTTAGGATGCATGCTGTAAAAACTAAAATTTTAACAATGTTTCTATATTTTGTATCATGATTTATGGTTTTGTAGGTACACAACAACTTGGCACTAGATTCAATCCTTTGACAGGATGATTTAGGTAGTATGACCTTCCCCACATCTATGGTTGTACAAAATATTAGTTGGATTCATCATACCATTAACATAAGTGAGATAGGTATTTATAACCCCCTATTTCCATTCGTACATGCCACTGATTGAGACCACACAGTCATCAATTCATGAAAAGGCGTCTTCCTGAGGAGGAAAATGTAAAACTCTCAAAGAAGACTATGGTTGTTGATTTTCTATGTTTGTCTAGTGTGTATGATATGAAAGATAAATAACATTATTTATTTTTTATATTTTCATATTATTAATGAAACTATATTGAAATTAAGTATTTTATAACATGAAAATGAAATAAGATCAAATCCAAACCCTAGGGAATATAATCTACAAGTATCTAATAATTCTTTTATGCATGAAAATTAGAAACTAGTTTTTGGTGTTCTAGACGATTGCATATTAAGTTGAATTATCTAATATTGAATAAGGATGGAATAAAAGTTATGTTTTTTTTTAATTTTATTATATAAAAATACCGTTCTTATTTCATACAAATGAAGGAAACTAGGTCCAAGATATCAACTTTATTTTACCTAAGCTTTTATAAAGTTTCTAGATGTATGTGCACTTGTTTGTTTGTGAATGTAATCTTATTGAAAAATGAAAATGATTTATTTTGAAATTGAAAATGATTTTCTTTGTTCCTAAAAATTACCTAGTGTTTGGATGCAAATTATATGCTTTCTCAAGATCCTAATATGTAGATGCAAATACTAAAGATCTAAGCTATTATTTTTGGTGCAAGAGAGAGGGGAGAAAGATAGATTTAATTTTCTATCTTTGACTTTTTACAATGAAAAATAATCTAAACTACTCTAATATAATAAATGAATAAACAAAATTTATATTGTAAACCCCCAACTTGATCAAGGTGTAGACAAGCTAAAAAAAAAGATTTGTCATAGTAAAATAAACTATCTTCAGGTATCTAGCATCATGATTTCCCAATAATAGAGCTTGAAACTCTTTGAAAGAAAGAAGCAAAGGGAAGAAGGAAACAAATATAAAATATTTGAAAAGAAGAGCAGTTTAATAATGGTTGGGCTAATTCACAGATAGAAAATAAATAGTTTATTAATTTTAATAAATTCTCCTTAAAAACTATGTAAAATGACCTAAGGTGAAGCAAAATATTTTTCAAAACTTAAAGTAGGTAGGATAGGATTCTGTATAACATGAAAATGCCAATCTTCAATGCAAATTTCAGATTCCAAATTCATCCAAAATTGGAGTACTTTTAGAAAATGGATGGATTTTGCATGAGGTAGTTAGATTGAGTTCAACTAGGAGTAAAATTTTTGAAAGGTTTAAAAATAGATAAAATCATGAGTGGAAGTGAGTTGAGCCAGTATGGAGGTGAAATCAAGGTAGAAAAAGAAATAAATGTAAAGGCAACATGTAAAAACACATGAAAGATGGAGTTTTGAAGGATAAAATTATAAGAGGGACAAGAAGTGATGAAACCACCCCTATTTTCATGTATGGTTTCATAACCATTGGTCCTAGTGATAAAATAACCCTATAGAGTGAGAAATGAAACTAATTTAAAACACAACCACCCTGTTAGAACATGATCATCATGGCAGTTTATGAAACCATCATGGTGGTTTTGAGATATACATGACAATTCTTTAAATAAGAATAATGATTTTATCACTAAAAAGGGTAGTTTTTTCCTTAGAGAAAAGTTTTAAAACAAGTAAAAAGAAGGGGGAAAAAAAAGGTTTAGAAATGGTCTAAGTGTAAAAATAGGGAGAGAGTAAGGACTATAATTTTAGAGATAACCCACTTGAGCATAAATTAAGATATCATTGCATCATCAATCGATATCATTTTGGGATGTCACACCGTGCCAATTTTAGGTACATACAATGATCACTAAGGGGGGAGTATTAGGAAATAGTCCTCACATGGGTGCATAAGATAGTTATTTTAGTACTCTGCATGATTAAATGTGGAATTAGTGTGTGTGTGTGTGTGTGTGTGTGTGTGTGTGTGTGTGTGTGTTTAATATGTGAAGAGATTAATTGAATAATGTAATTGAAGTTGTGAAAATAACTCATGTAGTGTTTTGAGAGAGTTTTAGTTGATAGGGTGAGAGAGACCAATAGATAAGTGTGTGATGGATTTAGGGAGTAGATTAGGGAAATACTTGAGTGATTTGAGATGAGAAAGGTCTCTTTTTTTAGGATATTCTTACCTATAAATATAAATACTCTACATTTTAATAAACATGTTGGATGATTGACATCAAAGTGTTGTTGTGCATTTGCATACCTGAGCTTCGACTCGAATTGGATATGGAGTAATTTCTACATAACAATTGTTTGTTTTCCAATTGTCAATTTCAATTTTATTTGGCTTGCTCAATATAAGGACAAATACTTAGATTAATTAGTTATTTCAATATTGTTTTGATTTATATTAACTCTAAGCTAATCTTTGCCTCATGATGTTATATATGGTATGCCTAGTGGGAATATGCACACCCAAAAATCCTCTTTGATGTATTCCAAACCTAATTTACCAATAATTTTATACCTTTCTATCTAAAATTCATCCAAAAATTCCAAAAAAAATTATTGAAATTTATATCTCTAGGCTTCTAGTGGAATCATTCATGAAATTGGTAGAATCATGTTTAGTGTAAAGCTTAGTTTGCTATATTTGGCATAATTAGTTAGAATTTGGCAAAAACATACTGTTTTTCATTAGAAATGTTCTAAATGTGTTTTTAGGGAACATAGATAAATAGTTTTAATTTCAGTTAAATTATTCAAATTTTAGTGGAATTATATCTATTTATTATGGTAGTCTATTTTTACAGGGTGGTGAAATCATCTAGACTTTAGCAAAATCATTCATATTTTAGCAAAATTATCTTTATTAATATTTTCCATTTATATTTTTAGGGTGGAAGAATCATCCATAATTCATCGAAATCATTCTAATTTTATTAGAATCATCTTTATTTATTCTAACATGATGTGTTTGCATGGTGTCAAAATTGTCCTAAATTCAATAGAATTGTTCTAATTTTATTGAAATTCTCTTTGGTGTTTTTGAAAAACTATTTTTAGAGTCATGAAATTTTCTTAATTTTAGTGGAATAATGATGATTTTAGTGAAATCATTATTTGTTTTATATCTATGTTTTTACAGAGTGGCATAATCATTTTATGTTTTGGTGAAAACATTTTGATTTTGGTAGAATCATTGGAAGTTTGTGACTTAAATTGTTTACATAATATTTTATGATTGTTAAAGATAAACAAAAAAAACTAATAATATAATATTTTGTAGGTTTTCATTTGTCAAAGCCTTAAATCAAAAAAACAAAATCTCACACTTCGTTTTGAGCTTAATAATTGGACACACATTTTGATTTACATATAAAAAGAACTTGTTTTCTTTCTTGATTTAGTTTACTTTTGGGAGTGTATTTATATAATCTAATAATTGTGTATGTTCTTTCTTTGCACTATGAGGTGATTACTAAGAATCATAAATAGTTTAGATTGATTATTTTTATCCTAGATAGATGTTATGTATGTTTTTCTCTCTCACCTTTGGGCGATCTTGGGAATCTGAGATAATGTGAGTCTCTTTTATTTTGGCTCTACAACTTGGACCTTGATCCTGAAGCACAATAATTTAGGGTTCATCAATTAGGATTTCATCCAGAAATAACTAAGATTTCACCCTTAGCATTAGGATCAACCCCATGTTTTGATAGTGTATATAAATTGAGGTAGGATCTATCATTACTTGCCAATAATTTGTGTGTTTTAGTAACACCATAAAGTGAAAGGATTTCATACTCAAATACATAGGTCCTAGATAGTACCCTTGAAGAAATGATTATTCGGTAGCACTTCACTAAAATATTACGAGTGAAGTGGGAGAAAAAGGACTAGACCCTTTCAATCAGATCTTTAATTAACTTCTTCCATGGATTTGGGCCACATCATACTATAAGGTATATAGTGGATGTACATAACAAGCCTTTTACAAGCCTAGTCTAAGACTTATAGACTGAAAATAATTCTTAGTTTGAGGAAGCCAAAATCCCTCAAGATAATCATAATTTACATCCATGGAGTCAGGGTTGGGATACCAATATATTCACCACTTCATGTGAGTCTATGTGTGGGATATTTTTCATTACACACCTTTTATAATAAGCATAGGGTTTGATATTTTGTGTGTTTTTTGTTTGATTATTGTGTAGACCTATATTGACCGTAAACCTTAAAAAATTCAAACAAATTCAAATCCATTAAAGTCTAACATCAAGACAAATTCATTAAAATTTCAAAATTTAACTATTCAAAAGTCAAATAATGTCAACTCTTCTAAGTTAAACCTTCCAAAGTTAAACATTGATTCAAATCAAGTCAAATTTCAAATTTCAACCTTCAAATTTAAACTTTCCATGGTCAAATCAAGTCAACATTTGAATTCAAACTTTTCAAAGTCAAATTTCAAGTTAAAAATTTAAAAATTCAACTTTCTTAAGTCAAACCAATCACAAGTCAAACCTAATTAAAATTCAATACCAACCATCCAAGATTGAAAATCCTAAGTCTAAAGTCAAATATTTACCTTTGATTAAGTAAATTTTTTAAATCAAGTAAAACTTTAAATCAAGTAAAACTTTGAAATCATGTAAAACTTTCAAGTCAAGTCAACTATTCAAATCAAGTCATGTCTAAACATCTAAATGTACCTTGAGTCAAACATCTTCAAAACACACCAATTTTTTTTAAAGAACCAAGTCAAATATTTTCAAACTTACATTAAACATATAAAGAGTTAAAAATTAATCAAATCTTATTCAAAAACATTGAAAGCATCCAAAGCCACAAATCAAATCAAAATCAGGAAATCAAAATAATTTTTTCTCAAGAAGCATCCAAAGTTAAATATAAAAATGAGACAAGTTAATTAAAATTTGATTCCAATCTGAAAGTTAACTTAACTCCAATCCAAAGATCAAGAAAATTCAAAGTTTACATAACATCAAGTATCAATCTAAAATCTAAATTTGATTCAAAATCAAATATCAAGTAAAAATTCATATCTTAAGCTAACTTCAAAACAAAGTGAAATAAAATTTATCACCATGCCTCATTACTCACAAAGTGGAGCTAGCTATAATCCTAAATTTGATTAAGATTTTGGTGGAAACTTGTTTCATTATGATAAAAAATGAGATGAAGATAACACTCAACATGACAATGGGATTTATCCAATTAAATACTAAATTGGTCTACCCAAAACAAAGCCAAGAGTGGAGTCTAATACGAAAAAATGACATAAGGAGAGCACAATTTGAACAAGACCTATTTGAACACAAGGATGATGTCCTTTTATGATTACAATAATTAGGTGCAAAGTGTCCTATTGGGTATAGTTTATAAAATTTAAAACTTATTATTTGACCACTAGAAGAAGTGGTCCAAGTTCAACAATAAGATATGAATACCTCTAGTCATGACCAAAATCAAGATCATAATAATATTAAAAATATGCAATAAAATTGTGAGTCCTCTAGTAAAGGAAAAAAAACTCATGAAGAACCACCACCTTAGGATAAAAATCAAGTTGTGATTGAGACATTGAAAAAATGAGAGCCAATTACTTGAAACTTTGGTCTCTAACTTAAATTCCCACCAATCCAAAATATAATAATAACAAGTCCCATATACTCAAAAATAACAAATCCCATCCAGGCAACAAGTCTCATCAAATCATCAAAAATAACAACAAATCCCATCCAATTATAAACAACAGTTGCAAATCTCATCTAGTCAGCAACCAGAACAATAAATCCCCTCCACTCAACAATAGAAAATCAAATCTAGTCAAAAAATTCCTTATAATCAATAAGAGATTCCCATAAAAAGGGTATATAATCCCAACAAACCCACCAACAAGGTATTTATCCTTGCCTAATCTAATTATAATATAGAAATCAATCATAATCCACCCTTCTATTTCCATCAACATGCATCACATTCATATCAAAATTCCCCATCATCTCAAGAGTGGCAAGAGATGAAAGATGATATTCAAGAACTACAAATTGGGAACTAAAGTAAAAAAGTTCATATTTGAGGAGCTATGTCCTTACCCTTTTGATAAGGGAAATCTACAATTCCCTTTCCATAATTATTTTGAAGCACCAAAATTTGATAAGTATGAAGTGAAAGAGGACCCAAGGGAACCCATCAAATAATTCTTCATGGCTTGCTAAGAAGTAGCATTCAATGACATATATCTTCTTAGATTGTTTCCTTGGTGTTTGGGTGGATAATGTCTAGAATGGTTCCTTCATGTACGTAAAGGATTAGTGACTATTTTTTTTTGACCTATCAGAATGCTTTGTCAAGTGTTTCTCATCTAACATGGATAATGAGTTAGCCATGGTTGAACTTTATAACACAAAACAATAAGGTGGGGAAAATTTTTCATAATTTTTACAATGATGGAGAGGTTTGGCCATTAGGTTTTCTCACTCTCCTTGAAAATTAATTAGAAACCACTTTTGCCTCTAACTTAAATATAAAAATGGCTTTTCATTTGTGATCGCACTATGTAAATACATTTGATGAAATCATTTAAAAGGGTGTACAAATTTAAAAATCCATTATTGAGAAATGATTGATCAAAATATACTCTAAGGACACTCTAAGTCAACCTCAAGCTAATGTCTAACAACAAAATGATAAACCTCAAGAAAATCAATCACTATATTCAATACCTTCTTGATCATGGAGAGAATACGATTGATAACAAAACATATTCATGTACTAATAATATGGAAATATTTAAGGACCCATTTTAAAATAATAATAAAAATAAATAGAATCATCACTAAAAAGAACATCATGATTAAAATCAAGGTCAACTCTCTTGAACCAATCTCATATATTATCAACATGCCCAACATTACTATGATAACATAATGGGAAGGATTAATGATAACTTTATTGCCACTATAAAAATCAATTCACAGCATCCTCCTAAAACTAATGTGTGTTAGGATCACTATGTAAGGACCTTTTTCACCTCATCCTATCAAATCTATTCAAGCTTAAGAATGTGTTATTTAATTGACACCCACTGATTACCAATCAAGATATTTCCACATCAAAATCCAATGGTCAAATCCAAGGTCCACGTTCTTCTAAATAAAAATCATCTGTATCCTTAGCTAAAAATTCATATGACCTTATTGAATAGGTGGAAAAAAATATTGCAATCCATCTTGGACCTTTTTCTAAAATCCAATGTCTATAAGGATATTTTATATAAGCCTCTTCAGTAGTAAAAGGTCCCCACAAATATTTAGCCATCATAGTTTCAACAACTTTTAGGACATTTATCCTTGGGGAAATAAATCATCTTTGACCAAATGACATTACACCTACAGGTCCATCCCATAATAACTTTCTTTATATTGATTCAATTATTGTAAAACATAAATTTAAAAGGGTACTCATACAAATGGCTCAAGATTGAACATTTGTACACTCAATTTGGTCATACATCTAGGGTATTTATATGCATATTTTTAGGAAAACACCATTACAATCAAGGCCTATGATAAAAAATAAATAAAACCAGTTTGCACTATTTATTTTTCCATCATTGTTGGGCCTGTCACTCATCAAAATATTTTCCATGTTATCAAATAGAACTTTTATAAAACCTCTTACTATGTATGTCCATGGATTCATGACAT
Organism: Torreya grandis; assembly: GCA_037957365.1. Classification (NCBI taxonomy): domain Eukaryota; kingdom Viridiplantae; phylum Streptophyta; class Pinopsida; order Cupressales; family Taxaceae; genus Torreya; species Torreya grandis. The sequence continues at coordinate 3,092,517 of JARHVA010001725.1, read as the reverse complement.
GCAAACAATTCCATCCACTTTACATCAATATATGAATTTATCACATGTTGTAATGGAGGTCACAATCCATAGAAATCAATAGCCATATCAATATTATAAAATTATGAAAGTTAAATATCATAATACCCATCATTGTCCCATCAAGGGACTTTCCCCTAAAAAGGATAAAAATGTGATTCCTAAAATTCCTAAATCATCATAAATCCATCCTAAAATTTTACATCCACATTTAATGATCTTCCTCTGAAGGCATCATCACACTTCATAATCAAGGATAAAGTTTGTGGATATATGAGATTAAAGATGATTTTAAAATTAAAAAACTTCCCACATCCCCTAGAACTTATGGCAAGCCCAAGATTATGTGGCATAATAAGGTTGATTCCTATGAAGTGGGAGCCTTTTCCTTTGAAAAAAATGGCCTTTTAGACAAAGACCATCAACAATCCTAGAGAATCATGGTTATACAATGATAATTTTGCATCCTATTATCAAAGCAGTAGATATATCATTCCCAAAAAGTAAAATAACATCATGCTTACAAAAGAAAAGGATTGGGGAAAAATGACAAGGAAGCCTTGATTTAAATCCACCATTTAAACAAAAATGAAATTGAGGCATTGGATTTACACCATATAAATGTGACCCTCTGATCTTGAAAGTGAAGACACTAGGTATCTAGAAAAATATCCTAGAAGTGATATAAAGTTATTTTATAGTAATTTTGATGGGATTATCAACAATAATATATTTAATAATAATGTCATCTTTACCATCCATCTAGACCTCTAATATCCCAAACTCATTGATTGGGACACAAAAGATTGCATACCATTGGAGGAATTCTAGAATAATAAGGCTATTGCATAATTCGTAGGACTTTGATATGGTCTTCCACTTAGGGACCATAACAAGGGATTCTAAATTAATTTATAATTTTTTTCATACTTTGGGGAGTAGGTGGAATTCCTTACAAATAAAAATCAATAAAATAATTTACCCTCTAGTGAAAGCCTCTTTGAGGCACTATTGGACAATCAAAAAATTAAAAATAAAGACATGTTTGTTGGTGAAAACCTTTTTAAAATGCCAAAAGATAGGGAATTTCAATCTCTTCATGAAGAAACACAAATTTCCAATAGTCCAAAAATCCTTAATGTTGGATTAGGTAGTAGTCCTTATGAGGAAAAATATTTAAATAATTGGTACAAGAATTTATAGGTACATTTTACAACTGGGCTTTGCTTGAGATGAATGATTCAGATTATTAATTCACTGGTGATCTCGATAATACAATTGAGTTAAAATATAAAGAATAATATCAGTTTCATTTGATGTCCAAAATATTAATAGATGGTTCCACACTATTTTTGGAAGAAATCATTGATGTCAACATCAGCACTGAAGATAACCCTCACATCATGAAGCATAGGAATTATTTAATAGAGGAATAACATGAGTTCATAATTTTCCTCATCATGTATTTCATTGACATATTTTCATGGTCATATGTGGACATGCTTGGCCTATATCTATCTTTAGTGGTCCATCACCTTATAGTACATATCAACACCAAATGAATCAAACACAAGTTGTGGAAGATGCATCCAAACATAATAATCTTGGTTAAGAAAGAGCCTAAATTTTTTTGTAGAAGTAGGATTCATCATATAAATTGATTATTCTAAATGGTTTCTAAAATCATCTTATCAGTAAAAATAACATAGGAATATGAAATTACATTGATTTCTTGACATAAACAAGGTTTGTCTTAAAGATGATTTTCAATTGCCAAATATTGATATGATCATTGATTCTATAGAAAGTTATGAAATGTTATCACTTATGGATGGTTTTTTGAGATATAATCAAATCATAAAAAAACCTAAGGTTCAACATAAGACGACATTCACCACTCCATGAGGGATTTTTTGCTATTAGGTCATGCCTTTTGGCTTTGAAAATGCATGTGTTACTTATCAACGAGCCATGATAGTTATATTTCATGACATGATGCATGACATCATGGAATATTATTTAGATGAAATCCTTGGAAAGTTAAAGACACATACAAAACATCCAATGATATTATGTTTATTTTGTCAACAACTCAGAGAATATAAAGTATGATTAAATCCTAAGAAGTGCATGTTTGGTGTCACATCTAGCTAATTATTGAGATTCATTTTTCCCAGAAGGGGAATTGAAGTTAATCTAGATAAATTCAAATACATAACCTAAATGCCTCCATAATCAAATTTCAAATAATTATCTCATCTACAAGGAAAATATAGGCTATCCATAAATTTATTGCACAATTGGCTAATGTTGCCATTCATTCACACATCTCAAAAAAGGTAATGCATTCAATAATAAATTCAAGAATATTTTTATTAATTAAAATAGTATTTGGAAAATATGCCAGTGTTATCCCCTATAACACCTAGTAAGTTGTTGTTACTTTACATCTCGGCTACTCAACATGCCTTAGGGACACTTTGGCTCAACACAATGAAAATTTTAAGGAAAGAGTAATTTATTATATGAGCATAACTATAGGGGAATATGAGTGTAATTAATCTTCTATTTAAAACACATACTTAGTGGTAGTGTTTGCATTTATCTTTGTATATAGTTAAAGATCTTAGAAAATATAAAAACATTAGATAATCCAAAGACCCCTGAAAATCATAAAATCCCAAAATCCTAAAAATTTGAAAATGTATAAAATACCAAAAAGAGATATAAATCCAAAAAATATTTATCCAATTTTACATCTTATCCAATGTTTAATTCCACTCTTTTCTCTATTTGGGGTAAAATCATTAGGTACATTAGTCTTCATCCTGCTTTTGTGCATTTGCACACTTTTTTTTTTTTTTGGCGGGGGGAGTAGGGGTGTCTTTGATATTATAAATATAAGTTACTAATATCATCCATTTCATCTTCACCAATGGGATAACTACATTTCCTTGAGGTCCACAAGGGATATGTAGGCAACACTTAATTACATGGCATTTTTGAGGACAACTCGACCCATTTTCCCATGTCCCAATATTTTTGTCTTAGCTTACACATCTCTAATAAGCCTTTAAAATAATCATTGTCACATATATCATTCAAATAATTTTAATAACTAATTTAATTTAATCTTGAAAAACATACTCCCCTGCACATGTTATTTCTTGGGGGTGAATAAAGCATGCATTTTATTAAAAACATTAATGCAACACTGATTTACTTTGATATTTGTATACTTGTACGCTTGTTTGTTTATTTTCTTTCTTATTTATTTGTTTTAATTCTTGAGTCTTGATTCAATTAATATGCATCAAAAAAATTTGCATGATCATTTATATAATGATGTGTTTTATTGTACACTATTTACATGAGTTAGTCCCTATGCAAATATGCAAATGAAAATAATTTTATCATGGTCTTTCTATAATCATGATGCATCCTATCAAATACTAAATCAAAAATAAATTTCAAAAGTATATGTGGAGATGAACTAAATAAGAAGTATATCCTATTGAAATTTTTTGTCACATCATCATAATTTATCAATCCTATATATTCACATCAAAGTGGCTAGGTGTGCTAGCATATCAATCAAAAAATAAAATTATTTGTATATCTTACATCATTTATGGTAATCAACACTATATGTGCTAAAAATGATTAATTATACAAATGATAATATCAAAAAATCATTTGAAACATCAAAATTACATCATAGGTAAGTCAAATCACATAATCATCATTAGATCACATCAATATCTTCATCTATTAGACATCAAATAATCAATAGAACATTACATATATCAGAGAGATCACATCAAAATGGGCATCACATAAATAATATCCAATAAATGTTCATGTATAAAAATAATGATCATGTACAACATATCCATATATACATCAAAAAATATGTATTTAGAATTGTGAGACTATAAAAATGTTATATTCAACTCTCACTATGACCCTTAGGAGGTGGATTCCCATAAGGTGATCATGGTCTCTGTGGAGTTTGATGTTGATATCTACATGATAGTGTCATCTTTAGTGGGCCCAAAGTACATGATGTTCATTATAATGTCAGCGCCACTAATCTCTATGAGGCTATAGTCCTCATCATTTTGGAATATCTCCTAAACCTATGATTAACATGCTCATCATAAGTTTGTTCCCTATGATTAAATGATACTATGCTCTCATATAGGATCCTATAATAAGTCATTACCTCATCACCCTCATCATATCTAATAGGACCTTACTTAGGCCTTAGTAAGTCACAATCTATAATGTATTTATTGCTCACTATAGAGCTTTAATTATTTTACCTATATTGAATTGTGATATGTGCATAATCTATGGTTAACCCCATCATCTGTAAGTTGTGTCATTTGAATCACCTTAGCAATTAGTCATATAACCTCAATAATTAAAACATGCTAGGACCCTATGTCCTAACCATCCTTTTGTAATTTTATTATTTACTAAATGGATATAGATGTACATGATTTGTAAGACATCCCTCAAAGCCTATTGTAATAGTTGAGTGTAATAATCCCAAATTCATTAGTAGTCGTTATTTAGTATTAGATTACTATAAATAGGAGCTTAAACTAGTATGAAGGCATATACGAGTTATATTGAAATGAGCTTGCTCAAAAAAGGTTACCCCATCAAAGAGGTTAGTAATTATACAATCATATTATTATAATGCAATTCTATTAATTTGAATTAGTATAATTTTGTTATTTTTGTTTCAATTCATATATTTTTAGTCTAGTCTAATCTATTGTAAGGAGGATCTTATTTTCTGGTATCAGATCACTTTTAAAGGATGATTTTTTTGCTATCCACCATTTGATCTCACATTGCCTTAATAGGCCCCTGGTGATCAAAAAATGGTGGTAAATCATGGCTATGAGGTGAATTTTATAACCCATTTATGCCACACTCTATGTTTTACAAGTTGTACATACATATAGATCTAATATTTCATTCTGTCAAAAGTCCATCTTCACCACATATCATGTTTGACACTCTAAATCCTCAAAACACTGTGTATGAATCATTTATTCATGTTACAACATCTAGAACAAGAATTAATACTAATAATGGTCCACTGCATTATCAAAATCGAGCTCTAATGAGGACCTTCATTTTTGATCTGATTGATCTAAGTTTTATTTTACTCTAATTCAATCAGGTTTGGATAATTCAATAGGGTTTGGCTAAAACTATGACCTATTACACAATAATTTTTATTATGTTCTATTATGATTTTGGGCATACAACCAATAAAATCACTCTCCTTATCTTTCTCTTATGTCATTCATGATCTGGGTGTACTTTATCTCCTTATATTTTGCTTATAGTTTAAAACTTGAATATAGTTTGGGCCCTTCCACCAACTAATCCCATTGTAATTGCTTAAAATTTTAGATATGCTTTTGGCCACACTGCCAACATATCTACTTGTAACCAAAGCCAAATAGTTAAAAAAAAGAGTATATAAATTTATAAACATCCATAGGTTGAATAATTTATTTTGATTTTCTCCCCTCACTATTCATTTTAAGGGGTAACTCCAAACTTTCACAAAAAATCCCAAAATTCCCATACTTCAAATAGTGTTGTGGCCACACTGCTAATAGATCTACTTGTAACCAAAGCCATATATTTAAAAAGAAGAGTATGGAAAATTTTTAGTGTCCATAGGTTAAATAATCTATTTTTATTTGGTCCTCACAATGTTCATTTTAAGGGGTAACACTAGAATTTCACAAAAAAATCCAAAATTTCCCATACTTCAAATAGTGTTGTTTGTAACCCAAATGAACTTTTTTTTCACAAATTTTTCACTGTGTAAACATTAATCTATTATAATAATAATCTTGAATAATTATTCAATTTAATCTATAACTAAACTTATCCTTTTTCAGTACCCATGAATCCCTAGTAAATACTTGTTACTTGTGCATGCACCATGGCAAACAACATTGCTGAACTAGAACCCTAATTATTTAAAATTGATCACCCTTTGATCGGTGAACTATTTGAACTCAATAAATGCCTAATAAATATACATAATACACTTTTAAAATTTAAACCTAATTAGGATCATCAATAAAATGGTATTTCTTCTACTAGGACAACATTTTGTGGCCCTAAATTAAGCTTTCCCAAATTTGATAGCACTAATCCCACAAGTTAGCTCTACTGTGCAGATCAATATTTACTCCTACATCCCACTAATAAAAGATTTTCCATTGATTCATTTCACTTATAAAAGGAATTTATTTAGTGGTAAAAATGGTACCATAAGGCAAATCCATAACCAAACTAGATGGAATTATCTAAACTCTTGTTAGTGCATTTTGGGCATAGTGCCTATGATGACTTTATGGGGGATTTGACTAAACTTTGTCAAAATAGAACCATGTGAGAATATAAAATAGAGATTAAAAAACTTTCTAATAAAATTAAAGGCATATATGACAAATTCTTCATTAGTTACTTCATCAACAAACTCAAGGATGTCCCTAGATCTGAGGTTAAAATGTTCAAACCTCACATAATGATGGATGCCTTAGGACTAGAAAATATCTTTGAAGACAAACTCACCTCAAAATGTTGTAATTCTAATTGGGCACCCTCTAATACATTTTCATTCCAGTTCCCCAATGCACACGCCCTTCTCAAGGCAACCACCATCAATAGGCTCACATCAGCTAAAATACATGCACATTGTAAAAAGGGGATCTATTACAATTGTGATGATAAATGGGATATTGGAAACAAATGTATTTAACACAAATTGTATCTACCCTTTGTTGATTCTCCACCTAATACATAAGAATGTGAGGATACCATAGAAGAACTAGAATAGACATATGATGATTCTAGGCCCTTTGAATCACCTCCCAAAATATCCATGCATGATTTGATAGGGGTCACAACCCACCAAACAATGTGTGTCAAAGGGTTTTTTAAAAAACAACTCACCATTATTAATGACTTTGGAATACCTCACAACTTCATCAACCCATGAATAACTAAGCAAGAAAATTGTTTTATACACCCTTGTTCTAGTTTAGAGGTGATGCTTGTTAATGGGGGAACATTACCATGCAAGGTAAAGTGTCACAACATTTATATTTTAGTGGGAAACTATAAAATTTAGGATGACATATTTTTTTTCCTTAGGTAGATGTGATGTTGTTTTGGGAGCATAATGGTTATGAACTCTTGGATCCATCCTTTTGGATTTTTTTGAACTATGGATGTAGTTATCAGGACAAAAATACACCCTGCAAGGCCTTATTCCTGAATCCACAAGCATTTTTATCTATCTTCACATGCAAAAACTTATCAAATTAGGATCACATGGCATAATTACCCAATTATTTTCTCTTCACACTACATCACCACTATATTCTCTCCAACCTTCAAACTTAAAAAATATTTTGGATAAGCATGAAATAATTTTTTAGGAACCCATAGGATTTTTGCCTCACCACCCTAAGGACCATCACATTCAACTTATTATCAGTAGTGTACCCCCAAAATTGGGCCATACCAATACCCATTTTAACAAAATAATGATATTTAAAATATGGTTCACTACCTCTGATATGAAGGAGTCATTCATCCCAACACTAGTCTATATTCTTCACCAGCTTTACTTGTTTATAAAAAGGATGGATCCTGGTGACTTTACATTAATTATCAGGACCTAAAAAACTAATCATTAAGGATAAGTTTCCCATTCTGGTCACATATGAGCTCCTTGATTAACTCCATGGTGTAATTTTTTTCTCTAAATTAGACCTGCACTCTAGATATCACCAAATTGATCTTCATGACGTTGACATTTCTAAGACAACCTTTCACACACATGATGACCACTATGAGTTCCTTGTCATGCCATTTGGGCTTACTAATGCCCCTCCAAATTCCAAAGTTTGATGAACCAATTATTTTACCCCTTCTTTTAGAATTTTAGCTTGGTATTCTTTGATGACATTATCATCTAAAACCACATATGGGATGATTACCTCTACCACCTCGACACAACCTTGGTAATTCTTACTACCAACCACATATGTTCCAAACATTAAAAATTTTATTTTTAGAAAATAGAGATTGAATATCTAGGACATATTATTGCATTTGATGGTGTTCATGTCAACCCATCAAAATTGAAGCTGTGACAAATTGTCCACCACCCAAGACACTCAAAATCTTATGTAGATTTATTGGTTTGACAAGGTCCTATGACAAATCTATTAGGGATTATAGCACAATTTTAGCTCCACCGATAAAATCTACCAACACATTTTGTATCCTTCAACATGTAATGTTCATCACACTAGTCTTGGCCATGCCTGATTTCTCCAAGCCATTTGTTCTTGAGTGTGATGTATGTGGCACAGGTCTTGGTGTTATAATTATGAAGGAAACCTCATTGCCTTCACTCACAAGGCCCTTATTTGGAAAAAATTGGCATTCTCCACATATGACAAAGAGATTATGGCTATCTTCCATGCAATTCACAAATGGCATTCATATGTTTGGTTTATGCTTTTGCATCAAAGATAACCATCAAGGCCTCAAATATTTTTTAGAATAATGAGTATCTTCCCCAAATAAATATAAATGGGTTTATAAACTCATGGGATATGATTATGAAATTACCTAAAATAAAAACAAGGAAAACTTGGTATTGATTCCCTCTCTTACTAGTTTGAAGAACAAGCCCGTTTGTGTGTTATTTTCATTCCCATTTCCAAATGGATCCAAAATCCTTAGTATGAATGGCATCATGATAAATCCACCCAATAACTCATTGTTTAACTATTTTTTGATTCATTTTATAAGCCTCACTACACTTGGGATGGACAAACATTGAGATATAAAGGTCATCTTCTATTAATTGTTGGCTCTAGGTTCAAATGGACCATTTTATAGGAGATGCATTCCTCCTCTTTTATAGGTCATTCAGGTTTTTTGAAAACTTATGAGCAAGTTCATCATAACTTATTTTGGTTTGCACTCAAGAAGGATAGTAATAATCTTTTTGTCGAATGTGATATTTTTCAATGACATAAAAGGAAAAAAATTGCACCACCTAGTCTACTTTAGCCACTATCAATTTCACAACATTTCTAGATGGACATTTTCATGGATTTGATTGAAGGCCTCCAAAATTCTAGTGTAAAATTAGTCATTATTGTTGTAGTCGATCGTATTTACAAATATGCTTATTTATGTGCTCTACCTCATCCCTGCACTGATTTTACCATAGCTCAGACATTTCTTGATCAAATATTTTGGTTCCATGGTGTTCTTACTTCTATTACCTCTAATCACGATTCTAACTTTGTGAGTCATTTTTGGCAAGAACTCTTTAATCACCTTAGTACAAATCTCAAAATGAGTTCAAGATATCATCCATAGATTGATGGCCAAAATGAAATTATTAATAAATGTTTAGAGACCTAACTTCATTATTTTGTCATGGAGAAATGACATCATTGGCTAAAATGGTTACCTCTTATTGAGTGGTGGTATAACACTTCCTACTACACAACCACCAAATGAACCCTATATGAGGCTATCTGACCAAAATTCACCCTCTCTTATTTCATATATATTAAAATTTTTCCCAATATAGGCTATTGATACTACCATTTGTGCATGTGAGAATATCCTTCACCTCTTCAAGGATAATATCCACATAGCATAGACTGCATCAAGTAATAGGTAGACCAACATCTCTTTCAATGATCCTTTCATCCTAGAGATATGGTTTTCCTTCCCTAAAAAACATAAAATAAATCCTCTTTAAAGATGAAAGGCCATCATAAATTAGCTCCAAAATTTTATGGGCCTTATAAAATCCTCCAACTAGTTAGATCTGTCACCTACAAGTTAAAACTTACACCTTCATCATTTGTGCACCCTATTTTTCATTTTTCATGCTTAAATAAGGTCCTTGGGTAGAATGTCCACACTTAGACAATGCTTCTGGAACTTGATGCATAAGGATCCATCCTTTATAACTTAAATCCATCCTTGATAAGCACTCTCATCAACTTGATAATTGGGTCATCACCAAAGTTGTTGTCTAGTGTCATGGGATGCAACCTAAAGATGCTACATTGGAACCTCTTTTATGAATCCATCAACAATTTACTCACCTCAAGCTTTGAGGGAAAATATTTAAGCGTGGGGGGGGGGAATGTTAGGACCCTAAATCTTAACCATCCTTTTGTAATTTGCTTCTTTACTAAATAGCTATGGATACATATGATTTGTAAGATGTCACTCAAACCTTATATTAATCATTGAGTGTAATAGTATAATAATCCCACATTCATTACGAATAGTGGTTATCTAATATTAGATGACTATAAATAGGAGCCTAAACTAGTATGAAGGCATCCACAAATTGTATTAAATTGATATTTCTCAAAAGAGGTTGCCCCCTCAAAGAGGCTAGAAATTATACAATTCTTCTATTGTAATGCAATTTTGTTTCTTTGAATCAATATAATTATGTTATTTATGTTTCAATTTCATATGCAGTCTAGTCTAATCTATTATAGGAATGATCTTATCAAAATGAAAATCTCCTATTATCTACCCACTAATTATGCACACATTTATACTAGATGGACATCACTAACTACTAATTATCCATCTCTACTAGTAACTTTCCCCTATAATGAATAGATATGTCCATCCCTAGCTAACACTTGTGCCTTTAGGGCACTATCTCACTATATCAAGCTGATATAATGGCTAATAACCTACCTATCTTGATCTCCTTGGCCAAAATTTCTTATTAGAGGCTAAAAATTAGAGCCTCATCTATTATAGCCCATCCTGGATAATAAGGTACAACTCTGTCCCATTTAACTATTCCTTGTAATACTGCCATATCAATTGTCACCCATGGATCCAATCTTGTCTACACCTATGTAGTAACCACTATCATCACCATTCAAGGAACTATCTATGTTGTCTATAGTGGGGCATCCATAATCATAATTTAAGTCCCTCCATCTCCTCCATCTTCATCCCCTCCTCCTTCCTCTCCTCCACCTATATCCCCTCTTCCTCCATATCCTACATGTGCTCCATCCACAACCTAAACTCAAGCCCTGAAAGCCCCACTCCTAGCATTCTTATGTCATTATTATTATGGATATGTATATATAACTACTTGAATCCTACTCTTAATGCTTGTGTTACTGATATTAAAGGTCTCATCATCCATATTGGTCTATAATAGACCCACCAATCTATATGCATATCTGTCACTCTAGAGTCATGGATCCACTAGTAAAATACCAATTAATCAGTTGCACCATATCTTAGTCAATCACTAATTCTTCTTTTAGTATTGGAAGGATCCAATGCCCTATCTCCCTATCAACATGCACAAACACATGAGGACCATCTGACACATCATGTTGTATCCCAAATTGTCACTATGCTTGATTAGATTTATACCTCTCAATAACATAATTATGATAACCTATGATATAGAAGAATGTGGTCATATATCTAAAATAATATTCTTGATCTAGCAATAAGAAATGGATATATAAGTAAGGGTTCCCAGTCACCTTCTACTTTACCAAATAATTAATACCCTGATGGTAGAAGTCCATGTCACCCCTATGTCCACATAAGAATTTGACCATAAGAACACATCCAAATGATATAGGCTCATCTTATACCTCTATTGTAGTTAGAATACTATTCACTTAATTAAAATATGTTCCCATGACCATACTTGAATCAATTTTGAGGTGATAATGCTTCATACCTCATGGTAGGAAACTGAGTTGAAATCCCTTTAAAGTTTGGCCAGTCTAAAGGGACCCCATCAAAGTTCATTGTCTCATTGAACATATCCAAAATCACCATGTCCAATCCCATGTGAAATAACCAACCACTCTTGTTAGGAAGAAAAATGTGGTTGATAATGGCCATAAAGATAAGGGGTACTCTATTGATGGTCAGATATGCCACTAGTGCATCTATATCCACCAACCCTTTCTCCATATCTATCCCAACAATCCCCACTAGTCACTCCAATAGGTCTCATTATCCTCCTAATCACTAAGACAAGACTTGTATTTGAATCAATATCTATAAAATCTACCACACATCCTCTAGTGGTAATGTTAACTACCTATTTAGTAGGTGAAATGTGTTAATCTTTAAGTGACATCTCTCTATGAGTGTACTCAGTAACACTCAATCAGTTCAAATAATTGGCATCCTGGAAACATACAATAATCATACTATTTCCATCAATCCTACCATCTTGTCATCCCAAGTCAACATTTTTGAGAGGACACATGATTATCATTCTCACATTATGATCATGTAAACACACTCTTGCAATCATTAATGTTAGCACACTTAGTCATTTCTCTCATCCAATCACTCAAATCACTCAAATTAGTTAAATCAATCAAAAACATCTATCCCATCAGAAAACAACCAACACTTTGGTGATTTTGCCAATCCATAGGATGATTCTACCATTTTAATCATGAATCCACCATTTTTCATGGGTTTACCACCCCTCAGGTGATTTTTCTATTTATAAGATGTTTTCATTATTTTGTTCACACTTATACTATTATGTCGATTTCAACACATTTTTGTGTTTTCATTGATTTACATACATTTATGATACTTCATAGACATTTCTAATGTTTACATGTTCTCAACATGATTTTTTCAATGTTTTCACCATTTTTTCCAAATCCACTATTTCATGGACAGTTCCACATTTTCAATGATTCTAGTGAATTTGTGTGTTTTCTTTGTTTCAAGTGGGATTTACTATTTTACTGATGTTTTCACTATTTTTTGAATGATCCCACCATTTTTCATAGAAATTTCCACCATTTTATATACAAGTTTACCATGAAGGAAATTTTTCCTCATGGTAAAGTCACCACACCTAGGTTTTCCTAGGCTAAGAATTACATCTAAAAAACAAAAATTTCAAAATTTAAGCCTATTTACCATTGGGTCACTCCCCCATATTCATTGGTACTCTCTAATGCATTCTCCAAGCTGCCTATAGACTAGAACACATGTCATGTTCTCAAAGGGTCTCAAGCATAAAACTAGAGCTAACAATTTTTAAGGTTAGAGGGTGAAAAAGAACAATTTTCACCCCTAGGGTCAATTTATAACACCAATTTGAATTCTACCCCCTTTGTACCATTTCCTTTATTTTGAGTGTTGTCTCCCAAAAATAACAGTCATTTTTGGAACAACATTTGAATTATTTTGGTTCTACAAACCAAAATGATATCTTCCATTTTCAAAATTTGTCTTAGATATTTAGATTTCTCATTTTTAGAGCTTCTCAGAAAATCTACAGACTCTGTAGGGTTAAATCTATGGACTCTGCAGGTTTGAATCTATGGACTCAGTAGGAAGGAAAACCTACAGACTCTACAGGGTTAAATCTACAGACTCTATAGGCTTAAATCTATGGAATCTATAGGAAAAAGAAAATCTATAGACTTCTGCAGGTGGTTTTCAGTCAAAAGAATTGATTTTCAACATTTGTTCATTTTTTGGGATTGGTTCAAAGTTTTGGTTCAATTGAAAATCTTCATCAGCAAGCATCTAAATACCAAAGGAAACCTGAATCATTGAAATGTTGAACCATTAAACCAATTTGGTTCAAAGGTTCAATGGGTTCAAAGGTTCAATAGTCAGTTCAACCAAAGGAATAGTTCAATCGCTCGGTTCAACCAAGCAGTTCAATGCTTTATTTCACTCAGATGGTTCATTTCCTTTGTTTTAACATATTTTGGTTCAATCATTTGGTTTTTTAGTTGGTTCAAGGCTTTTGTTGAACCTTTGAACCAAATTTTTGGTTCAATGTCTTGGTTCAATGGAAAGGTTCAACAACAGGTTTATCACTTTTTGGTTCAAAAGGTGCTTGGCATACTTCGTTGAATCGTTGAACCAGTTCAATGGACATGTTGAATCAAATGGTTCAACTCTCAGTTCAAAGGCAAGTACAAATATTTGGTTCAATGCTTAGTTTATAGGCCTATTTTATTCATTGAACCATCTGCTTGAACCATTTTGGTTCAAAGCCTTGGTTCAACTGATTAGTTCAATGTATTGGTTCAACGACAAAAAGTGCATCCAATGGTTCATCGGTTGTTTGCTTCAAAGGCTTGGCATGATTCATTAAACCTTTGAACCGATTCAACAAATGGTTCATCGACTAAGTTTAAAGGGCTGGTTCAATGCAAAAGAAGACTTTTCAAAGGATAAGTGCCCTTGCAGAGGGCACTTAATCAAGAAAAACACCTTTTTGGAGGATCATTTTTCTAAGAAGCTGAAAGGTAATTCTTTCAGATTTGTCTAAGGCATTTTAATTTTTTTGATTAAAGACTTAATTCTTTTAGATTTTTGTCTAAAGGAATTCCTTTGGACAAAAAGTCTGAAAGAATTCCAAATGGCCAAAGACTCCGAAGAAATTCTCAAAGACTTGTTCAAAAAGACTTGGCAGAATGAATTTCACCCAGACTTTTTGTCTATGGTAATTTTCCCTAGACTTTTTGTCGGTGGGAATTTTCCTCAGGAAAAATGTCCATGGGAAATGTTCAAAGGGAATGGCCTGAGGAAAAGCTTGAGGGAAATTTGTGAAGGGCCAACAAAGGACCCCGAAGGGCAGGTGCCCTTGAAGGGAACTCTCGGCCATTAATTTGAGGATACTTCCCGAAGTCGAAGGATCATTTCTCAGGGCCCGAAAGGGCAAAGCCCACTTTGGGAAAGGGCCAAGCAGAAAATCCAAAAGAAGACCAAGGGGTGACGTGCCTGAACACGTCAAATTCAACATAGTCAACTAGCCATTGGAAACATAGTGACGGGCATGCAAACGTCAAATTGAAGACAATAAAATGACTGTTGATCATTTGAACATACAGAATAGAATACATTCACAATTTTCAAGGCCAAGACCAGTAGAAAGCAGGGAAGGAATAAAATAGCAAGCTGAATCTAGGACCCAATTCAATTAATCAGAAAGGGAGGAATGATGAAGATAAGATTAGACCGTTAGGCAAAACATTGAAAGTTGTAAAACTTTCAATTACACAACTTATCTATCTACATTGAGAAGATCAAATGGGTAAAAGGCCCCAAAGTTCTAGCTTGTCTTTCTAACATTTCCCAATGCATCATGATGTATTACTGTTCTCGAGTACTTCTTGAAAGTGGCTATATAAGGGACTTCCTATCATTGTAAAATTTCTTCTTTTTGATAATCTAAATGAAACTCTATCGAAATTGAGAGGCATCATTGAGACTTTGTGCTCAGTCTATTTATCATATGTTTTTAATGAAAATAAGGGACTTTTTTAGACTTTGTGCTGTGATATCTTGTTTGTTTCATTGATCTAATAAGCAGGATTAGTAAATTAGTCATGAAGGTGTCTTGAAGAATCAATTATGGAGAGACTTTGTGCCCCCATAGATACCTTCAGTGTGTTTGCTTTTTCATTACTGTGTAAAGGACTTTGAGAAGACTTTGAGCTTTCATTGCCCTTTGTATATCACTCTTGAGTATTTTAGGTACAAACTTTGTGTTGTGTCTTGATTTGCTAGTTCTCATACTCCCAGTTACGCTCTACTTTAATTTCTAGGAGTATTCTTGTGGCTGGCTGAATAGTTTTTCCTGAAAGAAGAGGAGAGCTTTCTGTCATTCCCTTGAGTTTTTCCTTTGTTTTGTATGCATCCTCTTTGACGAAAGAGAGATGGATGTCTGGTCCTACCCTTGAGTATTATTTTCTATTTATACATATACATAGCATATCCATAGGGAACCTCCCCTTGATGAGAGGAGAGAGAAGTCTCCTTTTGATGTGATAAACTTACACATTAGGATGACTAATCTTCTTGCTTTGGCTAATAAGACCTATTTTGTTTACTAGTACGCTGATAGACAAAATATTCAACCAACAATTTTTGGCAACTCTGTTGGGGATATACCCATTATCCATTTATAGTCTATCCATTTCATTCACCTCCACACCATAGGAAAAGAACGCACAGTTTAAAGCCTCAATCTTTAACTGAAGCAAAGTCAAATCTTTTTCATTTTTGTTTTACAATCTGGTAGATTCAAGGTATACACGAAGCCAAAGGGCTAAAGGTGCCATTGATCCTATGTTCGAGCTGGTACAATAAAGTGATTTTGATCTATTTCCTTCAGCATCTCATCTCCAACAAACCAAGAGCTTCCATCCTACTAAAGCTAGATCTCCATTACCAAACAAAGTATCTACTTCTGCTGTTGATAAAGTTGTGCCTATAATTATCCCATTAAGATTTGTTATCCCTCCTTTTCAGTATCCTATAATGGTAGTTCAAGGCCCCTAGGGTAATGATTTTGGTCCTCTCAATCTTACTCCTCCTCTACATGAGCTTCCACGTAGTTCTAGGAAGAATTTCCCTAAATTCTACGGTGATGGAAAAGTTCATCCTGATGAACACATTGCAACATTCAGTATAGCTTGTGGAGTAATTGGGGTAGAGTTTGAAGATGTAGCAGTCAGGCTTTTTGTTGAAACACTACAAGGTCCTATTGTAGATTGGTTTTACCATTTACAGGCTCGATCTATGACTGATTGGAATACTTTGAAAGCTAAGTTTAAAGCCATATTCAAACCTACAGAAGATGCACATACACTTCTGGCTCAACTTACACAAATGAAAAAAGAGCCGCATGAGCCTATGAGAGACTTCATAGCTAAATTTTACAAGTTGAGAAATAAAATTCCTATGATTTCCAGACCTACAACTGAGAATCTTAAATGCTTTTTCATTAATTCTTAGCTACCTGAAGTTAGTTTCCTCTTGAGACGTGCTAGCCAAATAGATCTAGCTGTAGCTCAAATTTTGGCCACTAAAGTAGAAGATGATCTCATCTTAGTAGGGAAAATAAGAAGAGATCCCAATAGAAATAGAGCTTCATCATCATCCGAATTTGCATCTACAAGCACCACAGATCTAATGGTGCAGAATTAGCGAATGAGCTCCTTGCCCTCAAAAAGCAAATGGCTCAAGGAATGTCTTTAGCTCCTACATACAGAAGAACATTCCCAAATCAGTCATATCAGGGCAATGTTGCCAAAAACCAAGGACAACAAAATCATCTTCCTCCTCCACAAGGAAAACTTGCCTTGGAAGCTCCTCCAACTAATTTAGCAATGGGATATCTTGAGATAGAATTAGATTTTTCTTATCAGCTTGAATTAAATCAAGAAAATGACGCTGATATCATTGAAGACAATCAAGAAGAATCAGCTAGCGACTCCCACATTGGTTTCCTAAATTATCAGGATGAACCCAGAAGCAAAGGAGAAGCTTTAGATGGATCATATGCAGTGTTTACTAGGTCTAAGAATCAATTAGCCCAACAGGTTGATAAAGAAAAGATAGAAGAACAACCACAGCCAGTAGTCACAATTGTCAAGCATGGAATAGCTTTGCCCTTTCAACCAAAAGATTTGGTAATCACTCAAAAGGTAAATACATCTATTGCACCTTCCCCTTCTACTTCTAATTCGCAAACCAGCCCACCTCCCATCCCTTTGAAAACTCAGAAAGCTGAAGTACCTTTCTTTGTACCTAGCTCGATTCAGCCATTTGATATAATTGACCATGTTAAAAAAACAAAAATATAGATGTCTAAATTTGAGTACTTGCAGTCCAATCTAGATCAACTGAACAAGCTGGTCTAATATGTTAAAAATCAGACTGTCCCTGCAAGACAAAAGGCCAAAAAAGTAACTTTTGTTTCTTCAATGAATACACCTATTCCAAATAATCTAATTATTACTCCTCCAGTTGCTTCTAGAAAAATAGAACCCTTATATGTTTCCTTTTTAATCAATGACCACAAGCTAAGTAACTGTATAATAGACTCAGGTGCATCTGATAATGTCATGCCTGCCAAAGTCGCCGAGTCTCTTGGTCTCACATTGACCAAGATATTTGGAAGATGTTTCTCTATGGAGAACAAGCAAGTGCCATTGCTGGGGCAAATCAAAGATGCTCAATTTGCATTCACAACCTTTCTAAACAAGAGGATTAAAATGACTGTATTAGTGGCTAACGTCCCAAAATCTTATGGCATTTTGCTTGGATGGAATTTTTGCAAGGACGTGGGAGGATAACTGAACATGGATCTATCTGAGGCAAGGATCCCTATCCAAGGCGTGATGAAAATATTACTTCCTGAAAAGGAAGCAAATTATGTGGTTACCCAAACATCATCCCCTGCAGTATAAATTCTATTTGAATCTTCAAGCAATGGTAATTATTTCTTTACCATAGAAGATGCTCATGTTCCTATAGATGAAAGTCCTATAGCTGATAATCCAAGAATTGATCCAAACAAGATTTCAAGAGAATTGGTAGAGCACAGTATAAACAAGGAAGGATCTTTCATCTCTAATGAGGTGAAATCTGATAAGAGATCAACTTTTGATGATGACAACAATTCTTCTACCAATGATGGAGTTGGGACCGTGTTGATATCTCCTTAAAGAGATATTATTCCTTCATGCAATTTACAAGTCAACAACACCAACAACACAGCTAGAGGTGAATTTATATTGCCTAAATTGAAGATTGCTCAAGATGAAGAAGTCAAACTCCTTGATATCAAAAGAGATGATAATCTGATAGTTTGTTAGGAATTTGACTTGGATGATCCAATCATGTGCTGAATTGGACTAGTAGAATAGCAAGTTATAATGTTGGACCATGCTGCTACAAATCAAAATTAGGTAAAGGAATCTATCACCAAGACAACAAGGAGTGATAATTTTTGGTTTGAAGACCACATCTTACCATGGGGCAAGAAGAGGAAAGAGTCAACAAGAAGATGCAAAAAATTAGTTTCTTCATGGAGAGCTCCATTCACCCATCACCATTTTTGGGGACAAAATGGTTTCCTATTGGTTTACCAGAATAGAACATTATTTTCATTGTCTCCCAAAAAGTAGTTTTTGAAATACTTTAATTCTTGAAGTATTAGATCATTGCCTCTGTATATATGTATATTTGTACAGTTTTAAATTCTATTTTGTTTTTTTTGTTTTCCTTTTTGATGTCTTTCATTTTTGGAAAGCATGAATCTGAAGCCCAATGGTACACTTGAAGACACTGGAGTTTCTGAATTCTACTCCTTCCAATTCATTTTGCAATTGACAGAAGTTCCCCAACTGGAGCCAGCTATTATCTCCCAAAAATAACAGTCATTTTTGGAACAACATTTGAATTATTTTGGTTCTACAAACCAAAATAATATCTTCCATTTTCAAAATTTGTCTTAGATATTTATATTTCTCATTTTTAGAGCTTCTCAGAAAATCTACGGACTCTGCAGGGTTAAATCTACAGACTCTACATGCTTGAATCTACAAACTCAACAGGAAGGAAAATCTACAGACTCTGTAGGGTTAAATCTATGGACTCTACAGGCTTAAATCTACAGACTCTATAGGAAAAAGAAAATCTATAGATTTCTGCAGGTAGTTTTCAGTCAAAAGAATTGATTTTCAACATTTGTTCATTTTTTGAGATTGGTTCAAAGTTTTGGTTCAATTGAAAATCTTCATTGGCAAGCATCTGAATACAAAAGGAGACCTGAATCATTGAACTGTTGAACCATTGAACCAATTTGGTTCAAAGGTTCGATGGGTTCAAAGGTTCAATAGTCAGTTCAACCAAAGGAATAGTTCAATCGCTCAGTTTAACCAAGCAATTCAATGCTTTATTTCACTCAGATGGTTCATTTCCTTTGTTTCAACATCTTTTGGTTTAATCATTTGGTTTGTCAGTTGGTTCAAGGCTTTTGTTGAACTATTAAACCAAATTTTTGGTTCAAGGTCTTGGTTCAACGGAAAGGTTCAACAACAGGTTTATCACTTTTTGGTTCAAAAGGTGCTTGGCATACTTCATTGAACTGTTGAACCAGTTTAACGGATAGCTTCAATCAAATGGTTTAACTCTCAGTTCAAAGACAAGTATAAATATTTGGTTCAATGCTTAGTTTATAGGCCTATTTTATTCATTGAACCATCGGCTTGAACCATTTTGGTTCAAAGCCTTGGTTCAACCGATTAGTTCAATGTATTGGTTCAATGGCAAAAAGTGCATCCAATGGTTCGTCAGCTGTTTGCTTCAGACGCTTGGCGTGCTTCATTAAACCTTTGAACCAGTTCAACAAATGGTTCATCGACTAAGTTCAAAGGGCTGGTTCAACACAAAAGAAGACTTTTCAAAGGACAAGTGCCCTTGTGGAGGGCACTTAATCAAGAAAAACACCTTTTTGGAGGATCATTTTTCTAAGAAGCCGAAAGGTAATTCTTTTAAATTTGTCTAAGGCATTTTAATTTTTTTGACTAAAGACTTAATTATTTTAGATTTTTGTCTGAAGGAATTCCTTCGAAAAAAATTCCAAAAGAATTCCAAATGGCCAAAGACTTTGAAGAAATTTTCAAAGACTTGTTCAAAAAGACTTGGCAGAATGAATTTCACCCAGACTTTTTGTCCACGAGAATTTTCCCCAGACTTTTTGTCTACGGGAATTTTCCCCATGGAAAATGCCCATGGGAAACGTTCAAAGGGAATGGCTTGAGGAAAAGCCCAGGGGAAATTTGTGAAGGGTCAATAAAGGACCCTAAAGGGCAGGTGCCCTTGCGGGGAACTCTCGGCCATTAATTTGAGGATACTTCCCTAAGCTGAAGGATCATTTCTTAGGGCCCGAAAGGGCAAAGTTCAATCTAGAAAAGCACCAAGTAGAAAGCCAAAAGAAGACCAAGGGGTGACGCACTTGAACACGTCAAATTCAACACAGTCAACTAGCCTTTAGAAACACAGTGACAGGCGTGTGAATGTCAAATTGAAGACAACAAAATGACTGTTGATCATTTGAACATATAGAACAGAATACATTCACAATTTTCAAGGCCAAGACTAGCAGAAAGTGGGGAAGGAACAGAACAACAAGCTGAATCTAGGACCCAATTCAATTAATCAGAATGGGAGGAACAATGAAGATAAGTTTAGACCACCAGGCAGAACATTGAAAGTTGTAAAACTTTCAAATGCATGACTTATCTATCTACATTGAGAAGATCAAATGGGTAAAAGGCCCCAAAGTTTTAACTTGTCTTTCTAACATTTCCCAATGCATCATGATGTATTACTGTTCCCAAGTACTTCTTGAAAGTGGCTGTATAAGGGACTTCCTATCATTGTAAAATATCTTCTTTTTGATAATTTGAATGAAACTCTATCAAAATTGAGAGGCATCATTGAGACTTTGTGCTCAGTCTATTTATCATATTTTGTTAATGAAAATAAGGGACTTTTTCAGACTTTGTGCTATGATATCTTGTTTGTTTCATTGATCTAATAAGCAGGATTAGTAAATTAGTCAGGAAGGTGTCCTGAAGAATCAATTGTGGAGAGACTTTATGCCCCCATAGCTGACTTTAGTGTGTTTGCTTTTTCATTACTGCGTAAAGGACTTTGAGAAGACTTTGAGCTTTCATTGCCCTTCGTATATCACTCTTGAGTATTTCAAGTACAGACTTTGTGCTGTGTCTTGATTTGTTGGTTCTCATACTCCCAGTTACGCTCTACTTTAATTTCCAGGAGTATTCTTGTGGATGGATAAATAGTTTATCTTGAAAGAAGAGGAGAGCTGTCTATCATTCCCTTGAAATTTTCCTTTGTTTTGTATGCATCATCTCTAAAGAAAGAGAGTGGATGTCTGGTCCTACCCTTGAGTATTATTTTCCGTTTATACATATACATAGCATATCCATAGGGAACCTCCCCTTGATGAGAGGAGAGAGAAGTCTCCTTCTGATGTGATAAACTTGACATTAGGATGACTAATCTTCTTGATTTGGCTAATAAGACCTATTTTGTTTACCAGTACGCTGATAGACAAAATATTCAACCAACATTGAACCCCATCCATTCAATGTATTTTTTATTTGGTCCCTCGAGGGGGCATCCCATTCTCTTTAATTTAATTTTGGGCATCCTTGGGAGCCCATTTTTGGTTATTTTTCTTGACATCTTCACTTTTGATCAGCATTTTCTTCTTCACATCACTTGAGGTATCCTAATATGCCAATTATTTTTGATATTCTCATTTTTTGAAAATTCATTACTTTACTAATGTCTTAAAACACCCTTTTTAAATAAGGTCAAAATGTAGACACCTCATTTCTTCCACTTCGGTGTCATCACTAATCACCAAATCATTTTCTCACATTATCATACAAATTAACCCTATTTTCCTCCAATTGCCAAAATTTGTCAATTTGATTATCATTTTCATCTAGAATTATGATAATGTGTCCCTAATCATTTTAATCAACCACATCATGTTATTGAATTTATCTGATGCATCCTTGATTAGATTATCACTTTACACATTACTTCTAGTCAATTAATCTATTAAACTAAATAAGCGATTGAATTCATCCAATCCTATAAAAATCACACCACATCACATTAGTTAATTAATATTTATTAATTAGTTCATCTCATAAAAAATTAAAAATTATTTAATGCACAATTACTATTTTTCATAAATCAATAAATTATATTTTCCATCTCAAACTTGTGATATCATCAAAAGATCTACTTGACAATTTAAAAATCATTTTCCAAAAGTCAAAATGTCTTTTTCAAGGAAAATTCAATGCAAGAAGAAAAGTGTGCTATCAATGTCTATGACATTATCTTCCATGCTTAAAATATTCATGAGTAGATATTCTTACACGTTCTTACATACTCCAAAATGTCATTAAATGAAATGTAGGACCTCTTCTCATTAATTAATTTTTAATCATCCAATGGTCCACATTAGTTAGGAAAATCTATAAATTGAGGGCTCCTCTTTCATTCTTAGCAAGATTATTTATGCAAAAAAGTGTTTTTGATTTATAAATCAAACATTCATCCCACATCATTAATCATCACATTCAAACATCCATCTTGAAAGGGGAGGTGTTGTTGAATTACCGACATGCTTCTACAAACCATTGAAACTACATCACATCCGAGTTCATATAAACTTCATCAAGATGATATCAATTATATAACAAGTGTTTGTTTTCCAATTTTCATTTGTATATCATTTTGGATTGGTCAATATAGAGACACATACTTATATTAGTTAGTTATTTCAATATTGTTTTGATTTATACTAACTTGAAGCTAATCTTTGTCTCATGTTGTTACACAAGTCACTTAGAAGTACACTACATCCATTAAAATATTTAAAATCCCATTTAAAAAACACTCAAACTCAAAACATTTATATTTAAAAGTTTATAAAATTAACAAATAATTTATAAGTGTAATGCATCTATAAAACTATTTCAAATTCCATTAAAGTAACACTCCAACCCAAACTTTTTGTAATTGACACTTTTAAAAATTAACAAATATTTTTCTTGACAACAAATTTTATATGACATGTAAAATACATTTAAAAATATTTAAAAAAATCATGACAAGTATCAAATTGTATCCTTAGATGAAACAATAAAGAAACACAAATATTTATTGTATTGGATAGTTTTAATATATTCCAAACAATTTGGAATAAATCTATGTCGTTTCATACATTAGATATTTTAGCCACTCTAAATAATTTTTAGGTAATTTTACAGTTATAGAAGAGTATTTAGTTTTTTCAATCATAAAAGAGCAAAAATGTTTTGAAGGCTATATAGCATTCCAGATAAAAATTTGGGAGAAAAAAGAAGAAGAATAAGAATTTAAGTGAGATTGATGTGCATTAAATATATATTTAATATTTAATATTTCCTTTTCTTACTATAACTAGTTCCACCATATGAAATAAAATTTTGTATACATAATTGTCATAAAAATATACAATGAAAGGTGGGTATATCATCAAATTTGATTCTTCGATCCATAAATGTTGATAGTGATGAATGGTGAGGCCCAATGTTCCCTTTATTGAAGCCTCAATCATTGGAGTCTCAAGAGTCACATAGTGTACTTTATCATTATAATTTTATCCTTTTTTGTATTGTGTAATGTGACTTTTGGAAAGTATTCAAATTAAGTTCAATTTGACATTAGCATGATATATCTTTTTCTATAATGTATAATTTGACATTAGTGGGATATATCTTTTTCTATAACATATAATGTGATTTTTGGAAATGACCTAGATTAAGTTCAATTTGAATTTAGTAAAATGTATCTTTTTCCTATTTGACATTAGTGAAATGTATCCCTTTACAAAATGTATGATGTGACATTTGGAAGGATGTACCATGTGACCTTTGGAAGGAACTTAGACTAGAGCCAATTTGATGTTAGTTGAATCTGTACCTTTCTATGATGTATAATGTCACCTTTATAAGGGGCCCAGCATAAGTCCAATTTGACATTAATGGAATCTGTCCTTTTCTTATTTTCTTTTGGAAAGGACCTCAATAAAATCCAATTTGACATTAATGTAATATGTCCCTTAATATATTATCAAATTTTTCACAAAATTTAAATTTAAATTTGTAGGACAGAATTGAATCTCTTAAAATTTGGACAAGTTATGATATAAATATATTTATATTTTTAATAATAATATATTGAAAATGGTTTAAAAATCTTATAAAATGAAATGAAAAAAATTGGGTGTAGTGCTTAAAGTTCTTAAGAATTAGTAAAATATTTATGAATGATTATAGAAATATATGTTTACTATTTGATGTTACCTTTTCTAAACATATATGTTGTAAATTTTGTAATACAATGTTAAACGGATAACATTCATAGAATTTTAATTTAAAGGGAATGTTGACCATCAAAATTAATCCTTGTATAGAAGAGAAGAATTGATCAAACAAAGTATAATTAGAACAATATTTATTTTTAATAATGATTTTTGCACAAAATAAATAAGATTATTTTTCATTATTTATAAGACATGATGCACCCCACATTCAGAGGTGCACAATCCTCATTTCCCACCAACCAAAATAAGTCTAGATTATTATTGAAATTATATCCTTCCATTCAAACTAATAAATATTCTAGGTATTACACTTACATCACTTAAATATTAAAAATTAAAAATAACATTTAAAAATTTGAATTCCTATCAAATCCTTCAATAAGACTCATGAGGGATATTTGTATCTGACCAATAAATACCATCAAAATATTGTCTTTCCTAATTGCAATCATACCATCAATATGCTATCCTTCAAAAACACACCAAGCATAATACAATAAACAATTTTGATATCAAATCAATAGGATTTAAAAAAAAAAATATAACCTATGAAATACCTCCTTTTAGCATTACATTAATTATGATATAATGTGATGTAAATATATATTAAACATTTTTTTTAATCTTTAATAACATGACTACAAGTAATGCATATTTTAGCACAAAAACTATGATCTACAAGTTATAACTACAATTGCTATGCTCTTAAATGTTACATGATTGTAGTGCCCAATGGTATTTGAAAACTAAAGATGTATAAAAAAATTGTTAAGCATGGAATATACTGAGAGGGGGGGGGTGAATCAGTATATTATATATCTTATAAAACTTTCCCTTTATCAAATTCCACTTAATCAAACATTCAAGATATGCAATAAAACTCAAACAATAAACATCACACAAGATAGAGAGAGACACTAGATATAATGTGAAAACCCAATGTGGGAAAAACCACGAAGAACAATCTCAAGTATATTCGTGAGAACAAACCCACAGGAGCACCATCCAACCCAACTACAATTCATGAGCACCAACCCACAGGAGCTTCAAACCCCTTTGCCGAGCACTAACCCAACTACTATTCATGAGCACCAACCTATAGGAGCACCAACCCCTTTTCCAAGCACCAACCTAGCAATAATTCGTGAGCACCAACCCATAGGAGCACCAACCCCTTTGTGTATACCACACACCTATCTCTCAATGTTGCTATCTCAACAAATGATAGATAAATACAACATCTCCTTCCTCTCTCTCACCTTTGCTCTTCTAAGCTAGATATAACAAATACAAATCATATTCATCTCTCACAATTGCTCTTCTAAGCTATATATTATAATATCAAATCAGCCTCTATCTCTCATATTACAAATGGCTTCTCAAGCCTTTATTTATAGCTTTCCAAATGACCTTTGGTCTTCCCCCTTTGTGACCCTTCAATCCTCATGGAAAATGGCACCAATCTTGGATGACCCTTCATATCCAAGCCTTTGAAAAGTCATGTGGTGACCCTTCATGACCAAAAACGTCCTTCCCACTTTTGTCATTATCTTTGGTGACTCTTCGTATTCCTCAAAGTGTCCCTTCATGAGAAATTGTGCCCTTACTCTTTTGTCTTCACTTGGTGACTCTTGGTATTCCCCAAGATGACTCTTCATGGCAAAATGCATCCCATCCTTCTTTTGTCTTTACCCCGGGGCTCTTTGACTTCTCCATGGGCCCTTCTTTTGTCTCATATGCAACCAAAAATATATTTGTTAATATTAAATAAATATTAACTCACATTAGCCAAGATAAACAATATTAAATGCGATGGGGCCTTTATCACCAATAATACTAGACCTTTGACATCAATGACAATATTTCCAACAAAAATACATCAAAAAATTATAAAAAAGATAATTAACCTAGTAATACTAAAATATATGACCTATAATGTTGAAAAAATATACATTTTTTTCTTTCATGGTTTTATCTAGAAATATACGTTTTACTTTAATGGATTGTGAAAATACAATATCTCTTATAGTTTTTTATTACTAGAAGTAGAAATGAAGAGGGAAAATGTAGCAAGATGAAAAAAATTGTCCCTATTTGTGTTGACTCCAAATAATAAAAATAAATAGGTGAAGTTTATTTTTATGATAGGGAATGATGGTGGTTTGTATTCGTAACTCATCACATTCAAATTGATTATTTTGAAATTAAATTATTATCACTACATTTAATTATTGTGATTTGTTCTTATGGGTATGAACATTAACTAGGGTTATTTTAGGGTTTAATTTTGGAGACTATTACCTCAAACCAATAAACACCTTAAGATAATGTGACTTTATCTTCTCATTTGTAACCCTTCTTTCAAAATTTTATGAAATGTATTTTCCTTCATGAATGACAAATGAATTCATTTTTTTATAGGGTTGGTTTTTAAATTACAATTATAGGACATGTTTGAGGCCCTTGGAAGGTCTATGAAATGTTTAATTTTGATCTTTGACTCTTTGGAGATATAAATAAATATTGTACAATATTGAAGATTCTTGTGAGAAGTTTTAAACTCCAAAACTCATGTGGAAGAATTTAACTATTGAAAACACAAAGTTATATAATTATTATTAAAATAAATTATGATATATTTCCTTCAATTTCAATTACTTTAGCAACCTTTGATCTCCCTGGATAGTTACATTTAAACTTGGATATTAGTGTCGATGTTATTATCCCTATTCTAACATAAGTGTTTGTACCTTTAAAGCACTCAAATTTGTAAATATTTTGATATGTATGTGTTAGCCTATTAAGTTTAATTAACCTTTTTATGACAATATTTTAAAAAGGTGCTGTATAAATATAATTCAAAGACCATTCATTAATATCAACCACACATCTAGTAAAATCACCTTTCAAGCTCATTCAATTGATTGGAAAACTAAGTTCTATTACCTTATTCTAATTTATTTCTATATCAGTCATAGGCGTAGTCATATTATAGGTCGTAAGAATTCAAATATCATCCCTTAATCCATATTTTTAAAGTTATAAGCTAGATCATATACATGCACTTGCATATAGAATTCTACACCCTTGTCACACACAAGCCAACACATAGGGAAGAACTACATATGTTTGATTTGGTCAAAGCTAATAAATATAGATAATTTATTGTAAGTCTAATTTATGTGACCACAACTAGACCAAATATATGCTTTTTTGTTGGCATTCTTTCAAGATTCAAGTAAAAACCTAGAAATAGTCATTAGGGAACAACAAAAATAGTCTTTAAATCCTTAAAGGAACACATAATTTTGGGCTAAAATAATTAGGGCAGGAGACTTCAAACTAATTGGATATTTAGACTCCAACTATGTTAGTGATAATGAAGATGGGTAATCCACTACTAGTTTTATAATGAAATTGGGAAGAGAAATTGTTAGTTGTCAATCTAAAAATCAATCAATTCTAATATAAATCCTTCAATTTATATTAAAGGTATATTAAATGTTCAATTTTGATCTTTGACTCTTTGGAGATATAAATAAATATTGTACAAAATTGAAGATTATTGTGAAAAGTTCTAAACTCCAAAATTCATGTGGAGGAATTTAACTATCAGAACACTTCAATATAATTATTATTAAATTAAATTATAATATATATCCTTCAATTTTAATTACTCCAAAAACCTTTCATATCCATGGACATTTGCATTTATTATTGGATAATAGTGTCAATGTTATTGTCCCCATTCCAACACAAGTGTTTGTACCTTCTAAGCACTCAAATTTGTATATATCATGATATGTATGTGTTGGCCTATTAAGTTTCATTATCTATTTCATGATAATATTTTAAAAAGGTGTTATATAAATATAATTCAAATACCATTCATTAAGATCAAGTACAAATCAATCACACATCTAGTGAAATCACCTTTCAAGCTCATTAAATTGATTGCACAATTGAGTTCTACTATCTTATTCTTATTTATTTCTATATTAGTCATAGGTGAAGTCATAGTATAGGTATTAAACATTAAAATAACATCCCTTAATCCATTTTTTAAGTTACAAGCTAGATCATATATGTGCACTTTCATATAACATTCTACACCCTTGTGCACACACAAGCCAACACATAGGGGAGAACTACATATGTATGATTTGATCGATGCAATATATTTGATAGATGATAATAAATCCAAATAATTTATTTAAATTCTAAGTTATTTGACCATGAATAGACCATATATCTCTTTTTTTGTTGGTGTTCTTTCTAGATTCATGTAAAAATCTAGAGATAGTCATTGGGGAGAAATAAAAATGGTCCTTAGATACCTCATAGGAAAACATAATTTTGGGCTGAAATACTTAGTGTTGTCACTTGGATTTTCAAACTTTAAGGATATGAAAAATATCTTCTCATCCAAGTGGCACAATGGAAACACCTCTAGGCTTGTGGGTAGCCTAAAGAATGAGGTGAATCTCTAGATAGGGATAGCTCTCTTGATGTACCACTTTGGATCACTACACTTAAATTTGTGGAGGAGAGAGAGAGAGAGAGAGAGAGAGAGAGAGAGAGAGAGAGAGAGAGAGAGAGAGAGAGAGAGAGAGAGAGAGAGAGAGAGAGAGAGAGAGAGAGAGAACTAAAAGAAAAATAACCTAAGGGAGGTTATACACCAAATTAGATGATGACTTCTTACCAACATCAAAAGACAAACTAAACATACGCTTCTCCAATCTACATCTTCTCACATCAATGTTACATTATGAGGTTATGGATGAATGTGCAAAGCTAGGAGGACTAGATAAGAGGCCTTGAATGGTGCTAATGAAAAGGATAACTCACTCAATCCTTGAAATATCCTAGAAAACTTCATATGCCCTAAAAGAAGAAGCTTTCCAACTGCAAATAAGGTGAAATAATGAGACAACATGATAAGGAATTCATAGTCTTCAAATTATTATAATGAAGGATAAGTATTTCATTCATGCTTATCCATGGATTGGTTTTAGGCTTGGTCTTCTAGAATCATCTAAAAAGGAGCTATCATCTTTTTCAATCCAAAAAACTCATCCTTCATGTACCCTACACACCTGGCCTCAAATTTGGATTCATTTTTTAATGAAAATACATGGAAATGAGTGGATGACACCTGTAAAGAAACTTGATGGACTTAGAGGTATCATGCATGCTTTAAAATCAACTCATATGAAAATTTCCACCCTTCTCACTAGCTCATCCACTAGGCCAGTTTTGACTGGCTGAGATGAAACACTTTGTTTGGATACCTAGGAGTTTCTTTTTGGAATTAAATGACCATAAGGAGTTATAACATTATAAATCTTCCCTACAAACTTGATTTCATCCTCAGACTCCTATAACTTGCACAATACACAAAAATTTCAAGAAAAGCATATTTTATACCCTGCTTGTACAAGTTTGTATAGGTCATCCTAGTGGGAAGTATCTTGAGGGAATCCTATGCAACCTCCAATAATAATCATAGACAAACTATTACATTTTTATGCATTATCTCTCTCATTTCCTTAAATTGGGCTTTACAAGGGTTTAACAAGGGTTTTGAGCAGTTTTTAGTCTTAAGCTTTGTTCATAAAGCTTTGACATTGGATTTTAAAACTAATTATAAAAAATAATATTTAAATACTTTAATAAACATATTTTAACTCGTTTTTCCTCCATGCAAACCCTATAAGAATATGTGAGAATTTGAACTTCTCTTATCGAGCTCCTTCCTCCATTCCAACAAGTTTGAAATGTCCTAAGGTCCAAAAATGGATTTTTATATAGTTTATATGACCTAAAAATATTTATTTACTCTATTAAGACCATATAAACATTCTTAAATTCATTTTAATACTCTACCAAGGTTGAAAAGGAAGTTGGTACCTTGTTTGGGTTTGGGCCTAAATCTTGCCTAGTAGGCCTAAGTTATTCTTAAAGCCTAAAATGGCTCCTCATGGCTTCCCATTTAATAAAATATTATTTAAAACCTTTAATATGATCCCATAAACATGTTACAATATATTGGGAAGCATAATTAAGGCTATAAATTAAGGTGATCTCTTGTTTGGGTTTTAGGCTAAAACCTTACCTTTAGACCTGCTTGCAAACTTAGAAGTATAGACCCTCTTGCTTGGTTCCCTCCTTCAGTGAGGTGTTATTCATGTTGGATTAGATGTATAATATCTTTAAAAACATTTTTTACATGTCCAAATAACTCCTTGGTCACTCTTCATTCCCTTTTCCCCAAAACCTACTTGTTTATGTATGAGGGGAAGTACTCTTTGTCTGGGATTAAAAAAAGGGTACTTTCCCTATTTGATCAGACAAGGTGAATGTTTCTAAGGTATATCTAAGTAAAAAGGACACTCTATAAAAATTTTAAACTCTTGATCTGGTTATTTGGCCTTTCATCTCTTTAAATCCCAAGACTGAATATGCAAAAGACAAACTATGTATTTGATAGTTAAAGACTGACTATGTTTTGCTTACTTGAGGGTAACCTATTCATCTATTTTCATGATCTTGGAGTAAAATATATTATGATAAATAAATTTGTATATATTTTTATCATGATTTTAAACCATATCATTCATTCTTACATCTTGTAATTGAATCGCTCTTCAAACCAATCAAGGCAATTGACTGTATTTTTGTGTTTCTCCCTCAAAAGTGACCTCTATAGGTGTCTTTTGCATGAGTAAAAATTTAAATAATGATTTATGGAATTTATTGAATCATACCATGGTCATATTTCATCTATTATACCAACATACTTATGTTTGAATTAGGTCCACTTCAAGCATTCTAACCTTCTTGCTCTCTGCCCCTCACAGTCAACTACAATTGACTATGAGAGGGCTTGTAGGTGTTCCTAGATTGAGGTTAGCTTGAAATTATGTTTAAAAAACCATTTATAATTCCTTTAATTTAATTAGTGCATGATTTTAGTCATTTTTTTCACCTTTCATAGTCTAGTCCATCCCTTTGAACCTTAACCCTGTTCACTGTTGTCATAGTCAACACAATCAACTATGTTATGACTAGTATAATCCTATAGGTGAAAATTTATTGATTTATAGACTAAAAAATACCCTCAAATAATATGATCCAATTGGAAACATCTTTCATAATCTAATGTTGGTGTTTCTATGTCTAAGTCATTTAAATAAATGATATAGAATTCACAGTCAGCTATAAGTGCATATGTGCATGAAAAGGAAACCTATTGGTGTAATTTGAGGACAAAAAACCATGCATATAAACTTTTATTGGTCATTTTATCTTCATTTGAAATATCATACCCTCCTAAAACATTCCAATGCATCCTAAAATATTCTACCCTTTTGAATTGTTATTCAAAATCACCTTTCACCTCTCAACTATTTTAGGTGCTTACTAAGGCCTATGTATGGATTGAAAGTGATATAGGAAGTAAAACCTAATGTGTTATCCTCCTTTTGATTATATTTTGGGTCATAGGTGTTATTTTCATCATTTTAAACCCTCCTCATATGTTGACAAGGTCAAGTTTTCCATTTGGATGAGAAAAGTCTCTTTTTGATTCAAAATAGTAGATAATACTACTTGAACTTAGTGTATAAAAGTGCTTTTTAGGCCTTTTTATAACCATCTTACCTTAATAATTTTACTTCCAAACTTTTCAGAGTCTATGTTATATGATAATAATACAATGAAAACTTATTTATATGCATCCAAAGTCTTATAAACCTTTTTAAAATATCTCTACAAAACTCCAAAGATCTCTATTTTACCAATTTAGGGATTAGAGGCCTAAAACTCAGTCATCATCCCTAGAGCACATTTCTAACCTCCATGTTGAAAATTTAACACCTCACATGGGTTTGCAATGTTATACCCACATGTTAAAACTTTAATAATAGTTTTAACACATGTTTAATCACTCCAAAGTGACTCCTTAGCTAACACCACTTGTAGGTAAACACTATCATATACAGACAGTAAAGTGGGAGTTGGTAGTAGATATGGATTTACATGCTTGTGACCAATTATAAGATTTTAAAGGTTTCCAAGTATGATATTATCACTCTCAAATTCTAAAATACTTATCAAAACTCCATTCCATAATGAATTCATCTCATGAGGTTCTTGTAGATGCACCTTAATGGCTGCTTGACTATATTTTCTTGCTTATGACTATGATTCCATGGAGATCTACCTTGAGAAAGGAGATATAGAGGTTAAAGTGACCAAGTGAACATGGAATAATGTAAACCAAAACATATTCACCCTCCAAGGCCACCATAAAAACAAAAAAATACTTTAAATGGTGAAAAAAACTACTTTTTACACAAAAAAGTGCTCTCTCCTACAACCTAAGATGATTATCATATCAAAACCTCATGAAAATTGAAAAAAAACATGGGAATAATTTTAATATGAGTTAAAAATCATCTATAATCAAACTAAATAATTGGTTTGTACATAATTTCTCAAACCAAGGAAAAACCTATACAGTGCATGAAATAACTAGCAAAAAAGTATAGTCAACTTGATGAGGATTGTTCATGAAGCACATGAAACCATTATTAAAAATATTTATATGGAAATGAAGGTATATTATTTTAATAAAACCTTAGATAAGCATTTGACCTATAACCTCTTTAGTTGTCTGTACTAAGCAAAAACCTGAAGTAAGCAAAACCCTGAAGGTCACTTCTGTATGTCTAGGAAAGCAAAAATGGAGCAGAATGGTTTGAGCCCAATTTTGAAAATTTAAAAGTGTTTGAAGAACTAATATGAGTTTAATAAATATTAAGGTAATTTAAATGATATTTTACCATTTGGCACACTTCCCCATGAATTGTATAAGTGACAAATGATCCCATTTCAGTTGGTTTCTTGAATTTCAATAATACAATCTATAATATTCTAATGTAACTTACATCCCTAATAGGTAAACTAACTTATTTAATACTTGGAATAAATAATTTAAATATTAATACCTTTGTAAATGTGCCATTTGTATTTATGACCCCTAAAATCCCACTAAATGACTCAAAATGAAAAATTGACTAATATGACTAAGACCAAGGCTAGGATGACATTAAATGACATAAAATAACATATAATACACCCCATTAAAATATATTATACCCCATAAAACACCTAAAATTAAATTTTTTACCTAGGGGTGCACCAATTTGACCCAAAAGTCAAAATTGGTCAACACTTAGTACATGAGACTTCTACCTAGTTAGATATTCAGACTCCAACTATGTTAGTGATAATGAGCATGGGTAGTCCACTACTGGGTTTATAATGAATTTGGGAAGACAAGTTTCTAGTTTTAAATCTAATAAATAATCAATTTCAATAATTTATTTAGTAGAAGCAGAGTTTATGTCTGCTTTAAAGACAACTAGAGATTTTTTTTGGCTCAGAAAGATTATTTTATATTTTCAAGAACAAAAGGTTTTTTTAATACCTCTTGGGTTGACAACAATTTTGTAATATAAATGGCAAAGAATCTAGTCTTTCATGACCAAACTAAGCATATTAATGCCAAATTTCATTTGATTCATTACTTTAAGAAAGTTGGCAATGTTAATTTGCAACATCGCCCCACAACAAAGTAATTATCAGACATCCTGACAAAAGTGCTTAGACAAGAAAAAATTGAAATGTTCAAAAGAATGTTTTAGCTGACAATAACACTTATAGGTTAAGAGGGGGATGCAATATTGTTGTATATAATAGTTATTTATTATTAAGAGTAGTTTTAGGATGTTTTCATCTTGTAGTGAATAACTCAAAAGTCTTATAGGAAGTTGGATGGACTTATTAAATATGAAGTGAAAATTCATTTCTTGGTTTATAAATTTGTAGTGGTTACTCTTTAAAACTTGAATTATGAAGGCAATTTTTACTTTTATCAAAGATTTCTCATTGTCATTCCATCAATAATTTATCTAGCATAACAATAAATAAAAATTGGTATTTTAAAATTATTTTGTTCAACAAACCTATGAAAAATAAATCAAATTAATTCTTCACATGATATAAAATAAGTTATGTAACCTTAACATTTTTCATTTATGAGTCTCTTCCTCCTCATGCACATTAGATTATTAAGGTTAACACAATATTTTAGCTAATATTCAACTCATTACAAAAGATTTGAAACATGGTCCATAACTAGCTTATGCGATCTCTAGGGGAAGAAAATGGGAAGGCTAGATATATCATATAAAAAAATTTGCATTGACATCTATTAACTAACTTGAAAAATTAATCAAAATTTTCAATTTTGAAATTATTCTAATCATCATGCATATGAAAATATAAATAAAATTAATTCTTCACTTGACATAAAGTAAGTTATGTAACCATAACAATTTTCATTTATGGATCTCTGCATCCTCGCATACATCAAATTAATGGGGTTAATAATGGATATAATTTCACCACATTGTAGACCCAATTTTTAAA
Source organism: Torreya grandis (assembly GCA_037957365.1). Lineage (NCBI taxonomy): Eukaryota > Viridiplantae > Streptophyta > Pinopsida > Cupressales > Taxaceae > Torreya > Torreya grandis. Next base: position 3,057,137 of record JARHVA010001725.1, on the reverse strand, counting down.
TAATATTAAATTCATTATAAAATACTTTTAGTGTCATCTACAAATGGCTAATGTGATATTTATAAGAATAAAATGTGAATGTTGGAGATATCACATAAAACTTTTTTTATTTTATCTTCTGAAACCTTTTATTTATCTGATAACATTGTTGCATTGGATTTGATCAAAGGACTCTCTGAAATCATTTGCCACCAAGTTATTATATACATGGTATTTTTTTAATCATGTTTTATAGATTGTGTTATAGGGTTTGAAAAATACCATTAGGATCGATTTTCATTAATTATTATTAGAAATGCTTAATATTGGGTTGAAGATGGATCTCTCGAAACCAACTCTTATGGGGGCATGATTGTAAAAAATCATTTATTTTTTAAATTTGTGTATAGATATTGGATTTGAATATGGAGATAAACAAATGCATATCTATCAATATCTAGTAGTGGGTCAATGAATGAAGTTTTGGAGACATAAAATAAAACACTCATGGTTAAAATGCTACTAGGTACTTATAACTACAATATCTAAGAAAAAAACCCTTTATTTTATGATTTGATGGATTTTCATATTTTTTTTTATAAACACCAAATGTATTATTATATGCATTTTTCTCTTGTATATTAAGGTTTTTAATTTAAAATATGAATATGAGGCTTCTATTGATTTTCAGTTGTTTTAATGAGTTTTTTGAAAAAAAATAATTAATAAATATGTCATTTTACATTCATTTGAAGATGTTTTAGGACAAAAATATGAGATTTTTTTAGGATATTATTTATTTAATATAGTTTTTAGTCATGAATTTGAGTGGTTTGATAGAGTTGCAAGTACGTCATAGAGATAAGGATGAAATTGATGCCTTAACAAACATGCTTAGTTTTAATGTTATGCTACGGTTCTATGATCCTTTACTATATAGTTAATAAAATGATATTTTTAATTTGATAATTTAGTTTCCCACATCAACACGTATAACCCACATATTTCAAGCTAAAAAAATTAATAATAAGTGACATATGCATGTGTATAATTCACTGTTAATATTTAATTTTCACCGCATATTGAAATTAGGCATTATGCTAATCTTACAACTATTGTTCCATTTTATTGTCTTTAAGTTCACCAAAAAAAATCTATTTATTTATATCATTCTTTTCATTGGTTTCATTATAGATTATACATTTGTTTTCATACTTCTTGATTAAAAGTTTCAAATGTATATACAATTCTAAGCTATTACTTATTAGGTATGGCATTACCTAGAGTAAAATAACTAATTATCTTAGTACTTCATAAAAAAATAAATTATGTTAATATATTAATCACAAAATTTATAATCAACCACAAAAATCAATATTTTATTTTATGGATTTTCTCATATGGGGTCAAATTTTATTTTTAAATATCAAGTTTTTGCTAAATAAGAATAACTTAGTCATATAATTCTACAGTATTTCAAGACAATAATTTTTAAAATAATTAATGAACTATTAAATGGTATCCATCGAAAATGTAGTGGAAAAAAATGTAGCAATTAAAAGCATAGCATAAAAATTATAGTGAGGATAAAACATAGCAAAGACAAAATGTAGCAATGATATAACATTGTAGGAACAAAACATAGTGAAGGACATGCTCACACAAAATATGACACAACTTTCATCTAAAGGTCAAAACTCATGAAATCACATTTTCCTCTATTATTTTGCTTGTAAATTTGGTGCATTACTTTTACCAAAATAGTAGTTCATAAAAAAATCAATTATGTTAATATATTAAACACAAACTTTATAATCAACCACAAAAATCATTATTATATTTTACGTATTTTCTCATATGGGGTCAAATTTTATTTTTAAATATCAAGTTTTTGATAAATAAGAATAACTTAGTCATATAATTCTACAGTATTTCAAGACAATAATATTTAAAATAATTAATGAACTATTAAATGGTATCCATAAAAATTGTAGTGGACAAAAATGTAGCAATTAAAAGCATAGCATAAAAATTATAGCGAGGATAAAACATAGCAAAGACAAAATGTAGCAATGATATAACATTGTAGGAACAAAACATAGTGAAGGACATGCTCACACAAAATATGACACAACTTTCATCTAAAGGTCAAAACTCATGAAATCACATTTTCCTCTATTATTTTGCTTGTAAATTTGGTGCATTACTTTTACCAAAATAGTAGTTCATAAAAAAATTAATTATGTTAATATATTAAACACAAACTTTATAATCAACCACAAAAATCATTATTATATTTTACGTATTTTCTCATATGGGGTCAAATTTTATTTTTAAATATCAAGTTTTTGATAAATAAGAATAACTTAGTCATATAATTCTACAGTATTTCAAGACAATAATATTTAAAATAATTAATGAACTATTAAATGGTATCCATAAAAAATGTAGTGGACAAAAATGTAGCAATTAAAAGAATAGCATAAAAATTATAGTGAGGATAAAACATAGCAAAGACAAAATGTAGCAATGATAAAACATTGTAGGAACAAAACATAGCGAAGGACATGCTCACACAAAATATGACACAACTTTCATCTAAAGGTCAAAACTCATGAAATCACATTTTCCTCTGTTATTTTGCTTGTAAATTTGGTGCATTACTTTTCTATCATTAAATGTTAACTACTATTACCAAAATGAACTAGACAACAAATAAATAATGTGCTAATCACTAAAATGTCCCAATTATGATCCTCACTATATTTTCATGACATTAACAATACCACTACATTTTTTCTTTGCTACGTTTTGTCCTCTTGATGTTTTGTCATACTATGTTTTTACTGCTACCTTTTTTATTGCTACATTTTTTGCATCTATCTTATCACATAGAGCCCTATTAAACCTTGTAAGATGTTTAGATTCTTTGTAAGCATTATTAGATATAAGATACTAATGTTTTTTAACTAAAGATAAAAGACACAATTATGAACTATACTTGTAGAACCTAACCAAGAAAGTAAATAAAATAATGGCTATCAAAATTAGTTGAAAAAAAATAATTCAATGAGTTCTCATCACTTTGCAATTAGCTCCATACAATGTGTCTATTACTCTCTTCCCACATAAAAAAATATTAAATCAAGACAAAATACTTTATGAGGAGGAAATGTATTTCAAAGATGTCCATAAAACCTTTTTCAAACCTACTATTAGTCTTTCCAATCTTCATAGCCTTACATTTTATTAATTTTACATTCTCTAATATATCTTCTCACCATATTTCTTAGGAGTTATTTATATTTTAGAAATATGTCACATTTTTTATCTTCAAAATTTATAAGGAATTGCCTTGGTCCACAAAAACCCTAACCAAAATATTATTTCTTACACTTTGTTGTCATCATTATTCATCAAATCACTTTTTCACATTATTATGTTGATTAACCCTACCTTATTTCAATAACCAAAATTCCTAAATCTGAATATTATTTTCATCAAAAGTTTTGATAATGCATCCTTAATTGTCTCAAGCAACCACAACATGTTCCTAAATTTTTTTGATGTACCCTCAATCAAATTATCTCTTTACACATCACTTCTAACTAATTAATTCGTTGAATAAAATAAATAATTGACTTCATTGAATCCTACAAAGATCAACTCACATTACATTAGTTAATTATTGTTTGTTAAGTAGTTAATCTCATCAAAAATGGAAAATTATGGAATGAAAAATTACTATTTTTCATAAATCATTAAATCCTATTTTCCATCTCAAACTTGTGATGTCATCAAAGGATCCACTTAGCAGTTCAAAAATCATTTTCCAAAAGTCAAAATGTCTTTTCCAAGACAAATTCAATGCAAGAAGAAAAGTGTGCAAGCAAGATCTATGATATGCTCTTACACACTCCAAAATTTTATGATTATATCTTCTTACATGATTTTACACATTCCAAAATGATATTAAATGAAATGTAGGACCTCTTCCCATCCATTGATTTTCAATGTCATCCAAAAGTTCACTTCATTCATAAAAATATATAAAGTGAGATCTCATCCTTCATTTTTATCAAGATTATTTTTGAAATGAAGTGTTATTAATTTATGAGTCAATGATTAAACCTGCATCATTAATAATCACATCCAAACATACATCTTGCATGGGGAGGTGTTGCCAAATTATTGATGTTATTCTATGAATAATTAGAACTACATCACATCCAATCTCATCTAAAATTCATTAAAAGGATAATAAAGGTATAACATGTCAAGAATTAGTCCTCAAAATGTTGCATAGGATAATTATTTTAGTAATCCACATAATTAGATATTAATTAGTGTGTGTTTAATATGTGGAGAGGTTAATTAAATAATGTAAGTGAAGTTTGGAAAATAATCCACGTTGTTTTTTGAGAAATTTTTAGGGGATAAGGTGAGATATAGTAGGAGATAAGTATGTGATGAATTTAGGGAGTAGATTAGGGAGAGATTTGAGTGATTTGAGATGAGAAAAATCTCCCTATTTATAATATATTTCTTCTATAAATGTAACTGCTCTGCATTTGAATAAACATGTTGGATACTTGGCACTAAGGTGTTGTTGTGAATTTGCACACCTAAAATTCAAATTGATCTAGATATGGAGTAATTTATACATCTAATATTAGACCGAGTTTCAAAATAAGCCTCTCTAATTTTCATTCCAATTATGCTTTGTTTTTGAAGTAGACTAAGGCAATGGGTTAATAAGATATCATATACGTCATGCAAACCATTACCTTGTTCATGTTCTATCCATTTTTTTGTCTTCAAAATGGTGAAATCAAATGTTAACAGGATACCATGAAACTCGAACAACTCTTTTGTTAGCCGGTTCACCCTTCTTGTAGTTTTTTAACAATACTGGTAGATACCATGGACCTCGGAGGGAAACCACTTGGCATACAATGTTTACTTACATCATCTACATATTCCATATTGTACACTCTATTTGAAGTTTTCATCCATTTTGTTCATTGTTTTCATGCTTAGATTTAGGTGTTTTTAGCCTAGTTTAAGTATATTTGAATAATAACTTGTGAGAGTTGACTTTTTTCTGAAGCATTTTGAAGAAAATATGACCTCGTAATTGAATTCATAATGTCGAAAATAGTTAGATTGATTGTAGACAAGGACTATTTATATTTTGTTCATTTTTGGATTATTTTGGGGTTTTCACAGATAAATCAATAACATTTTTACTAAACCTATCTAAATTACGAAGCTTAAATCTATTTTTATGAATTGGGTTTCTAAAAACTTTAAAGGGTTTGAAGATATATGTGTTACTAATTAAATTTCTAATTTTTAACCCAATTTGGATTTTCATTTGGAAGAAAATTAAAAAATAAAAAAGGTTTTGCATGGATTCATACAACAAAATAAGAAAAACCACTTTTTGGAGAAAAATCTCAGGGTGTACTTAGATGCAAATCCTTGAATCGACATTTATTCATTGATTCAATCTATATTGGATATTGGTCTTTACATACATTTTTAAATGGATTTGTCTTGGTTTGGAGGTATTCAAATTAGATTTAGAGGACCCATGAGCATGTCAGAACTCATCCATGGATCATTCTAATGATTCCATTCAAACTTCTCTTAGCGTTGAGATCTATTATCCTAGTGGCAAGATTCAACTTGACTATCATGATAGTCCTCTTGCATTTGACTTGAGCTCCCATGAAACCCTTAGTACATGCCTACTATCGTAGGCACCTATGGATTTGCATTTGTCTCATCCCTAGGAATTAAACTCCTCATATGGTAGTGAGCTTCCTCTTCAAGATGACACATCACCTGAGATTACTCCAATAATCATAAAAAAAAATGTCTCTCCTCAAATATTCAATCCATATTCTTCTCCACAACAATTATTCTTCACAACTTGACTGAGTTTGTATTTCATTCTACCACATTCTGATCAAGCAGAGGCTTAGTTCATCGAAGCTACTCTCAACCATTGCTCTGGTTAAAACCCATATACATAGTCTCCACCCATTTCATAAAGTTTTATTTATTTTTAAATTAAAATATAACAATTAAAGGTTAAAGCTAAGTTTTGACACGTGTTACAAAAGGGCTACATAGATCAGTTGGGAATTAAATTTTTATAGAGCACTCGAGTGAGGGGAGGCCTAGGGGTTGACCTCCACCCCTTTTATAATCTTAAGTTTGTTTTGTTGAAATTTTAATTTGATAAAGAAAAAAAAACATTCAATAGGTTTTTTTTAAAAGAATGGGATGAATATTTACCCTATTATTTTCCAAAAAAGGGTAGAAGTTATATTATAAAAAAATTGTAATTTATATATGGGGTATTTCTTTCAATAAATGTGTAAAGGGGTTATATTATCAGAATTTGTAAAGAAGGTATAATGTATTTTTGACAAATTTATAAGAGGGCCTTTTTTTTTGTTGAAAAAATATTGTAAAGGGAGATATAAGAATTCTTTGAATTTTTTTAAAGGAATCCCTATTACCTTATAAATGGATGCATTCTCTATGGAAATTGACATCCAGTAGTTGTTTTACATTAAGGGGGAAAAATTCAAAGCAAGGATAAACTCAAGAATTAATGATAATTTAGAATATAGTCATAACCAAAGAGTAAGGCCAACTATTTCTATAGGTCTAGAAAGACACATTTCTTATGTTTTCCCCCATGTGACTATATGCACCCAAAATTTACATCATGGGACATCTCAAAATAATGTCAAATGATGATGCAATGATCTCCTAATTTATGCTCAAATGGGTTCTCTCTAAAATTATAGTCCTACTCTCTCCTTATCCTTATAGACCATTTTTGAACCTCTTTTTAAAAAAAATTCTTCTTTTTTCTTGTTTTAAAAACTTTTATCTAAGGATAAAACTGCCCTTCTCAATGACATAACTACTGCTACCAGTTATAGAATCACCGTCTATATTTTAGAACTATCATGATAGTTCTATCATAATAGGGAAATTGTGTTGTAAATTAGTGGTGGTTCTATCACTTTATTTTGTATTTCTATCACTAGAAATAATAGTTACATAATTGCCCCTACAAATAAGGGTGGTTCTATCATTTCTTATTCGTCCTCTAATTTTATCTTCTAGAACTCAAACTTCCACATGTTTTTGCATGTTGCCTTTGTGTTTCTTGATTTTTTCACCTTAATTTGACCTCCATTATATCCCAGCTCACTTTCACTCTTCTTTTTATCAAATTTTAAACATTTCATAAGTTATACTTCTAGTTCAACTCAATATAACTACCTCATGCAACCTCCATCCTTATTCTACAAGTATTCTAATTTTAGATGAATTTGGGAACCAAAATTTACATTGAATATATATGTTTTCAAGATCTACATAACCCTAACTTGCCTAATTTAAGTTTTGAAAAAAAATTACTCCACCTTTGATCATTTTTCATGGTCATTCTACACAATTTTTTGAGAGGAGAATTCATACGAATCAATAACTATATTTTCTATCTATAAATTAGAATACCCACTGTTCAACTACTCTTATTTTCAAAGATTATGTATTTATGTATTTCTTCCAGTTTTATCATTTTTCAAAGAGTTCCAATCTTTATGATTGAGTAATTAAGGAGCTAATTACCTGAGGATAGATTATTTTACTATAAAAAATCTTTGCTTCTAGTTGGTATACACCTTGATTAGGTTAGTGGTTTACAATTTTAGTTTTATTTATTCATTTATTAGATTAGATTAGTTTATATTATTTTTCATTCCAAAAATTCAAAGATAGGAAAATAAATCTTTCTTTCTCTCCTCTCTCTTGCACCAAAAATAATAACTTAAATATTTATTGTTTGTATCTTCATATTAAGATCTTATGAAAGAGCGCAGTTTGCATCCAAACACTAGGTAAATTTTAGTAAAACTCAAATCATTTTTAGTTTAAAAACAAATCATTTTCAGTTTTTAACAATCTTACATTTAAAAACAAACACACATACACCTATAAAAATCTAAAAAAGTCTAGGTAAAAAAAGTTGATATCCTCGACCATATTTACTTCATTTAAATCAAATAAGAATGTTGTCTTTATATCATAAAATCAAAAAAATTATAACTTTTATTTCATCCTTATTCAATATTAAATCATTAAATTTAGTGTTGAATCATCTAGAACACTTAAAACTAGTTTCTAGCTTTCACAAATAAAATAATTTCTAGATACTTGGAGATTGTACTCTCTAGGGTTTAGATCTGATCATTTCATTTACATCTTATAAAATAATTAATTGCATTATAGTTTCATTCATAATATGAAAACAAAAAAAAAATCTTTATTAGCTTGCATATCATGTACTCTATACAAACATAGAAAATAAACAAGCATAGTCTTCTTTGAAAGTTTTACATTTGGCATTGCATGCATCCCAAAACTCAAGAAAATAAAAATAAAAAAATTATCCTATCATTTGATTTAAATATTAATTAATTTATTGTTTCCAGTAATTTCATTCTAGAAAGTAGTTTAATTTTATTTTATTTGTGAAAACTTTGTCAAAACATGCACAACTATCAAAACAACCTCTAAACAAAGCATTGCCAAGATGAGTGAAAGCAAAAACCTTTCTCACACATTTCCAAACAACAATCACCATCCATTATAAAAAATTAAATACAAGTTATACACTTATTCATTATGAATCAATATTTATCTACCATTGGTTGACACTCACTGAGCCTCTTTATCCTCATAATTCTAGTCCATTTCATAGAGTTCATATTCATGTACTAACAAGTGAACTTAATATTGATATCAATTATGGGTTTAGGATTTAGGTATTTCACGCTACCCATAGTTAAAATATTATCCTTATCTATCTTGAATCCTTAAATGAATAGTCTAAGGTTGTAATCCCTTTAGTATGACCCCTTTGTATTCTTCCTTACAAAGCAAATAACCTTAAAAACTAATCCTTTAATATTCTCTTTCATTTATCCTTGGGTCTATCCTCATCCTATTTCATTTATGCTATCCATAACCCATCTATTATATTATATTTCTTGGCTAGACCCTTGAGAAGTCAAGTGCATAGTTTCGAAAGTGTTATTTGCATGCATATAAATTGGTGAACCCGATGTGAAAGGCATATCCTTTTACGTATCCTTCTTTTCTCTCTTCTCTACTTTTTCTTTTCATTCATATTCTGATGGTAGTATATACTCCTTGAATATGTCTATTCAAAATAAATTTGAGAAAACTATAGACTTTGAAACTTATCATAGGAATCTTCACCCTAGCAGTGAAACCTTCCTTCATAGTTGGAATAACAACACTCCACAAAACATGGAAGCCAAATATAAAAATCATCATTTCAACTCACAAACTATATCAAAGGTAGTGATCCACGAGATGCCGGATCCATTATAAAATTCTAAAAATTACCCTGAATCTATTAACATGGAATTTACCAATGGAATTAGGACCAACATTTATATTGTAAACTAACCATCCATTAGCCTACAATTCCCAAATGTCGAAATCATAAAAATATTCTACCAATACATAGAATCCAAAATTTTGAACATGGGATAAGTAGACTTAAAATTCCTAGACATCCTTCTCCTAATAACCAAAACATTGCCAACCCATAGGATCAACACCCAACATCTCTTCTAGATGCCTCTAATCCCAATCAATCTATTTATGGTCATTAAATCATATGTCCTATTGTTGTTACCAAAGAGGTCACTAGAACAAAAATTAATTTTTTTAAAAATGAACTCATCTCAACCTTGGTGGGTTACATTTAATATTTATAAAGTAACCAAGCCTATCTGAATCAAGGGATGTCCAACAATCCCTTTAACCAATGTCATTCCTTTCCAATTCCTACCCTAACATCAACATGCCAACCATCATTGTATTTATCTAACCTTCCTCTTGTCAATCATGCCTCAAACTAATATACAAGGGACATTCTTAATCATGGAATTCCCAATCCCCCTAATTATAACATTCCTCTATCCTACTAACTCCCTCCTCACAATCCTATTGGAAGTGTTTACACCTACACTCCTCCAAATAATACATTCTCTAACAATTCACCACACTACACCCCTTTCAATTATGTATCACCCATGTATACTCCCCCTTTACAAACTAACCATATGTCATGTTAAATTTCCTTGAGCTACATGAAATCCATGTACACCCCTCCTTAGAAAGCACCTAACCCTTCTTACTCACTTCTTTCTTACTATAATATGTTCTTTGACTCCACTTAGTTGAATAACTACTTTTTGGCCTATTCCACACCACCTTATCAAGCACCTTCCTTTCTTCCTAGTGGTTACATGAATAATCCATATCCAAATCCACCCATTCAATCTTATTCCATTGTGCCTTTAATAGACTTTAATGGTATGGGTACATACACTGAATACGTAAAAGAACCCCTTAATCACAATATATGATGATTTATTATATCATGTCCCTTATCAAACCCTTTAAATTCAAGGGATAAGGAGATCCTAATGCACATGTCAAGGCATATGTTATTTCTATTTGAGAACTCTTACCTTAGGATGGGGTGGTTGTGAAAATTTTCCCAAAGATCGTTAAAGGAATAGCCATTGATTGGTATTATTACCTCCCTGGGGGGTCCAAACATTATTTTCACCAACTCATGGATTTTTTTTAAGCACATGATTTTGAGCAAACTCCTAAATACAGTCATAAGATAATTATTTCACATCAAGAAAGAGCATAATGAATCAACTACCCATTTCATTACAAGATGGTATAAAGTATTATACTCATCTAACACCATGCCACACATGGGCCAAATTTAAATATGTGATCTATTATTGAACTCTTGAAATAAGGAGATAAGAGAAGATGTGTGAAAATTCCCCTATTGGTCATATGAAGAATCATTTGAAAGTGATCTTAGAATTGACCAAGTGATCATTAATAGTGGTTATATAACCTATGGGGCCAATAGAAAGATATTCATCCCAAACTAAAACAATGAAGGATATACAAACTCTAATTATAACAACCAAAATTTTAAGATTATAAATATAAACCATAATACCACCACAAATGGCATCATAGATCAAAACAACATGGAGAATTCAATTAATAATAATCCACCTCAGACCATGAATAATAATAATAATAATAATAATAATAATAATAATAATAATAATAATAATAATAATAATAATAATAATAATAATGCCAACAATAACTACATGAGTGAAATGAATCAAAAACCTCCACTTTTTGTTCACATAGTTGAATTTAACCACCCTCCTCTTTGTAACACCTAATGGAAAAAAAACCGAGGATAGTTTCAAAACACCAACGCTAATCATAATCAATGCTTCTATTATAACAATAACTAGCAAAGGTTTGGTCAAGAAGGCTAACATCAAATGCCTCAAAAGTTTGATCCTAATTTATACTATTAGAAACAAGATGACTAAGGGGGGGGGTGAATTAGTATTCAAAACTTTTAATTCAATTCCATTTAACCATACATGAACCATTTTAACAAACATGTATATCCTATCAAGTATAAGCATCAAAACATAATAACATGAAACACATAAACACAATGTATAAATGGGAAACCCTCTAGGGGTATGAAACCAATTAATGAAGAAAATTGACTATAGTCCTATAAGATAATCACAAACCTTTAGTGAAGCATTAAATTAATATGGATCACTAACCTTGACTATCTCACCACCAACTCAACTATACTTTAACAATCACTCACTTGAAAGGAGACACCAACCCCCTAGATGACTCAATGCCAACTCAACCACTTGATTATTTGATCATCTTAATAAACTCTTATTTCTTATACAATATATGATGATCTACTCCTTTAGCTCTTTTCTCTCTTTAGTCCCTCTCAAACTGACCTTCAGCTTTCTTTGCTCAACTAGCCCTCTTCATGGATTAATTAGGTCTTCTGACCTAATCCTCATATGCAAAACCTATTTTAGATATTCATAGCCTTTATATGATGGTCTGAATCACCTCCTTTTACTCACCAATGATATATATCATTCTCTTATCCTCTTCTGTTCTCACACTCTAAGCTTACCAAAATAGGCCTCACTGCCTTACTTTTATACAAGTCATTTGATCATATCCTTATTATTTGGATCCATAATTAAATCACTTAGGTCAGACATGAATAGGTATTTTCATATTTAAAATAGCATTCCTTAATAATTAATATATTAATACAATAGGCCATCCATACATCAATTATCCCTTACTCCTCTTTTAGGCTTATGGAGGCCTAATAGGTCATCTTAACAACACGTTAGCCTTTGATATTTATTGAAGCATATCCAAAAAACTCAAAAAAAATATATGCATCATAAATCGATTCAATATACCTTACCTAAATTTAATTTATGTCTATAACACCTTTTAGGTCCAATCACCACTTGAACCCTTACTCAAATCATTGCATATAAAAGGTCTGCACATATACAAACACTTTGTCTTGAATAATTGAGGCATATAATAAATTTTTACAAATAAAAATGGAAAAAAATTATATTTCCATAAAAATCATGACCTTAGGGTCATCAAAAAATTCATCTAATGCTTCAACTTAGGGTAAACAGGCTCAAATACTTCTCTACAATATGTTCACTTAGAATTGTCAACAAACTCAAAAACATAGTCAAGGAAACATGAACATCTGACACATGATTGAATACAATCAAGGGATTTAAATGCATGCAAATTATCTTATAAAATATTTAGAGTAACCTTAACTAATCATATCATGAGCTCTAATGAAATCTATTGATCTTAGAGACCAATCTTTTGACCTTCTCTCTTGCAGACTCTTCTCAGCCAAATAAGCCATTTTGGCTTCAGTGTTTCAACCTCCTATACTAACTTCAAATATTATCTAAATCATGTATAGATAATTAAAGGACCAAATAATATCATCATGCATTTCAATACATCACTCTTACATGGAAACACATCTAGAAACATCTTTTCACTTTTGCCTGATTTCCTTACTGTCTGCACCATTAGGTCTATTAGCAACAGCCCAACTTGGATCACCAAATTTGCACATACAAGATCTATAAACTATCCAAAATTATTTATGAACATCAAATAAAAGTCTCACACTTTGATATTCATATAATTATCAACTTTGACTTAGTCAACTTTGTCTACTATAAAAATATTTGAAAGATAATCACTTTTATGTAGGGTTTGCTCACTCACTTGAGAAACCAATCACACTTGGAGATGCTTGGTAGAGTTGAATTAAACCTCCAAGTAATTTTTTGATCATATAAAACTATTTTAATCTATTTAGATTAAGATATTGAATATTGGGTCTTTATTAGGGTTTTATGAGGGTTTCGACCATCTTCTAATCTTAATTATCATTCATAAAACTTAGATCCTCTTTCCAAAAACTAATGATTGGAAATTTGATCTAGAACCCTTCCTCATCTACCATGAATATATTAGGTTCTCATTTAGATGTTTCACATGCTAGTGAGCATTGAAAAACCTTCTTGGGTAGATAACTCTTCATTCTGTGCACTTGAGAAACCTTGAAACACTTTATCAAGCCTTTTATTTCAAACCTTGATATGAAACTTCATGCACATACTAAAAATAACTTGACTCACCTCTTTAAATGTTCACCTACTCAACCATATCATGGAAAATTATCCTACTACCTCATCTATCCACCATCTCTCTTCTTAGTTTCTAAACCTTGACCTACACATATTATTATGCCTTAAATACGACATTCAATATAACTTCTTCAAAGCTACTTATAGATCTTTAGAGGTGCATACATAGACATTCAAATCTGACCTTTTAATCATTTAGAAGGTCCTCAATACCTCATGTACTACCTCAAAAAATATATCTCATGCTCAAACACTGTCAAGTGTTCTTTGGAGAAATCTTATCTTTGTAGCTCATTTGAAGCATCTTCAGAGATGCTGACACAAATATTAAAATCACATTGCTTCTTCTTTAAAGCTTGTTCATTTCATTATGCCACTTGCAAATACCATCTCACTATGTCCAGACAAAACATTACAAGATGCTTTACATTTTATAAATTGACTTGTACTCACTCATGTTGATTCTCAATGATTTCACTCAGGTTGACATTAGAACATTCTTCAAATAGTATTATTTTATCATAGCATCAACACTCATTATGATAGCAATAGAACTAATTCATATACATTCCTCAAGGCCTACTTGACCAAGAATCTTCACAAAAACTTTTGACATCAATGAAAACATTAAATATCAAAGCTCAACACTAAATGGCAATGCTCAACAATCTCTTCCTTAATCAATGACAATGTTTAACAATCTTCCCCTTTGTCATTGATGGCAAACACACTTAGAAAACTCTATCAACCACTCTTTATGGAAATCATCTGTTAGATTTATTTATTTCCTTTTATTTCTCACCCTTTTTGATCTTGCCTCTTTTCTTATCTTTTTTGATATTTATGATCTTTCCCCCCCCTTTGACATTAATGACAAAGGTCTTCCATGACTATCATCTCTTTCAAAATGGACTCAAATTATAAGACCAATTCAACACAGATCAAGCTTAGTTAACATATTTAATAGCTCCCCCTCAAACCATGCATACCTTCATTGAAAAAAATCACCTTTTCATGAAGGTAATGAGCATAATTATCTCCCCTTTAGTATCTCAATGATTTCTAGGTGTATGAATTACACCCAATTCCTATCTTAGATGTTCAAAAGTTACCTTTGGTAATGGTTTGGTCAGGATGTCTGCAATCTAATATTGTGTAGAAACATATTCAATCTTAACACTTTATACACTTACCTAATCTTTTAGAAAATGATATCTAATGGGAATGTGTTTGGTTCTTGAATGTATGAAAAGGTTATTTGAGACACTTATTACACTTGTATTGTCACAATAGATACGGTTTAGACCATCATACTCCACCTTGTAATCTTTTATGGTCTATCTCATCCATAGGACCTATGTGTAACATGAATATCTACAATATACTCAACCTCACAAGTGGATAAAGTTACTGATGGTTTATTCTTGCTTATTCATGACACTAGACATCCTCCTTAGAATAAGTCTACTCCACTGGTACTCTTCTTATCATTTATACTTCCTGCCCAATCTACATCTGTGTAGGCTATCACATTGAACTCCTTTCCTTTTGGATACCATAATCCATACTCCATATTCCCCTTGAGATACTTGAGTATCCTTTTGAATAATTTCATATGATTATCCTTTAGATTTGATTGAAATCTTCTCATAATACCTATTGCTTACATGATGTCAAGTCTAGAGGAAGTGTTATAAATATACTTACAATCATTGACTTATATGACATCTGATTGGCCTTTAAAGGCTCATTTTATTTGCTCAACTTACATCCTATGGCCATGGGTGTACTAACTACCTTGCACTCTTACATCTTAAACTTTTTCAACATCTCTTTGGCTTGTGAGATAAATATACCTTTTTTAGATTAAATGATCTTCAACTCAAGAAATAATGATAGTTCTCTTAGCATATACATATCAAATTATTTATTCATCACTTCTACAAAATCTTTTATCATTTTTTTAATTATTTCCACTAAAGATGATGTCATCCACATAAACAAATACTATCAGCTGATGGTCATCTTTTTTATTGATATATATTACTATCTGCAACTCCTCTTTTAAATCCTTGATCTAGTAGATCCTTGCCAAGCCTAGAATGCTAATCTCTAAGAGCTTGATTTAGACCATATAGAGCCTTTTTCAATCTGAAAACATAATATTTTTTATCTATTAGAGAGAACCCTTTAAGTTTCTCAATGTAAACTTCTTCTAGATTCCCATTCAAAAAGGTAGATTTGACATCCATCTGGTATACTTTGAATCCTACATAAGCTAAAAAAAATGATTGTCTCCAATATAGCTATTGGTGCAAAGGTCTCCTCAAAATCTACCCCTTTAACTTGTGCATATCCCTTGCATACCAATCTAACCTTGTTCTTAGTGATTTCTCCATTTTCATTCAACTTATTTCTAAACACCCATTTTGTGCCAATAACATTTTTCTCTTTAGGTCTAGGAACTAGTTTCCAAGTCTCATTCTTATCTATTTGATCTAACTCCTCATTCATAACATATATCCAAAATTTATCTTTATTTGATTATATAAGGTTTTTAGGATCAATCTTGGATAACAAAATAAATTTCTCTTGATTTAGATTGCTTACTGATCTTCTCCTTGTTTACATCCTACATTCTTAATGCCAATGATTTTAGATTTAAGATGATCTCTTTTAATCTATCTTGAAGGTCCTTTTGAGTCCTATCTCTCTTCAATTAATTATTCCTTCTCATCAACCTCTATAGTCTCCTCATCATTCTTGAAATCCAAATTATTTGAATTATTATTTGATTGTGAGTGAGATTTTCTTATCTCATCAAACTTTACATTTGTACTTTCCACTATCTTTTGTAGTCTCTTGTTGTAACATCTATGAGTTGAGCTCATTAATGAGTATCATAAGAATATGCCTTCATAATATCTATAATTAAAATTACCCAAGTTTTCATCATCTTTTTTGATGAAACATTTTCTCCCAAAAACTCTAAAGTGTTCTCAATTTTTAGGTTTACCCTTCCATAGTTTATAAGGAGTCTTGTTACCATTTATACTTATTTATCCTTTATTTAAAATGTAGACAATAATGTTAACTACCTCTCTCCAATATCCATCAGATAATATAGATTCATGATACATAGTTATATCTATTTATTGAACTATTCTATTCTTCTTTTCAACTACCCCTTTCTACTAAGGTGTCCTAACTATTGAAAATTGTCTTCTTATTCGATGATCCTCATAAAAGTCCTCAAACTCATTAGACCAAAACTTTCCTCCTCTATCAATTCTTAAGCACTTGATTTTACCATTTTTATCATTCTTAACAATTGCCTTAAACACCTTGAACTTATCAAGAGCTTATAATTTCTCTTTCAAAAATTCAACCCAAGTCATTCTTGTGTAGTCATAAATGAGTAACATGAAGTAGTTGTCTCCTTGAATGCTTTGAATTCTCATAGACCCATAGAGATAAATGTGGATTAACTCTAAGGTTTTGTTGGTAGAGTAATCCTTAGACTTGAACCTTTTTTTAATCTTCTTACCATGTTGACATGACTTGCAAATAAATTTTATGGGTTTGATGATCTTGGGTATGTTCTTCATAGTCTTCTTAGTCTAATTTTGACTAGATTGTCAAAGTTTAGGTGTCCTAGACTTTTGTGCCATATCCAAATTTCATCTATCTTGATCATGAAATATCTCTCATTCTTGATCTCATTTAGTACATATAGTTTTTTCTCAATCCTCTTGGCACTGGCAATGAGACTTACTGATTTGGCTCTTCTTATCTCACATCCTTTGTTATGAAAGGTTAGTGTGTCTCCTTGTTTTCACATTTAACTTACACTGATTAATTTATGCTTCAAAGTTTCCACATATAACACATTTTGAGTCTTGGTCTTTCCATTTTTTAAACTCAAAACACCTTTACCAAATATATTAGTAGTTATGTTGTCTCCAAACCTCACTATTCTTATAGCATTCTTATTTAATGAGATAAACTTATTTATGTCTCCTATCATGTGGCTTGAGTGACTACTGTCTATATACCATTTCATGCCTTCATATTGAAAGTGAAAAGTAATCTAAGCTATCATAGAGGCCTTTTTAGTCTTCTATTCCCCCTTGACAAGAGTTCTGATGCAGAGGTTCGTTAAACTTAATCTCAACCTTGTCCTTTCAACCCAACTCACTAGGTTCTTGAATTTTTCTAGGAGCCCTATTTCCCCTATTTTATTAATTATATTAAAAAATTACAATAATTTTTAAGAAACCAAATATATTTCTAGCTACCCACTATTGATACCCACCTTTTTACCAATTTTTACATCTAAATCCACCTGTAGACCCACTTTCAAGTCACTAGCCTTCCCTAATTAGGCCTCCTCTAGCCTAAACACAAAATAGTCAGTAAAAGTTCATACTATTGAATCTGTACACACTAATTTTTTTAAAAATAAGTTAGGGTACATAAAATATAGTCCAATTAAAAAATTTAGGATTCTCTTATAGTTGGAAATGTAGATATTCAAGAAACCCTAGTTTATGGTTTTTAGGACCTTGTAACTAGTTGAGAGCAAACAAAATTCCATAGTGGGTATTTTAGTGGGTTTCAAAGGACTAAATTTGGTTTTTTAGGCTACCTTGAGCAAGAAAACCTTTCCTAATTGTTATATCTCCCTTACCAATTGACTATCTAGGGTTTTCAACTCTATATACATTTGACTGCATATGAAAATAATAACCTACAGGACTGTACTCTGTGGAGACAAGTTTAGCATATTACAATCTATTTTAAAGGTTGAAATAAATTACAAATACATTCAAAAAAATCACCACCATATCTCATAGAAGATGTAAATATATTGTATTAAATTTTATGTCGGCTATAGGATTATCAACTTGTGCATTAGAGTATGCAATAGGAAAAACAAGAACCTTTACACAAGTTCTCAAGAAGCAATAATTTTTTTCCTATCCCTAAAACACATTTATCCCCAAAAAATATCCAAGAACCTATAGATACATTTATAACGTATTTCAAATGTATTTAATGATCATCTTTTCAAAGGAACCAACATATATTCTATTCCACAATGAATGTTCAAGAAATAAAGATAGTTTGTGTGCACACCAAAATACCAGATGATGTTATTATTGTTTATTGTAAACTAAAATATCAAAAATATTTCAAAAATATTTCAATGACATTAGAAAAATTCACAAATTCCTTTTGATCACCAATCTCAACTGACATAATCTACATAAGAAAACCAAATATTCATAAAAAGGGGTTTGTATGTTATCCTTTCAGAACAGGGCTCTACTTTATTGTATTTCATTGAATTATTATTTTTAAAAAACATTAATAAATAAATATTTATTCTAAAATCCACTTTTATATGAAAGATAACTAGTGTAATTATCTTAGATAAATCCTCGCAATGGTTACCATACAAGTTTTAAAGGTGACCAAGCACCAAAGTTGAGTTCCAAAGCATATACCACTTTAGGCCCTTGTCCATGAATCAAGAGGTATATAAATACATTTAAAAAATGTTTATAAATTTTTTCAATCCTTCTAAATACTTCTAAAATTTATAAAACACACAAGAAATTTAAAGTTTTGAATATACTAGTTTTGGCAGGAAATCTAAAATTTGAAACTTAGACAACTTAGATGCATTTCTATCCTACCAAATTGAATTATAAGCATGATTGGTGACTTATAAATCCATAAAATGAATTATACAACCTAAATTAATGCAAACAAAAACCTAAAATTGACAAAATTTCTCCTTAAGAGTGATGCTCCTACATCATACTCCTAGGGAAAGGAAAAATAACTCATGCACTATTGTCCATGAGTGCTTCCAAAGTAATCCTTTGCTTTTGTATGTCATTTTCAATCATCCACATGGCATATTATATCAAATTATTCTTCCATTTAACCAAATACTTGAAATATTAATTGCCTCTAGTCCTCTTGATCACCTGCTTGTCCAATATGCATTCTATCTCCTCTATCTTGGCCTGGAAACTATCTTGCCTAATATGGGACATCTGTAGATGAATCATCTGATATGTTTTCTCCATCATTCCATTCTTTATAAGGGTAAAATTTTTCAACATTGAAGATAGGTGAAATTCCTACTCCACTAGGCAACTCTAATTTGTATGCATTGTTTATAAACTTTATGAGAATCTTAAAAGTACCTATATTTTTCATCTTCATCTTTTTTTATTCACCCCTTGGGTACCTTTCCTTCCTAAGATGAGATAAGAATAATTCTCCAACCTATAAATCCACTTCTCTTCTAATCAAATCTACTTGTTTCTTGTACTTATCAACACTAGACTCCAAATGCTTTCTTACCTATTCATGTATCTCCTTCATTTCCATTGCAAACTCTTCACCTTTAAAACTTATTTTGTCCATATGGTTGATGTTTCTAACCTCAAATACTCCTCTAGGCTGTAGGACATAGATCACCTAGAATGTAATCATACCAATGCTCCTATTGGTAGAATCATTGTAAGCAAAATCTAATTGAGTCAACATAAGATCCCACTACTTGGGATTGTCTTTGGATAAACAACTCAAAAAGTTTTCTAAGCTTCTATTCACCAATTTAGTTTTCCCATCTATTTGAGGATGGTAAGTTAAACTAAAACTCAAATTTGTGCTTATCTTTTTCCATAATGTCCTCTAGAAGTGACCAAGAAAATTGGTATCCCTATCAAAAATAATGTTCATGGGCATTCCATGAAGTCTCACTTCCTCCTTGAAAAACAAATTAGACACATGTGTTGCATCATGAGTGGTTCTACATGGTATGAAATGTGCCATTTTAGAGAATCTATCAACAACTACAAAAATTGAATCAAAACCCCTTTGTGTCCTAGGCAATCCCATCACAAAATCTATACTTTATGGATTCCCAAGGCCAATTTGGGATTGGTAGGGGATGATACAAAACTGCATTAGTGTTCTTACCTTTTTACAATTAAAAAATATTTCACCTTTCCACATACCTCCATACTTTTGCTTACATCTTAGGCCAATAGTAGTGCCTAATGAGCAACTCTAATGTCTTGTCAAGCCCAAAAATGGCTTGCCATGCTTCCAATATGCTTCTCTTGGATTAGATTTCCTCTTATAGAGATTTTTGGCACACACAACTATAATACTTTGAACAATAATCCATCTTGAAGTATATAATCCAACCATGGCTCCTTGTTGAGTATACTTGGGTGCTTCCATGTATGGTATGCTTCCTTGAAGTCTTCATCATATTCATACAAATCTTTTAGTGCCTCAATTCCAACACTCTCTAACTAAATATCATGTAGCAATAAAACTCTCCTACTCAATGCATCTACAACCTTGTTACTTTGTCCTTGTTTATGTTTGATGGTGAAAGTGAAATTTTGCATATACTCCACCCATTTCAAATGTCTTTGGTTTAACTTGGGCTCATTAAATATGAACTGAAGTGCATGGTTATCTATATACACTGTGAACTCCTTTAGTATGAGATAATACCTCCATTTCTTCAATGCTTGCACCATTGCATATAATTCCAAGTCATAAGATGAATACATCTTCTTAGCATCATTCAAATTTTCACTAAAATAGGCTATAGGTCTACCCTCCTAGCTTAGGATAACCCCTATGGTTACACCACTACATCACACTCTATTTGGAACACCTTATTGAAAGCTATCAATTTTAGTATGGGCTTCTCCATAATTCCTTACTTCAAGTATTAGAAACTCTTCTCAGCCTTCTCATTCCACACAAAGTTTGTATTACCTCTCTTTATGGGGTCAATGATGGGAGCACATATTCCACTAAAATTCTTTATAAACTTCTTATATAAACTTGAAATACCACGAAAACTTCTTACCTCTCCTACTATCCTAAGTGTTGGCCACTCCATGATTACCTTCACTCTATTCTTGTACATTTTCATCATGCCTTCTAAAATAACAAATTCAAAGTAAAATATCTTTATTTCATCAAATCACACTTCTTGAGGTTGATCAATAACCTCTCTTCTTACAGCCACCTCATAACCAACTCCAAATGGTGAAGATGATCCTCCTTGCTTTGGTTGTAAATTAGTATATCATCTAAGTAAACCACTACAAACTTTCCTATGAAATATTTTAATACCTCATTCATTAATCTCATGAAATTTATTGTTTCATTGGTCAAACCAAATGGTATGACCATCTATTCATGCAAACCTTCATTTGTCTTGAAAGTAGTCTTCCACTCATCACCTTTCCTGATTCTTATTTGGTAATATCCACTCTTAAGTCAATCTTGGAAATGTATCTTGATCTACTCAAGAAATCCATAAAATCCTCCATCATGAGAAGTGAAAATATATACCTTATGATTATCTTATTGATGGCCCTATAATCAGTACACATCCTCCACTCACCTTCCTTTTTTGGCACCAACATTGTGAGCATTGTACAAGGACTCAAGTTCGCTTTAATAATCCCTCTATCAAAAAACTCCTACACTTGTATTTATATCTCAACATTCTCTTATGTGGTCATCTTATAGGCATATTTGTTAGGTAGGCTTACTGTAGGCACAAAATCTATATGGTGTGTTATGATCTTCATAGGTGGCAATGTGTTAGGTTGCTCATCAAAAACTATGTATACATACTTCTTCAACATTTCTTGGATCTATTAGTGAAGCTCATTGATCTTAGTGGCTATCATAATAGTCATAGGCTTAATCACCAAAGCAAAGCCTATCTCTTCTTCATGCATAGCATTTAAAAATTCTTTTCCACTTACTAACATCACATGTGAGCCAACCTGTTGATCACTCTCCTCATCCTTCAAAGGCAAAAAAGTGTGACTAACTCCGTCCTTCATCAAAATGTACACATTCCTTCTTCCATTTGAGTGGTTTACCTATCATATTACTAAGGCCTTCTAAGAATCACATGGTACACATCTATTGGGATGACATCACAAAGCACCTTGTCTTTATAGCTTCCAATTTGGAATTATACCTAGCTTTTTTTAATCACCAAGACTTTTTGTCCCTTATTCAACCATGACACCTTGTATGGAGTGGGGTGAGGTATTTTATTCAACCCAAGATTGTTAACTATTGAATAAATTTCACCTCATAGGTCAAATTGGGACTTGTATAGGTTAAAAAATTATTTTTAGGTTTTAAGGGGTCTAATATATATTTATTAAGGTGTTTTATAGGTCATTTATTATGAATTCATGTTATATTAACCTTGGTCATTAGTCATTTTAGTCATTATATCATTTTGGAGTTAAAATAGGGTATTAAATGAGTTGTATGACCTCTTAGGGAAGTGTGAAGGTGTAATAAGGGTGATGTAACATGACATGTGTCCTATTATGCCTTAATAAATTATTCATAATTGAAAGTCATAGGTTATTCAAAAGAAAGAGTAGTTTTTTTGAGAAAAAAGAATAGTTTGGTACTTATACGACCCATAAAGGAGTGTGACACATGGGATAATTTCATGATATGACTCTTCAAATTATTCAAATCTATTTACACACTTGAATTACTCTAAAAGTGTTAAAATTAAGCTAAAACCATTCTACTCCTTCACCCTTTTAGACACACAGAACCAGTCAATAGGTTTATGTTTGGTACAAATAGTCAGAGAAATTATAGGTCAAACACCTTTGGGAGTTAAAATTAAACTAAGATAGATTCATTTCCATAAAAATATTTTTAATAATGGTGGATTATGAACCATCCTCATTAATTTAACTATGTTTTTTCTTGCTAATCTGTGCACCCTATAGGTTTTACTCCATTTTGTTCATTTCTATACAAAAAAATTGGTGATGTTGACTCTAGAGTATGTTGGATCTCTTATCATATGATTATCATGTTTATTTTCATGTTTCATGATATTTTGATATGTAAATCATCTCATGTTACAAAAGGGTGCCACCATGTGAAGTCTCAGTCAGGTTGCCTTGTTTGTAGATGTTTGGTTCAATGAAAGGGTATCATCTGAGTAATATATTGGGTTTTTCATGTATAGATTCAGTATTTATCATATAAATTCATGTTTAAGTCTCATAACATCATGCTTGGATCCAATTTTTAGTCTTTGTCATGCTCATAGTCAACTCCTTGCCCTTTCTCACTTGCAGTCATGTGTATGGAGATGTCTATCATACTCAAGTAGGTATAGTAAAGGTCTTAATATGATAGATATGTATTTATAAATGGGAGTAAACAAGTTATATACTAAAAATAGTGTAAAAATAATAAAATTTCAATCGTGTGCAACATATGCTCACAGTCACCATGAATATGCACCTATAGGTGATCTCATGGAGGATTTCTTATTGAAAAGGATAATTTGAGCTAAGCAGGGTTTTGATTGTGAGAAGAGTCCTTTTAATTTTTTTGAAAAGGTATAACTAAATTAAAACCTACAATCATACACATTTCTCATAAGACCATTTACTACATGTGCATTGGAATAACCACCTACAGGTGGTACCATAGAGAAGAGCCTTTTTGAGGTATTGAAACAAGTAATGAGGCTCATCTTAAATTCCTAATGTGTTGTAGACAATGGAAGACACACATGAAGTCATAGGTTGGTGAGAAAACTAGGAATAACCTATGAAATACTCAAATGATAGTGTTCAGGCCCTTTTGCCCTTAAAACATGAAAACAAAGTTCCTTGATGTTTTGTTGGTATTTTGTAATAGGGTTGCCAAATGTCTTGATGCATCCTCATGTATTTATTCTGAATTAACCATATATGAAAAGTAATCCATAAGGTTTTAGGGTTATATGATCAATGTAGTTTGGTTATTGAGAAGCCTAAAATTGCATATTTATGCACTAAACCAAGTAGAGTTCACCTACAAGTTTGAGCTCCAAGAGACCATTTCATTCAAAAGTTACAGAAATGGACATGTCTCCATGTTTGAATGGGTTTTTTTGGTTAAAAATAAAATTTATGAGCTATATTACATCCAAATATGTTTATATGCAATGATTTGAACTCTATATGCACCTATAGGTATCTCTTGCCTAGAAATTGAGGTACAGTGGATTGTGAAGCCCTACAAGTGCATAATATGAGCTTAAACAAATGGTTGAAGATATAAATATGGATTGGATTAGTGTATATATATATATATATATCAATGTTATTATTAAAATATTTATGAGACCTTAAAACATTATAAATAGGGTCCAAATGTGTATGAACATCTATAAGGGTCATTTTTATAGAGGAAACATGGAAAATTAGTCAACTACCTATGATTGATATTAGAAATATTTCAACCCTAAAATGTGAATTGAAAAGAGTTTAGATGAAATGGATATTTTAGGGATTTATAAATTATTATACATTTTTCTCAAATCCTAATCCATGATTTTCCACCTACAGGTGCAGTACAACAAACATACACACAGTCAGAAATACACATAGTCTTGACTGGTCAAGTGCGAGGACAAAGTTTAGGGAGGTTGAAGTGATTTTCAAGATAAAAATACCTTAATAATGACTAAAATATTCTCATTTAACTATCATAGTGGATATAGAGTAGGGATAAGGTTCTAATAATTCACCATATAGTTCACTTAATGGAAGCCTACACATAGTTTATCTCCCACACAGTCTGTCTTATTTTTTTGAGAATTTGGGAGGTCAAATCATAATATAAATAGAAAAAAATTAGTAAATAAGGTATATATGTATTGGATAATATCATACAATTTTTTTTTTTGGGAGAATAGGGGAAGTACCCTATATTTTGTCTCTTATAGAGGGTACTCCCCTAGGTTGCATACCCTGTAGTCTTGAGATTTATAGACAAAAGGGTGGATAAGAAGTTGATTTGACATTGAGGATAGGTGTGTGGAGTTGAAAAACACCCAAGAAAACATTTAAAGCTAATCAAAAAATTATGAATCTCCATAAGGTGGCTTGGACCATAGGGGTTACTGTCAGACCTACTAGGCAAGGTTTTGGCCTAAAGCCAAAATGGGGTCCAACTTCACTTACAGATCTTGGTAGGAATCCTAAAATATTTTAAAATGTTTTTTGGGTCATTATATATGTATATCATCTATTTATATGCATGTTAATCCATAAAAAAATTCATTTTGGGCTTTAAGGTGTAGACATGTTATTAGGCATGGCTAGGCCTAGTTCCCAATTGAGAAGTCATCTTCAATTCTAACATGAAGTAATAATATAAATGGATTTTATAATGTTTAGAGGGTAACTTAAGATGTGTAAAATCCTCAAAATTTTAGATAAATCACAAAGGAATCCATTTTTGGATTCAAAACCAACTCAAGCCTGTGCAAACTGGAGAAAAGAGCTCAATAGGAGCTGTTTGGAAGCTCATATCTCTTTTGATGCCTTGCATGGAGACCCAAGAGGTATATAATTGTTATAAAGGGTCTTGAAGATAATTTTTGTGTACTTTTTTTTAAAAATTGCAATGTCCAACCTTAATGAACATAGATTAAGAGGGTAAAACTATCTAAAACACTTTTAAACACTTAGTTTAGACCCAAGGAAGGAAATAAATCAGATAGTGCACCCAAATGGAATATTTTACCTATAAAAATGATTAGACTCACTCGATCTCCCTGAAATTAGGATTAGTTATATGAAATTGTATAGATGGAGTAAAAAATAGGTTTTTCTTGACTATTTTGTGTATTGTGTAGGTTCTAGGAACATTCAAGAGATGCAATAAATTTTGAGAGGAAGCTATATACTTATAATAAATCACTATGGTAATTTAATTACTTAAAAAAAATCATAAATTTTCAAACAATATCTCTCATCTCAGCTAGTCAAAACTGGCATAGTAGACAAGATAGTGAGAAGTGTGGAAACTTAAAGTGGATGGATTTTTAAGGAATTCTTGAGTAGTATAAGGCTATGAAGAGTCTTTACAAGTGTCCTAAATTTCATCCTATGGATTTTTATGGAAAATTGAATCCAATTTTGAGGCCATGTGTGAGGGGTGACTGAAAGAGGAGTTTTCTTAGAGTGTAAGTAGTGATAGCTCATATTGCGAAGATTCTAGATGACCAAGATTGCAACTAATGCATGGAGAGGCATGTATGGAAGCCTTCTCATTAAAATCATAATACCTATCCCTAATTATTCTTGGGATGTTCAATTAGGGTTAAATCATGAAATTAATGTTTTGAGCCAGAATGAGAAAAGGACTATTTTGAATAATTTGGACTTATACCCATTAAAGTGGAGTGGAGAAAATATTCTGAAAAATAATTTTCTTATGTTCTAAATAAAATAAACTATTTCAAACCATTTGGGCATAGATCATTTTTAATGAATTAGACTATTTTGAATAATTTAGACTTATACAGGTACTAAAGTGGAGTGGAGAAAAATTTCTCCAAAAATAATTTTCTTATTTTCCCAATAAATTGGACTATTTTAAACCATTTGGACATAGATCATTTTGAATGAATTGGACTATTTCAAATAATTTGGACTTATACCCACTAAAGTGGATTGAAGAAAATTTTCTCCAAAAATAATTTTTTTATATTATACATAAATTGGACTGAGTATGAAAAATATTATGGAGTTATTATTAGCCAAATTAAATTAATATGGAATTATTAATAGTCAAAATTTTGAAAAATTATCATAGATAAATTGGAATTTATCAATAAATGATTGGACTTATTACAAATAAACTGCATCTATCTAATGTATTTGTAATAAGTCTAAATTATTTGCAATCAAGACATTCTTTTTGATTAATTTAAAATAATATGGACTTATTAGTAGTTAAAAATTTGCAAAATTATCAGAACTAAATTGGACTTTATCAAGAATTAGTTAGAGTTATTATAAATAAATAACATCTATCTAATGTATTTGTAGCAAGTCCAAATCATTTGCAACCAAAGATTTTTCTTCCTCTCATAAACCATAAGTATATGCTTGCCCTTTTCCTTATTAGTTTATATATATAGTTGCATGTACTAAATATATAGAAGTGAATGAACTATTTATAGAAATTTTAATAAATAATTGGGAACTCAATGGATAATTTCAAGTAATAAAGGGAGGATAAATGCATGAAAATCATTTGTGGTAATAAAAAATAATTGAGAATAATAATTTTAGTGGATAGTTATAAGCTATCAAATTCTTTAAAAAAATATTATTAAATGCAAGTAAACAAAAATAGAATTTATGATATTTGGAATAATTTTTAAAAAAAATACTTAGCTAATCATTGCACTATAAAATATATATTTAGTATTTAGTATTTATTTTATTTTATTATTTAACCATGTTGAGATTGTAATATCATTTTTGCACAATATAAGACACAAATATATACCGACAAGAGAATCACCTATTACTATATCACAAACTTTAATAATAATACATTCAATTATAAATATTGTAAATACATTTGATCAATATATTCATGACTATGAAATATAATCCGTCATAGTTTAGAGAGGATAGTTTTTAGTAATATGACTATGATCTTTTATATATGAATAGAAAAAAATAAATGAATCATTGAAATGAGCATGCAAGCTATGAATCCAATAAAACATTCTACATGCCAAAAAGATGCACTAAAATATGAAAAAAACATTCATACTTGTCATTCCAAATTTAGGGAAACACCATTTCCAATTTTCAATGTCATGAAAGAAGACAATAGCTTGCAATCCTTTATCACTATTTTGCAAAGTGCCTAATTTGATGATGCATTCAAATAGTTTGTAACTTTGCCTTTCAAAAAATTAGTGAGAACAAGAATTTTACCTTTCCATGTTTTGTTTGGTCAAGCATAGATGATATTATCTATAAGAATGGATGGTAATGAGCTTTATGGTGGGTTTGGCTTCTGTTTATTGTCCAAACAACCTGAATAAAATTATGCTTCTTCTATATCTTTTTTCTTTGCACGACCTTATATGAACCAAGTTATTTTAATACTTTATTCTAGATCTTCATTTATTTTTAGTATCTCAATATTGCTTTCATCTCTAGCAACCCATATTATGTAGTTCACTCCTATAGAATCATCAAGTATAACAAACATCATATTGCCTTATGCACATCTTGAATTAGATCAAATGTTTTTAATTATCTTTTACTTCTTGGACCAACATATGTATATGTTGATACCACTCCCAAATTAGGGGACCTATCATGAACCATTTTTGTGCAGATATCTATGCAGGGATATTTTGTGGTGAGTTATAGACCATAAATCTCATGTATATTTAAATTCATAAGGTAACATGTATTCTTTCCTTTTGTCTTGAATATTTTGGAAGTAATATGCTAGATCCTTCCACTTAATATTTCAATTCGAACCAAACTCATTGAATTTCTTAACATCCTTGATCAAGTTATCTTTAATTTATTTTTCACTCTTTTTTCTACTTCTATTTGAGTCTTTTAAAGCAATGGATTCTTCTGACTTTT
Organism: Torreya grandis; assembly: GCA_037957365.1. Lineage (NCBI taxonomy): Eukaryota > Viridiplantae > Streptophyta > Pinopsida > Cupressales > Taxaceae > Torreya > Torreya grandis. Next base: position 3,027,913 of record JARHVA010001725.1, on the reverse strand, counting down.
CTCTAATTTTTAAATATTTGAAAATTATTCTCATAGGATTACCCTCTGGCACATTTGGCTCACCATTTTATTTTTTTCCCCATAATTTAATTGAGGGGGGGACCAATTTATTCTTTTATAGAGTTTTTACAATGCATAATAGGCTGACCTTGCTCTATGTGTAGAAGAAAATATTGGATTTTTATCAAGCCTACTATTTTGTTGCTTCCCTTCATCTTGTAATTTTTAACAAATTATTTGAAATCAACTACTTATTTAATTAAATATGGCATGAAGTTTCTTGTATTTTCACATGTCATATAAGTGTCCATAATCTATCCTAAACTCCATACATCTTTCCTCTTTATACATTCAGATAGGTTTCCAAATGTGTTGTCAATGTTCTTGTGGGTATGTCCTACAAGAAGAAAACTAACCTCGAGGAAGATACATTTTTAGATAAGGAGAGATAAATGTTGCAACACAAAACTATATAAAAACACATGATTTTGTGTAATTGGAAAGCTAATAGAATTACATTTAGTTACATATAATGTTATACTAATTTTTTAATTTTAAATTTAAATTTATAATTTACAATATATTTATTGAGAGATACATATATGAGCATGGAATTTGGTTAAGTTACCACTACATTATGTAAGTCATTATAAAATGGCCTTCCTAGTATTTCAGAATTGATACCTTCATTTAAAACCATTATAACATGCCACATGAAATAATTTTTATTGGTCTTCTTAAGTATATCAAACCAAATAATTTTGTATTAATCCTTTGATAATTATCACATAAGATATAGTGGCAATGAAACTATATACTTAGTATCCATTTGTATCTCCCAAATGATACCTTGGTATTATCCCATGTATATTAAAAAATAAAATATGTTCTTAACACAACACATTTATTTTTTCTCTAAACTTATCTCTCAAATGATACCTTACTTTTAATGAAAATCATTATGGTATTGCTACACCATTTTTTGATAATATGCAAGGAATAAAACAAATTGTTTTCTTAAGAGACACCTATAAAAATTAAATGAAGTGGATATGTTATGAAAACATGTTTTTTGATGATATTTAAGGCATAATACAAATGTATGGCTTGAGAAATTTTTTTTATAGAGTAGTAGACCAGATTTGGTACAATTAAATTTTATTTGATATTTTAGAAGGGGTAATATAAATTATCACTTGAGAGACACATAAGAAAACAAATGGAAGTGGTTTGGGTTAATTTTTAAAAAATAATCATGATCAATAAATTAATTATTATGGGAATGCAAGATGTAATAATAAAATATTATATATGTATTTATTTATAAACATAATTTTCAAATAAAAATGTGAAAGATATACATGTTCTTATTGACCCCAAAATAGTTATATAGTTGAATATATATCTTAGAAGGAATTTTTTTGAAGGCACCAATGAGTGTTCTTTATCTATGTATTTCTTTCATTCAAGGTAGAAATTATTAGACAAAAGTTCATCATACAATAGATATTTGAAGATCCAAGTTTATATAGTAAATATCCATAAGTATATGGAATTATTGTTTCCATATCCTTGAAGTACTTGTTTAATGAGGTGATATTCAAGTTATACCCTCCAATAATATATGTTAAAAAGATGTCCATATCTACTTGCACCATGACCATGTGTGATAATCCTTACCATTGATAACTTGACTATTTTGTTGGTAACTGCATTGCTTTTTGTGACTATCCTTAGCACAAATGTTTTTTGGAATTCTACCTTGTCATGAATGATAGTGAGGCATTATTTAGGGCACTGATCAAACATTCATTTATGTGTGTAATACATTTATCTTATATAAATTATTTGATTTGAGTGCATCATGATTTCTTAATCGATGCACTCTCCCTGATCTCTAAACAAGGACCCAAAGAATTTTTTTTAAAGTCAAAAAGATACATGTTTTGAACCTAGCAAAGTAATCAAACTTGGAAATGGTCACATCATTAAAATTAGTAATTCAAATGTTATTGAATGTTGGTTGGGAAATTAGCTCATATTCTATATCTGCTAGCTGTGCATTAATGTGGTGCCTCATAAATTCTTGGTAAAAGATGCTAGAAGATGTTGAACATTTACTTGCGCACCATATATATCTACCTAGCATATGAGTCTTGGAGAAACATATAAAAAATCATCTACTAATTTTTCTAACAAATCTTTAGCTACCATTGATTTCTTTTGTGACTTTTATCAAAACTACCCTGCATGGAATGCAATTCATTCCCCATTTTTGTGACAATTTTGAATGTCAAAAAAGATAATTTTCTTTAATTCATATATTTTAAGCCAATATTCCAAATAGATCTTAGTACCTTAAAAATAAATGGTATTTTTGTTTATAGATTTCTTAAACAAAATTATAGCAAGGGCATCCAAGACATGTTGCCTCTTATCCATTATGATGGAATAAAACAACTTCATCCTTGATGATTTTAGAATTTCAAATGACAATCCTAATTGAAGACATATTTTGGCACAACATTTCTTAGTATACACCTTTTTAAGCTCACTATCTATGCTTGCATCAACTTTTACTTAGCTGAGTGTAGTGATTGGCTATAATTATTTTCAACCAGAATAGTTGTAGGTATGAGTTAAATTTTTTGGATACCTCTACTTTAGGAATTTCATGCAAGGAATGACTTCAGTATCCAATAATTCCCAAACATTTCCAATTTTTTTCTCATTTGGTTTCATACATGTTAAATTTATTTCTCTACTTTCAATGTCCATTATCTTATCAGAGGGCCATCTAACAATAGATGATTCAGTTAATTTTATGTTACAAGTTTCACAATATTATAGAATGTGCCTTATGGAAATTCCCAATTCATTTTCTACCATTGGGACTGAACCAAAAATATCTTCTAGGTATGCAAATTCAATATAACAATAAGAAATTATCTCATCATTTGCAAGAGTTATACATTTGTGTAATAAATGTACCCTTTTCCTAGATAACTCATTTTTAAGACTACAAAATGTGGTTGGATCATAACTATAGAAAATGAATGAATCCAATCTATGGTTTTATTATTGTAATGGATTTATATACATAATTGAATTAAAATTATTTTTTCCTTCTTCCATGCAATCCTCTACAAAAAAATTGTCTCTGACACGTTACATCATTCTTGTGCTCCATATAGTAAAACTATCAACTTCATCCCCCAAAGTATCTACAAAAGCTCTTGGAATTGGAAGTAGTAGAGTCAGATCAAAAGTTTTTATCACATTAAAAATTACACATCTAAAAGGTATTTTATGATTATGGCACATCAAAGTTGGATTTTTGGATTCCAAAGAGTCAGTATCTACATCTGGAATTTTGTGTATCCTTCCTTCACCAATGGGCTTTCCATTATTAATGAGAGAAACATAGTCTCCACATTTGAAAGCCATTGATGTATGGTTTTTTTTCCTAGACATTTATAAAAGATGTGATATTCTTAATTAGGTTAATTATAAAATTATTATAGTGTATACCTATATGTAGGAGATAAATCTTTATTTATACCATAACATATGCATGGAGATTTTTTTAAACATAAAGAAATTTAAAAAGGTAATGCATAACACATATTTTTAATGAAACTACTTAACAAATGATTCATAGATATATCACATTGGTGATATGCATCTCCAATAAGATGCCTTGAAGGTATTACTAAGACCTTTAACATATCTCTTAGTATATACCTTGAAGGTATTACAAGGACTTTAAAGGTATCTCCTATAGTATACCTTGAAAGTATTACAAGGACATTTGAGTAATATCCAATCATCCTCAAGGTATCTCATAGGAGGTACCTTGAAGGTGTTACAATTCAAGGTATTAGAAAGAGGTCCTTGTAATACCTTGAAGTTATCTTTTAGGAGATACCTTGAAGTTATTACAAGGACCTATTTATACTACCTTGAATTATAAGAACTTCAAGTTACCTCTTATGATATACCTTGAAGATATTAAAAGGACCTATGTGTAATACCTTGAACTATAATACCTTCAATATATCTCTTAGGTGATATCTTGAAAGTAGTATGAGGACAATTTTTTAAAACCATTAAGGTATATCCTAGGATATACCTTGAATGTATTACAAAGATCTCATTACCTAGGAGATATATTGAAGGAGTTATTACAAGGACCTATTTCTAATTCTTTGAATTTTAACACCTTCAAGTTACTTCCTATGAGACACATTAAAGGTATTATAAAGACCTATGTTTAATACCTTCAATATATCTCCTAGGTGATACCCTAAAATTAATACGAGGATAAATTTTTAAAACCATCAAGGTATATCCTAAGAGATACCTTGAATATATTACAAAGATCTTGAGACCTAGGAGATATACTGAAGGCATTACAAGGATATTCATGGTAGTTCAAAGTAAGTACTAGGTGTAAAGTGATGACAATATCACACCTTTCAGATACTATCCCAAGATACTTTGAAATATACCCTTGTTTACTTACTTATATTTACCATTAAAGAACACTTTAAACTTGAATAGACCTATATTGATGATTTATAATCCATTACCCACTTTATTTATGCTTCTATAATATCATATACTTTTCTTAAGACTGTTCATTGACCATTCTTAGACCTTTGTCCATTTTGAATATGCATTTCCACTATATTAGTTCTCCAAGGCTAATCAACTAAAACTACTAATGAAGATTTATTAATCATACCATTTCTTGAGTTTATATGGCTTGAATATCATTCAATAAATTCATGCATGATTAATATTATGGTGTTTACATTATTTATTTGTGCTTAAAGACCATGTTTTAGGGTTTCTCAGGAAGCTCAGAGGATGAGAACTTCTTAACAATCAGTTATAAACTCTAAGACCCCTTTTATCTTTCTAAAAATTGTAATAGAATCTAAATAACCTCATTCAACCTTTCCAAACCTTAAACTAAACTCATGCAACTTATTACATGTGTTTCAAGTGACTATAATGAACTATAGATGCACAAAAAACATGGTATTGAGGGGTTTTAATGAGGAAAGCTTTAAACTAAGTACAAATTCAATTCAATATTGAATGGATATTATTCATTCATACACAAAAAATATAAAATACACTAATTCAAGTGATACAAGACCATTATTTTCAAGAAACTTGATCTTCAATACACATGGAAGCCTGTTCTTGAATTGTAGACAATCATACTCAATTTTAAAAGCCTTATCTTCATGTTTACCAATCACAATTAATTCAAGAATCATAAAATAAGATTAATAAAATTAAATATCATAATATTACTCATTTAAGAATCCATTTATGCACCATAATATTCTTCATATTGATCTTCACATATACATACATTACAGTCCTATAGACTGTTATGACAACACATAGGCCTAAAGGCATTATTATCTCCTCTATGCCACTTACTCCTATTTATACCTATGCAAATCCTCATTAATTTTATTTTATTAAGTTCATTCAAACTCATCTCTTCATTTTAATAGGTCTTTATTTGGTCTTGGTATTGAAATAGACCATTAATTTTTCTCTTCACCCTTATCTTTAACTAACATGCTTCTTCTAATGTAGAATTAGCTTCTAGGTGAGACTTGAAATAGGATTTAAATTTAAAATAGATCAATGTACCTCTAACACATTTAACTAGACCTATTAAGACCATTCTCAATGGTTCAAGTCCTTTGTAACTTGTCACTATCCTTACAAACCTTCATAAGTAGTTCAAAATTTTAAATTCTTTATTTTCAAGGGAAACCTCATAAGCTTATTAGAGACCTTAAATGGAAAATCTTAAGTCCTTATTGACTCTTAAAATACTTCTAGTACATGAAAAGGCAATACATAAGTACAAATTGGGTATTTACATCATTTAAGTGCAATATATCCTAATGCTCATGCATCATGAAGGAGATACCTTGAATGTCCTTGTAATATCATCAAGGTATCTCCTAGGTATAAAGGTCCTTGTAATACAATCAAGGTATCTCATAAAATGTATCTCTTTCATAACTAGGAAGTACCTTAAAGGTATTACAAGGATGTTCATCTTACTTCAAGCTATTTCCTTCATTCTTAGGAGATATCTTGAAGTACCATGAATGTCATTGTAATACCTTCAAAATATCTCCTTGTTATTAATTTCATTGTAATACATTTAATATATCTCCTAAGAGATATCTTTAAGGTAGTACAAAAACCTTCATATCTAGGATATTACCTTAAAGGTATTATAAACACTTCATATATAAGGAATAATTTGAAGATATTGTAATGTACTTTGAAGAGAGAACTTGAAAGTATTAAACTGATATTTAGGGAGATACCTTGAAGTTTCATGTTAAAACTATTATTATGTATTTTGAAGGCATTACAAGGACTTCATAAGTAAAATATATCTTGAGGGTATTACATAGACCTTCATACGTAGGATATATTTTGGAGGTATTAGAAGGACCTTCAAAGAGATACCTTGAAGTTCCTTCTAATAATTTCAAGGTATCTCCTTGAAGGTCATTGTAATGCATACAAGGTATCTCATAGGTGATACATTTTAGGTCCTTGATATACCTTGAAGGCATCTTCTAGGAGATACACTGAAGTTGGGTGTTACAAGAACCTCCAAGGAGATACCTTGAAGTTCATTATAATACCTTTCTACCTTCAATGTATCTCCTCAAAGTAGGAGATACCTTAGAGGTCCTTTAAATTACTTCAAGGCATCTAATAGGAGATACCTTGAAGCTAGTTCCTTGTAATACCTTCAATGTATCTCCTACAAGACATCTTAATGGTTCCTTTTTATACCTTCAAGGTATTACAAGGATCCTTAAATTAAAGGTATCCCCTAAGAGATACCTTGAAGGTATTATAAAAACCTTCAAGGTATCTCCTAGTCCTTGTAATGTATTCAAGGTATCTCGTAGGAGATACCTTGAAGGTTTTTGAAATACCTTCAAGGCATCTTATAGGAAACACCTTGAAGCTTGTTCTTTGTAATACCTTCAAGGTACCTATATCCTATGAGACATCTTAATGGCTCCTTTTTATACCTTAAATGTATTACAATGATCCTTCAAGGTATCTCCTAAGAGATACCTTGAAGGTATTACAAAAACCTTCAAGGTATATCCTAGTCCTTGTAATACATTCAAGGTATCTCATAGGAGATACCTTAACCTTGAAGCTAATTAATTTTAATACCTTCAAGGTATCTCTTATGAGAAACCTTAATATTTCCTTTTTATACCTTCAAGGTATTACAAGGATCCTTCAACGTATCTCTCCTAAGAGATAGCTTGAAGGTATTATAAAAACCTTCAAGGTATCTTCTAGTCCTTGTAATAAATTCAAGGTATTTTGTAGGAGATAACTTAAAGGTCCTCAAAATACCTTCAAGGCATCTTATAGGAGATACCTTGAATATATTTCCTTGTAATACCTTCAAGGTATCTCCTACTAGACACCTTAATGGTTCTTTTTATACCTTCAAGTTATCTCCTACAAGACATCGTAATGGTTCCTTTTTATACCTTCAAGGTATCTCATACAAGACACATTAATGGTTCCTTTTTATACCTTCAAGTTATTCCAAGGATCCTTCAATGTATCTCCTAAGAGATACCTTGAAGGTATTACAAAAACCTTCAAGTTATCTTCTAGTCCTTGTAATACATTCAAGGTATCTCATAGGAAATAACTTAAAGGTCCTTGAAAATACCTTCAAGGAATCTTATAGGAGATACCTTGAAGATAGTTCCTTGTAATACCTTCAAGGTATCTCCTATGAGACACCTTAATGGTTCTTTTTTATACCTTCAAGGTATTACAAGGATCCTTCAGGGTACTACACAAACTTTCTTTAGTGATTACCTTTTTTGTATTAAATCATCCTAACATATGAGAGGCAATGTTAAATTTTTCCTTAATATTCCTTCTATTTAATCATCCTAGTTTATCAAAGTCAATGCTAAAAAAATGATGATAGAACTAATATGCTTGCCCCACCCACCTAGATATAGATAAATAGGGATCACCCCAAATTTCTCCCATAATTGTTTTTACATAGGTAGATGTGGGGAATTAACCCAATCGATATCTATAACCTAGTCAGTATCTAGGCCCAATTTGATCTTATTTTTTCCATAATCTTATGCTAGATTTTGTATGCTAAGTTTCTCTACATTCTATCTAGTGAGTGCCTAATCTACCGAATGATGCATCCATCTATTATGAACCATAATTCCCACTTCTAGGTTGGGTCCAAGTTAGAGAGTCTATGGGGCCCATTTTCATAAAGTTATATCTACATCACTTGCATCATCAAGTCCTAGGGTTTTGTTATCAATATATCTTCCTTTTTCAAATTGACATGGGGACATCCTTGCAGATGCATTATCATGATTTGTAGGGTTTATACCTAATAAAAACTCTATCCCACATGACATAAAGGATGAGATGAAAGGATAGATGCTCAGTAGTCACATTGAAAAGCTAGCCATTGCATTTAGATTAATCAACATAAGGCTTGGAAACCCTATTCAAATTACAAAGAACCTATGTGTATGCAGTAAGTGCCATAGGGCTACCAAGTTTATCTGAAAGATTTCATGAACATAAATTATTGAGAGGGATTCAATCCCCTTTCATCACTTCAAAAATGGATTGTGTTTTTGCAGAGATTATTGGTGACACAATTTATAACAAATTTTAACTACAAACTGTAAAATTTCATCCTAAATTGATAGCCAAGAACTTGGCATTATTATCCATTTATAAGTTACTAGTCTAGTGGGTTGCCTATGGCCTTATAAGATATATTTCATCATATTAAGCAAGATGTAATGCACATTAGTCTATCATCTAAGGTGAATACTTGTATGAGATATAAGTGCAAGATAAAGTTGTCAAACATAAATGTATTATTTTTTTGTTGCATCCTCATAGAAAATATCATAGGATGCAATGATAATGTTAACAAACTTAATAAGGACCTTGTCCATGGTAGGCTGAGCATTTATATGGTCCCATTCTAGGTTGATTGCATTTGATTGATTTCACATAATTGTGCATGTATGTATGAGATTCACTCAAAACACTCAGTAGAATTAATACTCCAAGTGTAGTTAGATTGGCAAGATTTGGTTTACTTTCAAACAAGGTTGTCTTATTTGTAGGTGTGGGGGTATGCAAGTTGTGGGTGGGTCTTATGTATGATAGTAAGGGAAATGCACCTAGTGTGCTAGGGTGAATTAGTTTTCTTAAGGTGTGGATTTGAGGTTGGGTGTGTCTCTAGTGTGGACTAAATATGGTTGGGTGCACACACCCAAACAACCCTACTTTCAATCTTAGTCATGATATCCAAACTTGGGAGGTAAAAAACTTGAATAATATATGAAATAAATGGATTAAAAAATCCTATTGTGGACTTCTATAAGGAAGGTTTGATACACCAAATGTAAGAATGGATTTAAATAAATAGTACAAGATTTTATATTACAAATTCATACTAGGAACTCATTTCAACTTGCATGGTATTGGATATGGATATGGACACATATCACTTAACGTAAAGGGGAAATATATTCTTCAGTTAGAACCATTGATCAACTACGTCACTCTTACAAATATTGATTTATCATTGAAATTGGTAAAATGTAAATCATATGTATTTTGATTAAATTGTGCATCTTTAAGTGCACCTTGTGATCTACTTTATGAATCTAATGTAGGCTTCATCCTAGATGCTACAACTAACTAATTAGCAAAAATTATAGACTTATCATTGAGTTGTCATATAGAGTAACATATTTAAAATTATTTTGGGAGTATTTTAGATAATCAAAGGTGTGAATATATATATTCTATGATTTGCTCACTAACATGTATAAAATTATGCAAAATAAGGGGTATAAGTGCAAGAGCCTATTTTCATGAAGCAAATAAATAAAAAGTATCTAGTTAACCTACCACCATAGGTTTGAATCTTGAATCCAAAATTGTAAGGTTGAGATCTTTTGGTTTATCATTTGAAAACACTTAACATTTCACAAATTACATACATAGTGCCTTTATCTGATGTTTCTACTTCAATTATACCTAACTTGAAGCTGCCATCTCTTAGCATAATGGTTGATGCACAGGTAGTGTTTGATAAAATATCCCATAGAAGTAGCTTCAAATGGAACATAGTTTTAGAGGGTATACCAGTGATGGTCTCTATGAAGAAGCACTTACCCTTTCCTATACAATGTAAATAACAGGCATACAGCCTAATAATGAACACATGGCCAAGGCTGGACATGTGCCTAATGCCTCATGTGGGAACTTCTCTATTGGAAATGTATGCCAAATGAGGGAGTATAGATTAAACTAACTAATTATTTGGTTAAATTTCTAAGATGACCATGGGGTATTTGAATGTAATGATATTAGGATATATTACATAATCAACATGAAAATGGATCTTCTAATTTTCATCTCATATAATTAGAAGTCAAATTATAGAAGTTTATAGTTGTACAGATCTTTGGTTATTTTTAAAGCTAACAGTATATGAATGATGATAATTGTAGAGTTTATGACCAGGTTATTATGTTATTTGAAACAAAATTGGAAACTGTCAAATTATCATGTTATTTGAAAACATAGAGAACTTGGAAAACATCAAGTGACCTAAAGTCACAAACACAAGAGTTATAAAGAGAAAGATTACATGAATGGAAAAAAAATACAAATGCTTGCAGATGCATTATCAGGATTTGTAATACCTAGGTCATATGCACTTGAAAATTCCCACTTCCTCTTTTGTTAGTTTTGTGATATTTTCACAAAGATCACCCATCATAAATGGTTTTGAATCATCATTGTTGCCCTCAGTAGGGAATCTTATTTGCCCCCTATGATCCCAAATCTCTAGATTTGATCACAACTTAATCAGACATAATGGGAATGCCACCATGTTCTTCTTGTCCATCTAAAGGAATCATGAAATCATATCTTTTGAGAGACTTCAATAAGACTTTAGTGGCTTGTGTAACATTGTTTTGAATTATAGTAAATACGTCTTGACTTTTTGACCTTGTTTTGAATTATTGATTTTATTTTCAACTTTGCTATCAAAATTCTTTTCTCAAGTCATCCTGTATTTTAAGATGATTAGAGGGGATTCTTTAAATAAGTTGTTATATAATATCTAGTAATGTGGCTAAGAACACCATCATCCAATACTTGTGATCCAAATAGTTTTTTTGACATAGTGTCTTGCAGGATATTCATTTCCACTACCACTGATATTAGAAGATTTGTTATCTCACTGAAGGCAACATTTTTGTGTGGGTGTTTATGCTATGTGTAAACTTATAGATTCTAGATCATTATCTATGTGTTCGACTAAGCATATTATAATGGAGTATCATCTATTATGTTTCTTAGTAAAATATTTGATTGTTAAAAAAATAAAATAAATATGTTTTTGATGTCATTTTCATGAATATGTTGTAGGTGTCAAGGATGCAAGTGATAAATAAATTTTAGTTGACATGTTCTGGGCAATGGAAATCCTACACCTACAAATTATATGCTTATTTTTGGTGAACATGATTTTTATAATGTCCTTCATAAACTTGGATAGAGTAGGTATAATATACTTTTGGCATGGCCTACTCAGAATGTATCTACTTCTCTTATAGGAGCAATAAGGAATATCTAGCTATGGGCCAACTTGGCAAGGGGTGAGCCATCTCTATAGGATCTACTGACTGATGTTGAATAAATATATGAAAATCCTAATTTTAACCCTTCCATAAATGGTGAAAGAGTTGAGCTCTTAGGGTTGAGTCATGTATTTTCAAAACTAGATTTGAAATATATACTTTCTTAGGGCATGCAATCACTTCCAGTAGTATAACTACATACAAAAAATATCACTACACATTCTATAATTTCTTAGGGCATGCAATCACTTCCAAGACTACAACTGCATAAAAATAATATCACTACACATTCTATGGAATATAAATTTTGTGACGCTACATAATTTCAGCCAATTTGGTCTAAACATATGTCTATCAATGGAATAGGGCAGTTAAATGGGTAGGAAGAGTCTAATACCTCAACATTATTTCCAGGAGTAAAACCTCTGACAATAATGTCTGAAAATAACTTTGCATTACATTAATATGCTAATGTGCTTGGTATTTCTATTGCTATACGGCATTTATCCTTTACATATTATGCTATGAATGTTGACTAAAATGATTCTAAGCAGATTACCTTTGATCCCAAATCTTCATATAACCTATCTATGAACTCCAACTCATTTCTTGTTCCTTAGGGTAAAAGTTATGGGGTACAAGAAGCCCAATTCAATCTAAAGTAAGTTCAAATATTGGTTTGAACTCAAGGCCTAATCATCAGCCTCAAGTTGTAATATTTATAAATAACTTTGGGGCAACAAGGCCAATATATCATCCTCAAGTTATGAGTAGCTTATCTACAGATAACTTTGGTAGAACAAGGCCAAACATTTCACCTTAAGTTATAATTAATTAATCTACTAGAAACTTTGGTGCAACAAGGTTAAATTTTCATCCTAAAGTTGCAAGTTTATCTATGGATAATTCAGGTTCAGCAAGCAAAAGTTATCCTTTTGACTCAAGGACACCTGAGTAATAGCAAAGCTACAATGTGCAAGCTACACATGGGGCTTCAAATAAAATGCAATAGTTTCCCTCATAATATGTTTGAATCCAATTTTAATTTTTAGTGGTCCTAGGTAGATATGTTTGATTCCAATTTTAGTTAGACCTTTCTTGAGCTTAGAGCTCCTTTCTCATAGTAGGCCAGTTCTATAGATTATGATGCAAGACTTCAGATGCTGAAGCAAAAATCATTCTATGCCAATTCAAATTTGACATCTCGAGACCAAGATGGAGATTCCTTTGCATCTTAATTGTCCTAGATGACCTTCATTTGACACCTTCTCCCAAACTCTGGGAGGCATTGAAAGAGGCTTTAGCTTTCAATCAATAAATAAAATTGGAATTAAAGATTCAGACCCAATTATCTAGAATTTTCACATGTCTTAGCATCCATTTACCCCTTTTTTTACCATGCCCTAAACTAAAGATAGTATTATGGTCAAGGGTAAACCTCAAACTCATCAACATCCTAAAGCTAGTCAAGCACCTAAAGGCTTGAAAGTCCATTGGGTGTAAACCCATCCATCCACAACAAATAGTTGGTCCTAAGTTGATAGTTGTAAGCTGATAATTTTATTGACCACTCAGAAGTAATAAACAATAAAAACATGTTAAGAAATCTCATACCAACAAATTCCAACTAACTTCATGCAAATTTGCAAATATCAAAGAGATGCTTTAGAAGAAAATCAAAAAAATAAAAATGCAATAATCCTATAAATCTACCATTTATTCACAAAGTGCTCACAAAACTAAAGGGGGTTATTAATAAATTTTTCTATCAAAAAATAAAGTTTATGATTGATCAGGGAGATAGATAAACTAGAAATGATCCAAAATGCTTAGATGTCATGACTGCATTGAACCCAAGAATTAGAACAAGAGCAACCAAAAGCATACCCAAAACCACAAAGAATAATCACATAGAGAGCAAAATTCCATGATTATGTGTGTAAATATAGAAATCATACTTAAGTAACCATTCAAAATGAGTGATCAGTGTTAGGTTGTGGAGTTAAAAGCTTCACCAGGATGCAAACAGGAGGAGGTTGCTGAGTTGCAAGCAATTGATGTCGGTCTAATCAACCGATGTTGGTCATCTTCAGTGTTCATAGTAACCGACGTCAGTTATGGGTCGGCTGACATCGGTCAGATAGGGAACCGACGTCGGCAGCCTATGTGTGTATGTGTTTACATGCGTCTTCAGAACTAGTCTATTTTTGGACGGATAGTTAGTTTGCATGTGAAAGACTAATTTTAGTTTTGGAGCTGCAGTTCTAATTATTGTAATTAGAAGTCTAATTATTGTTTGTATGGGATCTATTAAAGAGACCCATGGGATGTATTGTAAAGTGTGCTAGATAGAGAGAGCAAGGTTGGCTCCTTTAGAGGGAGGAGAGCAAGGTTAGCTCCTCATAGTGCCATAGTGCCAAGTGTGTATGATCAGGTAGATCTGCGAGAGAGCAAGATCTGGTAGAAGATCCACAGGGGTGCTGGTGTGGAGAATCAGAAGGGTTCTTCATGTGTGTATGATCTAGGTTGACAGGTGTGCAAGGTTAGGTTGATCTATGATATAACAAGATTAGGTGAGATCTACATGTGTAAGTAAGATCAATTTGATTTGCAGGTTGTTACAAGTTCATGGGAGATCTACTTGGAGTGCATTATGTACTTGGTTGAGTATGTGTGTATTCTTAGTGGTACTGGTAGTAGTGATACTGATTGGTTGAGGTGAACAACAACTCTATGTTTGAGTTGTTTGTTGTGACCGTGATTGAGAGAGAGAACTCTTGAAGAGATTTACTATTTATGCCCTAGAGGTGTGGGAGCCCTAGAAGAGTGTGAAGAAGATTTTGGCATCTTCTTTGTTGTATTTCCTTCTGGAAGAGTATTAATACAATTGGGTATTGTCTCTCATATTCTGTGTTATTTCTAAATTTATAGTTACTTGTTTACTTCTAGTTAAATTCCGTGTTTAGTTGCTTATACAAAAGTAATCAACTGTGCTCTTCAAGAGCAGGGGGTCCTGACAATCAGGTGATCTAAATATATTACAAGTTCATATGGGTAAAATTAAATTAGTATCTCAGCAAATTGGTGGCCAAAAGAAGATAGGTTTGGTAATATCAGTGCCAAAATGCTTGGTCAATAAGACAAAACCACTGTCAATATTCAATCCAAGTGCCAACTAGCTAAGGTAGGTTTTCATGTAACACATTCAAATTCTAAATTTTCCCTCCAAGATGCTATGTCCCTCTCATGAGCCTTTTTAATTTATTTTTAATTTTTTCCCCTTATCCCTCCCCAAACATGGCGTCCACTTTGGAGGCTAATATTTAACTTTTAAAAACAACTTCAAGTCACTTTTTATTGCTAGGCGTGAGTCAAGGGGGTTTTTAATGAACACACCACCCTCATTTAAGTTATAAATTCATTTTATAATAAAACTTAAGTGATAAATAATAAATATTAATTCAATTAATTTTAGAACTCACCAAAGCCATAATGGGAAATATTGTACTAAATTTTTAGATAAATAGAGGCCAATACTGTCACTGTTAAAAATAACATTTACTAAAAATAATAAAGTGGTGAAAATAGTAAGTTTGTTCAAACACCAAACTGGCTTAATCCAAAAAGCACTGAAGCTTACTAAAAATAATAAGTTCTAAAAATAACCATTGCTAAAAGTAGTAACCCCCATCGAAAAACTCAAAAAAATCTCCATAAATCCTAATATAGGACCGGAGTCCCCTAACCATAACCAATTAGACTATGGGAACCCTAGAATAGGCTAATAGAAAGCTCATACTGATCAGGAGCAAGAAGGGGACATTACATTTTGTTGCTAGTTGATGAAAATATTTGAAAAAAAAACATCCAAAATACTAAGCTCAAATGTTACATTTTATAACCCTATGTTTTTCATATGACTTGATTTTAGAAGAATTTTTAGTTAAAATTTCAATGTTGAGTACATTTATTGTAGATATGTTTAAATTGTGGATTTTTGTGAATTTTGATTTTAAGAATGTATTTAATTCAAGCACCAATTATGACATTTATTGATTGGTTTTGTCTGATTATAGTAAATGACTTTGACCAAAAACAAACACATGAAGGCCATTTGAAGGATCATCAGGTCCACTTCATAATTTATAGTGTGTTTGTACCCTGCATGTGTGGTTTTAGAATTTCTAGTTTCTCCTAGCCCAAAAAGTTTCTAGAATGAAATAGGGTTTTAACCATGGAGCAAGTTGGTAGGAGTAAATTTGGCCCATGCAAAATATGGTGTGAATTATTGTTATGTACTCAAGAAATGAGTTATGCATTGCATTGGGTAAGGCCTTATATTGATGTTGTAATTTCTTTGTGTAACTCAACATCCATCATTAGCTATAATTTGGCATTATTTTATATCTACTTGTTTATATGGTGTGGTTGGGGTTACTGAAAATAATTTCACCCATGTTCTGCAACATCTTTAATGTTTTTTATTTCAACCTTATGGATCTCACACTACAATTTCTTTAAGTATGGCTGAAGTGTTTGGATGGCTTTTACAGGGCTCTAAAGTTGTTTATCTCTACATGCACCAGAATTTGGTTTTGTCAATATGTGAGATTGATAATTTAAGGGTATTTTGTTGTTCTGAAGTCATTATTAAGAGTATTATTGTGTTTTATTTTTCCAAGAAAAATATTAATTAGTTTTTTCCATTAGTCTTAACATATTATCCATGGTGTTTTTATTTAGTACAACTTGAATTTTATAGATGGATATGCATTTCCATCTAGCCACTGAAGTGTAATAGGTGAATATCTTTGTAAATATTGATAATTCAAGCCCTCAAGAAATGAAATATTTATTTTATTTGAGACACGAAAGGGAAAGACAATTAATTTTTCTAGATATCAATACTCTTTATTATCCTTTTTTCAAATAAAATACTTAAAACAAATTTCAATTCTATTCTACCACGAAGGGACTTGGCACATGGTGCCTTTATTTAAAAATGATGGAAATGAATAAAATAAAATATACTATATGATAAAAATTATTAAAACACTCTAACTAAAATGTGCATTCATTTACCAAAATTAGAAAGAAAAAAAACATGGTAAAATCTCGCCTGTGTTTTTGGTTGGGGACAAGATAAGTGATAGTGAAAATGAGCTCCTTCCAAAACATGGCCTTGAAGGAATCTTACTACTCATGATGGTAGAAATGATAGGAAAATAGTTAGAAACCATTTTTCTTGAACTAGTCTGAGCATGCACCAAAAACCTTTCCCACTAGTGAGATGTATATTTTGTATCTTTACACAAGCGTGTGTTTAACATACTTGCAAAACCATATATTCATATTCTAAGCATCAAAATTTATTCATGTGTTTTTTTATCAAAGAGGATGTTTTTAGTTGGAAAATGGGTTTGGTTTAGGGGTGGTGTGTAGTGGGTCTTGGTCTATTTGGTTTGCCTCACCCATAAGGATTAGGGTTTTTATCACTGCTTCAAACCAAGGATTTTTTTCTCTCTACTACCCATGAGCCCATTCTTATTAAGTTACCAACCCTAGGATTCAAACCCTACATGAAATATTTTATTGGAGTAGGATTAGGGGTAGGATTAGAGATTCTAGAAGAAGTTTTAGGGTTTATAGCATTAGGTTTAGGGTTTGTATCATTAGCATTAAGGTTTGTCAAGATAGGGGTAGGATTAGAGGGTCTAGAAGAAGGGTTAGGGTTTGTATCATTAGGGACTATTATTATTTTCATATTACCACAAAATCACCCCATCCCCATTAGTTATAGTCTAGGAAGAGTAGATCTGCTTTATTTCAACATCAAGGGCATTCCCCTTGTCAACAGACTAAGTCATGAAAAAATATGTGTAATACTAATTCATCCCTCCTATTATAGGTTCATTTTCCTTGGTATTATTTAAGGATCTAGAGGGAGTACTTGACTTCCTTTGAGTATTTTTGAGCCTAACCCCCTCATCCCTAGACATTTAGCTATTTTAGCCTTGCATGGGATCTTTTTTAGTGAGAAGTGGTGATGATATTGGTTCTAATAGTTCAAGCCTCATTGTAACATGTGAGAGTTTTGGTCTCCTTTCCTGGTCTCATGATTTACATTCATCAACTCCATATTTATTTGAGATATCCTTCACTTTTAGGTCCATTTGTACTTATGATGTCTTGTGACTCAAGGTTTAACCACTTTAGGTTAACTACCTCTTACATTGTTCACTTTATTTTATACTGTGTGTTTCATTACTTTTTTAAACCTATGTCTTCTTACCCTAGTAATTATATTTATATCTCAATGTACTCTCTGAGTCCCAATGAATTGTTTTGGTTATTCATGAAAATTAATATAATTTATCCTTTCTTTCTTTCTTTCTATTCAATCATCAAACTAAGAATAGAAAATATGTTTATGGAAATCAACACACTAAGACAAACAATGCATGAAAAAAAAGTTCATAAACAAAGCATTGATAGCCTAGAGTGATCTATGAGATTCACACCCTTAAGAGAATGATAACAAATTTTGTCAAAGAAAAATAAAATCTTTTGGTATACTCCAATATTATTCTGCCTAGCCCCAGTGATGGGGGTAGGAAATAAAATGAATGGAATTAGTAATTCATTGGACATGCATTGGAAGGCTAGTATGGGTTTATGGAGTATATCTACATACAAATTGAAAGGCACTTGTTTTCAAGACATTTGGCTCATTTTCATCTATTTTTTTAAGTTTTCTCTTTTTGGTATGGGATAAATGTCATCCATGTGTAACTTATATGGGATAAACATCATCCATGTGTCTCTACAAAGAAAATAATAAAAAACATCTCCTCCAGATACTTATATGGGATAAAATTTATGTATGTAACTTATATGGGATAAGCATCATCCATGTGTATCTACACAGAAAATAAAAGAAAACATCTCCTCCACAAACTTATCATGTGTTGGGAGAATAGGAGGATAGTGAGGAACAATTACATGGTCTATTTCAGTGGCTTCAGCTCAAGCATAATGGGTAAAATCACATAAACAAAAAATACATATTTACACTATCAATAATATTAAAAATCAACCTCAATGTTGTTGTAGGAAGTAATAGAAAAAACCAATAATTGTAAGTGAAACATAGCATCTTCTCCCTGAACATCTCGTTATTGTATACAAGAACACACAACCTCATTTTTCACCATCACCTCTACTAGAAATATCTAATTATTGTTGCTTGAAGCTTCATTCAAAAAATATGATATGGAATAAGTAATTATGTGTTTCAAATGAGGTATGACTACTAGTTTACACTTTTTTACTTTATAAAACTCCACTTCACCTTAAAAAAAATTACATCCCTTCCACTATCACCTCTACTAAAAATATTAAATTCTTATTGTTTAATGTTTCATGAATGAAAGATGAGACATGGTTAGTGGTCATGGATTTTGAGTAAGGTATGAGTATTGATTTACATTGATTCATTTTACAAAACCCACCCTCCAAAAAAATATAAAATCAAGTAACACCCCTCCCAACGTAACTTTCACTTCTAGAGACACTGCTAGTATTTTTATCATCTCACATACAAAAACAACATACTCAGACCCCAGGAAGAAAGGGAAAGGCCATACAAAACATGCAGATGGTGAAAGGTTACAAAATAAAGACATATGTCTAACCTCAAGATCATGTTATACTAGATATTTTTAAATTTTTAAACATCCATTTTTATTAATAATATTGTAGATCTTTAGAATGCAATCATATGCCTTGGGGTAGATGTTGCCTTGATTTTGTTAAATTACTATTACGTAGGTTATATTTATCCACCAATGTTATAAAACACTATGTTTCTCATATTGTATATCTATAATCTTATATTCATGACTTTAATAATTTAAATTAGTTAGTTTGTTCACAATTTGCATACTATGATTTTTGTAATGCACATATTTGCACTTCTTATGGACTTGTGTTTAATAAATTATTTATCAAATAAAATATATATTTGGGGAAGCCAAAAATTATAATTTTTTGACACTACTCAATATAATTTTCTATAAATTGAATGTGTATCGTTAACCAATATGTAATCAGATATCACATTTTGAGCAAGTTATTTTGAAGCTCAACATTTCATGTTATTGATAAATATCACTTGAATGTTGTTCCTTATATAATATTATTTATAAGTGACACTAGCCTTGATAATTTAAGTCACTATCCCATTTATTATTATTATTATTATTATTATTATTATTATTATTATTATTATTATTATTATTATTATTATTATTATTATTATTATTATTATTATTATTATTAATTAACCCAGAGGTATCCTCAATCATAATTGGGACACTATGACTCTACTCAGTGATCTTCATTGGGGTGAGCAGAGGTGAGACTAATCCTCTGGGGGCTATCGATGGGGCCCATATGCACCAGATAAATTTGAAAATCCAAGTGGTGAGACTCAACCTTGGGACCTACATAGGATGAACCCAAAGCCCATTTTGACCAAAACATTTGTGCTTTAAATGGAAAGTATGCTTAAAGCATATCAAACATGAATAAGTTTGATATTTAGAGAGGAGATCATGCCAACATGTGTATTGGAAGTTATTAAATAGATAATGAGAATGTTTGTTGATTATTTTTTAATAAGGGTAAATGCTTTTGTGCTAAAGCTTTGAACTAGGAAGAGAGAGTTTTGACAGGTTCCACAACTTGGTACAAAGATCACCCAAGCCAACAAATAGGCATAAACAAGAACCAACCTAAAGAGAGCATGAACATGTGTTGATCGTTAAGTTTTTTAGATGAATGGAATTGTTTGCAGAATATATTTTAATTTTTCATTCATAGTGTACAAGGATTTACAAGTTCATAATAGATATATTCTAATGCACATGTGTGAGTTCTTTGTTTATTAGTCAATAAAAAAGCAAAAGAAAATTGATTGCCTAAATAAAATTGATTGATATAAGTTGGGCATATTTTTGGTAGGTATGATTGGGAGAATTTATAAACATACTAAAGAGAAACCCATTTTATGACATATAAAATGATTTCTAACATAATTTAATTTGATATTACTTTATTCTATTTGATCGATTTCTTGAATTATACCTGTCCAAATTCTATTTTTCATATTAAATGTAAAAGGCCCAATAGGGTTTTTATGTGAAATCTATAAGGATTTAATATAATATATATTATTTAATCAAGTTTGATAGCCATTTTTTTCATCTTAGACTTTTATTCCCTTGTCTCCATATCCCCTCTCTGCATGGCCCATCTGCCCATTTTACACCATTAAAATCAACTCACCCTCTTTATGTTAATAATAACCTAGGAGCCCCACAAACAAGGGGGCCATGGCCTCCTCAACAAACCCCCCTCACCAAATTTCATAGCTATAGTGTTCCAAGAATTACTTTAACTCTCAAGGGAGGATTTGATCAAATATATGTGCCAGCATATATCATAAGATCAAATTTCCCAACTAAAAAGGAAAATGCATGCTAGAATCCACCCAAGCTACTATTTATACTAGATGAAATGGAAAATGGATTGTGGTTGCTAAAGGAAAAATATTTTATTTGTAGGTTTATGGTGGCATATCCTCCACATACTTTACATACATGGGTCCAAGTGAACTAGAGACTCTCATGGTCTGTGGACATACGGATGATGCCAAAAAAGTATTTTATAGAAATATTCTTCACCAACTATGAAAAGGATAAGGCTTTCCAAGGTGAATGATGGTTTATGAAAAATTAAATCTCTTCATGAAACCATGGTTTCCAACCTTCAACTCATGAGAAGATTTTTTGAGCATAATTTTAGTATGGATAAGACCAGGGGAAATGTCCCAATACCTGTGCATGTTCCAATTGAAAAACATGGATTTTGTTAACATGTGTCCTATTAATGGAACATATTGGTGTGCATAAATATTAAAGTGCACCAGAAACTGAACATGTAGTATCTAATACTTGTTCAACATTTACTCTATAAAACTAAAAGTAGCCAATCACATATTGACGAGTAAGACTCAACTATTATAAACTAATGCACAACTATTGGTACTCCAAAGATTAACTTTTGGTCATGTTATTCCCAAATCAGCTACGCTCATTTTTAGAACAACCCCTACGAAACTTGTCCATTTCACATTTTTCTCTCTAAGTTTATTTTTTGAGACGAGTTTTTCTTATTCTCGTGTTTGCTTAAATGGCATCATTGAAATTTCATAACATCTCTTTATTATGTTTTCTCCAAAATTCAAAAATGATTGCAGTCTCGATACGACCAGAAGACAAATGTTTTGTTTCCCAGAGTTAGTCTTTTTCTTTAATTTCTATGCAAAGGTGGCATTTTTCACCACCAATGCATTCTTTTTCTTCCTTTCTATGCAAAGGTATAATTTTTTGCTGAAAATGCATCTTTTTATTCCTTTCTATGCAAGGGAAGCCAATTTTTCCACCTCTACATTTTTCTCCTTCCCATGCAAGGGCAGCAAATTTTTCCACCCCTGCATATCTTTCAAACTTTAGTGTAGGAGCGGTGATTTTTGCCACCCCTACACTGCCTCAATTTTTGTACGTAGCATTTATGGCCACATGCGTCAGGTGGTTGGGGGCAATTTTAGCCCCATTTAATCTTTTTTTGATCCTTTTTTGATTCATTTCTTCCATCCTCCTCCTGCCCTCTACATCTGGATGATCCAACAAGTGGGAAGAAGCGTGTTTTCATAGGAAATCAAGCTCTTGTCACGTGTTATTTTCTAGGTAGGTATTTGTTTTTACATTTTATTTCATTTTCTTTCCTCTTTTTAAGTTTTCTCTCTCTCCTTTGTTAGGTTTTCTTTTATTTTTCTTTTCTCCTCTTCCCTTCCTCCCATTGAGGCACTTTTATCCTTCCATTGCACCTCTTTCCTCTTCTTCCATTCCTTCCCATTCAATTTTTCCTTCTTTTCCTCCATGTTAGGGTGGAATTTTTCACTACCCTCTCATTTCCTTCCCATATTTCTACCCATGTTAGGGTGGTAATTTTCACTACCCTAACATTAAATTTTATCTCATGCACCGATGGTGAATTTTGCCACCGATGTAACTCGACTTGACTACAATGTAAGGGTGGCAAAAATCGCCACCATTACACCTAAATTTATTAACCAGTGTAGGGGAAGAATTTTTTTCTACCCTTACACATTCCTTTTCTTTGAAATGCATAGGTAGTGATTTTTGCCACCGATGCATTTTCTCACCTTGTCATGCAGAGGTGGCATTTTTTATCGCCTATGCATGTAGACCCGCTTCTGCATCTTTTTTCTCTATTTTTCCCTAACTCTAGAGAATTTTGGTTCTTTATATTTTTTGTGCCTGCTATCCATTTTCTATCTCCTTCCAACCTACTTGAACTTTAGTGCTTTCAAGCACACTTCCTTGGTCATGATCACCTGATGTGCAATTTCCCTAAATTGCTAATTTTTCTCTAATTGCACGATCATGACTCTTATCACAGTTCCTCCTAAAGATCCTCCTTCATCAATGTGCTCTCAAAAAAGGCTCATCCCGATGACTGAAGCCTCTTCGAAGAAGTCAAAGGCCATGAAGTATCAGTATCAAGGTGTTTTCCCAATCACCTTGATCACTTCTAATGTTGACGACATTAGAGACATAGAGATTGGCCATGTGGATATAGCCAAGTTCATAGAGATAACCAAGGTGACAAACCCAAGCTCAGAGATGAAAAGAATAATTGAAAGCAACATCCATCTAGTCTTCTCTTTCCCTATGGTGGTACATCACACAGAGTTCATCCTCCAGTGCACCCAATTCTATAACAGAGAGACTAGGGCAGTGTCAGATGCTAGTGGAAATGTGATAATTCAACTGGACCCAAAATTTATTGATAAAGTTTTCATGTGCCCTCCTACTACCAAAGTATTGAAAATTGACTTCATTGAGGCATAAAAAGAATACGACAAAGATCCTGAGAAGGCAAAGAAGGTGATGAACAACAGATGGCTCAAGACTCCTAGAGCCAACTTATCTAGATGGCCACATAATTTTTTGAGAAGTGATTTTATAGAGGAAGTTGGTGACTTAATTAATCTTCTTAGTAGAGTATGAGGTCTACCATATTCTTCCCAATTTCATGAATAGATGTATCCCTTTATTGAGATAATCCTAGAAAGGAAACAAGTCATCTTCTAGGGTGAGCAGATCAACAAAGCTCTTTATGAGAAACTGACAAAAGTGTCTACTACTTTGAAGTTCTATATGACTTCATACTTAGTATACATCGTGGCTTCAATGCAAACCTTTCCAAGTTTGACAATAGAAGGAGATAGAAGAATCACCCTTATTTATTTATATTACCCTCAACTAACACTAAAAGGATCAATCCATCACTTTAGGAGGGTAAATGATGCCTTCTTCATGGTATTTTTGTGCCTTTTCAATCCTTATCTAGAGTAGAAGAGAGTATCAGATGAAGCCTGAATTGTCATCAATGATTTTGGCTGCATATTTTTACAATTCCCCACCTTTTGCTATCTACGGGTTAGCTTTTTCCAAGGCTATCCCTACATGCTCCCCAGATTTCCTTCTGACAAATTAGTCTTAATGGAGCTATGTAGATAGATTATTATCATGCATACTAAAAAAATAGAACTTAAGAAGCCAGGTTTTAGGTTCCCATTAGAAATGGGTAGATCCTCAGTTTTGACTGCCACAAAAGCAAGGGTAATGGAGACAAAAATGCAACTTGTCACCATGAAGCAGTTCAAAATAAGGCTTAATTTTGACTACAGGGGTGTCAAGGATATGATTATAAGAAAGACTTAGTTTCATGAGCCCATGATTGAAGACATATAGATAGACTTGAGAACAGTGGAAGAGATCAAAAGACTGGACTACAATAAACTGTCTCTGAAGCAAATTGAATATCTAGGGCTTGCAGATATTCCCCCAAATTTGGTTGATGATAAAAATATAATTAACAATAGATACCTGGTTGAAAAAGTTTCTAACTCTCCTCTTCCTCTAATTCAGTGGTCCCAAAAGGAGTTGACTTCTTTAAGGATGAGATTCGAACCAATATTGGCTAACACCAATGATTGGCTAGTGACCAAAGGAATCATATTGAAGAAATTCATCCCAAGATCAAAGAATAAATTCCAAGAGGAAACAAGGAAGAGATCAGAGAACATAACCAAGAATAAAGGTGACATCTCTTCTCCTTCTAGGTTTCACAAGCCTAGGATCATCTTTGTGTTGAAGAAATTAAAAGTTGCTGAAAAAGAGCCAGAATCAACAGCTATGGAGGTTGAAGAACAAAGCACTCAAGAAAAAGTGTTAGAATAAATGGAAATAGATGACAAGCCTTTAGAGAAATAGGGAACCAAAAATCTATCTCCCCAAGAGGGGGCATAACCACTTGCAGGGGTTTCTTCTTCTCCACCCCAATCCCTTGTGGCAGCTCCTTCGCCTCTTTCTCCCATCATCATTCCTTTCTATGGAGCCACCTCTCCTTCTAGATTTATTTTTGGTGACCCTTAAGGTGCTTCTGGAGATGTTCTTTGATCATTAGGATCTATCCCTAGTCTCTCATCTCCTTCTTTCAATATCAAAGATAGTTCCACCATCGACCAGCTAACGGTCGATACAGTTTCATCTGCTACACACACTACGCTCGTTGTTCCCACTAGTAGTGCAGATGTTACCCCAGTAACACTAGTTGTAGGGACTA
This sequence comes from Torreya grandis, assembly GCA_037957365.1. Lineage (NCBI taxonomy): Eukaryota > Viridiplantae > Streptophyta > Pinopsida > Cupressales > Taxaceae > Torreya > Torreya grandis. The sequence goes on along the minus strand of JARHVA010001725.1, from coordinate 3,002,372 downwards.
TTACTATAGTAAGTGATTCTACTTTCCCACCTTAGTTATCAACTTTCACACCTAAAATGAAGAAGCAAGCCATCTCTACAGATGACTTTGATTTTATAAAAATAGTGCCAGTGAAAGATAAGACCCCCAAGAAGCCAAGGATCATTTCAAAAATGGTTGAGAAAAAGGGGCACAAATTTTTGGAGATAGCCAAACCTCCACAAGATGCAACCCTAGAGAATTTTGATATGAGCAACTACTCCATTTCTCGCATTGAGTTGGGGAAAGTAACTCATGAGGGTGCAAAGAGTGATCTACAGTCTGCAATGGATATCATGGTCCAAAAATTTGACAGGGAGAAAGAGATGAAAGATTATTATAAGGTAAATGTAGAATAATTGACTGCAGTAGTCAGGAGATTCACTTTTGCTCCTGAAGCAGCGACTCCAAAAGCCTTTTCCATAGATGATCCTTTTATCCAAAAAGCAGAGAAGACCTACATGAAAGGGAAAGTACTTGAAGAATATATAGAAAAGATGCATACACAAGGAATTTCCTTACTTACAGAGGTTGTTGAGCAGATAGAGAAAATGAAGAAAATGAGAACAGAGTTGGAAGACCTCATCTCTCTTATTTCTCAAGATATTGACAGCACAAACAAATATCTTAGCAAGTGGGTAGAGATAAAAGATATGAAAAAACACACCTTAGTATTGATCAACATCATTACCAACAAAGATTCCTATGTTGAAATCAAAGAATCAATAATATACAAAATCTAGGTACTTAAGGAGCTGATCGAAGATCTCAAATCTGCCAAGGATGCCAGTGAAAAAAGTGACACCGACCTGTTGAACAGATTGGAGGAATTAGCTTACAGACTCACCTCTAGAGATAATCAATTTCTTTTAGTAGAGGAGCTGATATAGGAATTCAAAGGTATGATCCAAGGAGATTTTGAAGAGAAGGCATTTTCAATAACTTTTGTGGATAACATTTTAGATACTCAGTTAACTTTGGATAATCTAAGAACCAAGTTAACTAGTCATGCCAAAACAATCACAGCATTGAAAGACACTACAATCAGAGCCAAAGTAATCTTCAAGAATACCATTACACTAGATAGTATAAGAATTTAGGCATCTATCACCATGTATGATGCTCATCTGAAGAAATCTGGCAGTAAGAGTTGAATTATTCCTCCATTTCCTCTTCTTCAATTTTCTCATGTACTTTGTAATCAATTTGGGACATTTGCTCATGTAATTTTTTCATGTGAAAGTAAATGCACTTTTATAATATGTAATTACATGTAAAAATATAGAAAATGTCCCAAAGTCAACACTGACTCATCTTTGACTAGGTTTTCAATATTTTAATCTTTTTCTAATTTTGAAGGTTTTTCCCTATATATAGAGGGAACCTCTTTTGTAAAAAGGATATCTGGATAATTGAGAGCAAAAAATCTACTGAAATTGAGACACTTCTTGAGACTTTGTGCTCAGCTTGTAAATCATATTTTATTGAATGAATGAGAAATAGGTTAATTTCAAACTTTGTGTTGAAGTAATTTATGTTACTTAAGAAATAGTTCTTATGTTCTCTTTCCTGATAATCTCTCATTCGTTTGATTGAATAAGCAAAGTGTGTGCATGGGATTATCTAAAGACCATCCTAAGGATAAAAGAAAGACTTTGGGCTACTTTTATCTTTGTGATCTTTTTATCTATTGTAGTTTTAGGTAAAGACTTTGGGCTTTGCTTCACTCTACTGTTACATGTGCTTCAAATCAGTGGAGGCAACAGAAGACTTTGTGCTTTCATGGGTTTTCTTGTGGGCCTTGTTACTACTCTAAAATATTTTTTATTGTGTGCTGGATACCATTTCTAAAAAAAGAAAAATGCTTTTAGCCATCAACCGAGACCTCTCTCTTTTGTTCTGTGAACATCATCTCTGAAAAAAGAGAGATGGATGCTATTATCCTACCCTGAGTATTATTTTTTTCTTATTTATATACATATATAGCATATAAGTGATTCATAAGGAACCTCCCCTTGATGAGAGGAGAGATTTATCTCATTAAGATGTTATAAACCTACACTTTTTTGTCGCATAAATCTCCTTATACTATGGTTGATATACCCATTTTGTCATCAGTTAGTTGACAACAAAATATTCATCCAACAGCTTTTGGCAACTCCATTAGGGATTACAAATGTGCATTTTAAAGCCTCAAGCTTCAACTTGAAGTAGCTCTAGTTCCTTTTTCATTTTACACTCTGGCAGATCCACCGTACACATGAGGCTAGAGAGCTCAAGGTATTGTTTATCTTGTATTCGAGTTGGTGTGACAAACTAATTTTAAGATTTCTCCTCTACCATCTCATCTTCAGTGAACTAGGAGTTTCCCTCCTACCAATGCTAGATCTCCCATACCTGGTGAAGCTTCTAGTCTCAATACTGGTAAGGCTTTGTCTTTATTGACCCCACCAAGATTTGTTATCCTACCATTTAACCATCTTATCATAATTTCCCAAGGTCTGTGGAGAAATTTTTTTGGCCCTCTTAATCTGACCCCACCTTTACATGAATTACCTCATAGTTATAGAAAGAATTTTCTTAAATTTTATGGTGAAGCGAAGGTTCACCCTGATGAGCATATTGCTATCTTCTCTATAACATGCGATGTAATAGGTGTAGAATTCAAAGATATGGTAGTGAGAATTTTTGTAGAAACTCTACAAGGTGCTACCATGAATTGGTTTTACCACCTTCAAGCTCGAACTATAACTAACTGGAATACACTCAAATCCAAATTTGAAGCTAGATTTAAACCTGCTAAAGATGCACATACCTTATTAGCTTAGCTTACGTAGATGAAGAAGGAACCCCATGAGCCCATGAGGGATTTCATAGAAAAATTTAATAAGTTAATGGACTGGATTCCTACCATCACTCAGCCCACGCTAGAGAATCTCAAGTGCTTTTTCATCAACTCACAACTTCTTGAAGTAAGTTTTCTATTGAGATGGGCTGACCTATAGATCTCACTATGGCTCAAAATTTGGCTACTGAGATTGAGGATGATCTTATCCTGGCAGGTAAGATAAAAAAAGACTCTAGTAAAAATAGATTTTCTTCATCTGCTAAAAGTTCTTCTACAAGCACCAAAGATGCTATAGTACAAAAATTGACAAATAAACTGATAGCTTTGAAAAGACAAATGACCCAAGGTATGTCTGCTCCAACTTATCAGGATATGCCAAGAAGAACATTTCAAAATCAACAATATCAAGGCAATGCTGTCTAAAACCAAGGGTAACCAAATTGCCTACCTCCCCCACATGGGAAACTTGCCATTGAAGCATCACCTACTAATTCAGTAGTCAATTACTTAGAGGTTGAATATGATTTCTCACTCCAACTTGAGTTGGACCAACAAGATGATGCTAATCTCTTTAAAGAACAAAAAGGAGAATTAGCTAGCAACTCCAATATCAGTTTCCTAGATTATCGAGATGAAGCTGGAAGTAAAAGAGAAGTTTTTGATGGATTTTATGTTATTTTCACCAAATCTCAGAACCAGTCAGCCCAACAAGCTGACAAAGGAAAAGTAGGAGAATAACCTTAGCCGGTGGTATCCATCACTAAACGAGGGACTCCATTGCCTTTATAACCAAAGGATCAGGTAACTAACAAAAAAGCAAGTACCTCAAACCATCCCATATCTTCCACCTCTATTTTGTAGACCAGTGCCACACCCACTAAAGATTAAGATGATGGGCCCTCTTCCTCTATCTCAAACTCATTTCAATTATTTGATATAATTGATCACACCAAAAAGACTAAGATTCAAATGACTGAGATTGAGTATTTATGAGCCAATCTTGAACAGTTTGATAGGTTGGTAGAATATGTAAAAAATAAAGCCATTCCTATAAGACAAGATTCTTCAAAGACAACTCATGATTCCTCCAAGGATAAATCCACCCAAAATAATCTTATCGTGACTCCTATTGCTCTCGAGAAAATAGAACCTTTTTATGTTTCCCTATTGATAAATAGTTATAAATTGAGTAATTACATAATAGACTCTCGAGCTTCTGATAATGTTATGCCTACCAAGGTGGCAGATTCCCTTGGTCTAACTTTGACTAAAACTTTTAGGAGGTGTCTTTCTATGGAAAAAAACAAGTCCCACTCGGTCAAATAAAAGATGCCTAATTTATATTCACAGCTTTTCCAGAAAAGAGGATAAAAATGATGGTTCTAGTGGCTGATGTTTTGACATCTTATGACATCCTTCTTGGATGGAATTTCTGCAAGGATGTTGTTGGTGAGCTAAGCATGGACTTGTCTGAGGTGAGGATCCCAGTCAAAGGTGTTATGAAGAGATTGCTTCCTAAAAAAGAGGCAAAATATATAGTCACCCAATCATCAGCATCAGAAGCTCAAATTTTATTTGAGTCTTTGGGCATGGGTAACTATTTCCTATCTACAGACAAAGTTTATGAGGCATCTGACAAGGCTCTTATAGGTAACAACTTGGTAATATTTTTAGCTGGAACAACAGGAGAATTGGTGAAGTGAAATGAAAGTGTGTAATAATATCTTCCTCCAAATGAAGAAGTTTTCATAGAAAAAGTGGTGTCTAGTGAGGTATGGATTCTAGAATTTGATGGCAGCTGCTCCTCTATTAGTTTATGAGCTACAGTTGTGTTGATATCTCCTCAAAGAGATATTATTCCTTCATCCTACAAGTTGTAGTTCCACAACACCAACAACACAACTGAGTATGAATCCCTATTGCTTGGATTGCAGGCTGCTAGAGAAAAGACATCAAACTCATTCATGTTAAAGGGGATGCTAAATTGGTGGTTTGTTAGGTAAGAGAACTTTGATGCTTTCTGCATCTCTACCATTTTGAGAGAATTTAATGACCAGGCTGATGCATTGACTATTTCAGCTACTCTCTTAGTTCCCCACCCAGACTTTAAAGGAAACAAATACACTATTGAACAGTCTTTCAACTAGGTGTACTTGATAATGCCAGTCATTGGCAAGTATTCAATAATGACAATCAAATCATTACCTTTTTGGAGCAAAATAATAGCTTTAAATGCCTACATTTTGAAGGCAGTGAACCTCAAAAATGTGAGACAACTTCTAAATCAAATACAGATGTAAGTGAGGAGTTCCTGCAACTTAAACGGAATAAGATTCCCAAAGGCCTGGTTTCCCTAGAGAAGCTATTTGGTAGCGATGACAGATTCATCAAACAACAATGAATAGATTCAAGCTCCTCTTAGGAGTTTGATCAAGTAAATCTGGGAACCAAGGGAGATCCTAAGATGGTGAACATTGGAAAATGCTGCACTCTCGAAGAGAAATTCAAGTTCACTACTCTACTCTACCAATATATAGATGTCTTAGCATACTCCTATGATGACCTGAAATCACTTAGGCCTGATGAAATCCACCATGACATTCCTCTTAAGGCTAACTCAATGCCTTACAAATAAAAGTCCAGGTAGTATAATCCAAAAATATCAAGTACCATTTTATCTAAGATACGAAAAATGCTAGATGCCAGGATAATCTTCCCAATCCATCACTCCACATGGATTGCCAATATAGTGCCTATAAAAAATAAAAATGGAAAAATTTAAATCTACGTGGATTTCAAAAACTTGAATCAGTCATATTTAAAAGATAACTACCCTCTCCCTATCATGGATCAAGTTCTAAAAATGGTGACAGGTTCAAAGATGTTATCAATGATGAACGGTTTCTCAACGTATAATCAGGGTGAAGTTGTTAAAGTAGATCAACATAAAACTAACTTCACCACACCTTAGGGCACCTTCACTTATCAAAGAATGCCTTTTAGTTTGATAAATGTAGGTGCCACATTTTAGAGAGTGATGGACCTCACTTTCACGGATGAAATGGGTAAGTTCATTGTAGTATACCTAGATGATTTAATGATATTTTCTAATCATCATTCTGACCATGTCCACCATTTACAATGAGTGTTGTAATGTTCTCATTAGAATGGTATTTCTCTAAATCCTAAAAAATCTATTTTTGGGGTGATGGAATGGAAACTTCTCAGACATATTGTGTCCTAAAAAGGTATAAAATTTGACTCAAAAAGAGTCAAGTCCATCCAAGAGCTTACTCTACCTACCAGTAAAATTGTGGTTCACTCTTTCTTCAAAAAAGTGAATTTTCTACGAAGGTTCATCCCTGAGTTCACTAAGAAAACTTGCCACATTGTCAATATGATGAAAGGCAAAGCCACTTTTAGGTGGACTGTAGAGGGAAAATTAGCATTCAAAGACATCAAAAGAGTAATCTCTCGTGCACTAATTCTGGTTTGTCTATATTACACTAAAGACTTCAAAATATACAGTTGTGCTTCTAAACATACACTTTTAGCTATTTTGGTTCATAGTGTGGACTCTCCTATTTTTTTCATGAGCTATCTGCTCAAAGCTCACGAGTTGAAATATTCAAACATGCAGAAGCATGCATATGTGGTGGTCAAAGCAGTTAAGCATTTTAGGTTTTATATCCTAAATTCACATACTGAGGTTTTGGTGCCTGATACAATGGTGAAGTCCATTTTAACTCAATAGGAGTTTGGTACAAAGAGGGGTGATTAGATTACCAAGATTCAGGAGTTTGATCTCAACACCAAACCTACCAAACTTGTGCAAAGAAATGGTCTTTATCAGTTGATTGCTAACAATATCCCCAAGAAAGTAGAAAATGAAGAAATGGAGATCGAAAACATACCTATGGTCCTCTTCATTGCCACTACTGATGAGTGATATTCTAATATTTCTCATTTTTTAACCTATGGTGAGTGTCTCACTCATCTCTCCTACAAGGAAAAATAGAATGTTAAAGTAAAAGCTGCTAGCTATGTTTTGTGGGATAATGGTTTGTATAAAAGAAGCCTGGATGGGGTATTTCTTCATTACATCGATAAGCTACAACAAGATAAACTTTTGGAGTCTTTCCACAATTTATCTTGTGGATGACATTTTTTTGCACCAATGACATCACATAAAAATCTACGAGCAAGGTACTATTGGCCTACACTATTTTAAGATGCTTACAAATAGGTGCGTAGATGTGAATTATGCTAGTAGTTCATTAGAAAGCCTAAACTAGTTGCATTACCTCTCAAGTGAGTAGTAATCGAAGAGCCTTTTTAACAGTGAGGTATTGACTTCAGTGGCACAGTTAACCCATCTTCAAGTGTTGGGCATGATTATGTTCTCATGGTAACTGACTACTTTACCAAATGGGTGGAAGCCATCCCAACCAAGCACACTACTTCAAAAGTGGTGTGTAATTTTATTAAGGAAAATATCATCTCCCAGTTTAGGGTTCCACTTAAAATTGTAATAGATAATGCAGCTTATTTCTCTTCACATGAGATTACATAGTTCTACTTTTATTATGGAATTGCCCTATCCCATACTTCAGATTATTTTCTATAAGGGAATGGCCAAGCAGAATTGATAAATAAGAACCTGGTCACTATTATCAAGAAATTGGTAGATGACAATTAGAGAACTTGACACAAGGTGTTGTTTGATGCTTTATGGGTAGATAGGATTACATCAAATAGGGCCATAGGCATGTCACCATTTCAATTTTTATACATCTTAAATGCGGAGATACCCATCACTCTAGAACTACCAGCACTCAAGTTAGCCAAGGCAATCGAAGATTCAATCTTCAAACATTCAATTGACAAGAGGATCATGTGTCTAACCGAATTAAATGAGCAGTGAACCATGGTGGTAGACTGGATTACTGTGCATCAAAATTAGGTGAAGAAACTTTTTGACAAAAGGGCTAAGGTTCATGATTTTTAAATTAGAGATGAAGTCTTGTTGTGGGACAAGTGGAGAGAACTAAAGGGAATGCATGACAAATTTGATTCTTTGTGGAGAGGTCTGTTTACCATTTGGCAAGTCTATGGTGAGAATAGCTTCTTGCTAGAATATCAAGATGGAGCACCATTTTCACTACCCCACAATGGGTAGCATCTAAAGAATTTCAAATTTTGAAGTTTTAAATGAATTCACTTGTACATTTGTATAGTTTTTATGTTTTGTTTGTTTTCTTTCATGTCTTATCCTTTTAGCTTGACTCCATAGCCCAATGGCTTGGATGAAGGCAATTAGAGACTGATTTCTACTCCTATCGATCAGTTCGATCAATGAAAGTTCCCCAATAGGAGCTAGCTATTGTTTCCAAAATTAGCTATGCTCATTTTTGGAACAACCCCTATGAAACTTGTCCATTTCGCATTTTTCTCTTTAAGTTTGTTTTCCGAGATGAGTTTTTCTTGTTCTCATATTTACTCAAATGGCATCGTTTAAAGTTCATAACGTCTCTTTATTACATTTTCTTGAAAACACAAAAATCGTTACAGTCTCAATACGACAAAGGACAAATGTTCCATTTCCTGGAGTTAGTCTTTTTCTTTCATTTCTATGCAAAGGTGGCATTTTTCACTGCCAATGCATTCTTTTTCTTCCTTTCTATGCAAAGGTAGAATTTTTCACCACCAATGCATCTTTTTTTTCTTTCTATGCAAGGGTGGTAAATTTTTCCATCCCTAAATTTTTATCCTTCCCATGCAAGGGCAGCGAATTTTGCCACCCCTACATATCTTTCAAACTTCAGTGTAAGAGCGATGATTTTAACCACCCCTACACTGCCTTGATTTTCATGCATGGCATTTATAACCACATGCATCAGGTGGTTAGGGGTGATTTTCACCCCATTTAATCTTTTTTTGATCCTTTTTTGATTTATTTCTTCCATCTTCCTCTTGCCCTCTGCCTCTGGATGATCCAGGAAGTGGGAAGAAGCGTGTTTTCATCAGATTCAAGCTCTCATTGCACATTATTTTCTAGGTAGGTCTTTGTTTTTACATTTTATTTCATGTTCTTTCCTCTTTTTAATTTTTCTCTCTCTTCTTTGTTAGGATTTATTTTAGTTTTATTTTCTTCTCTTCCCTTCCTCCCATTGAGGCGCTTTTCTCCTTCTACCGCGCCTCTTTCCTCTTCTTCCATTCCTCCCCGTTCGGTTTTTCCTTCTTTTTCTCTATGTTAGGGCAGCATTTTTTGCTGCCCTCTCATTTCCTTCCCATCTTTCTACCCATGTAAGGGAATCAATTTTTGCTGCCCTAACACTGCATTTTATTTCATGCACCGGTGGCAAATTTTTCTATCGATGCAACTCAACCCAACTACGGTGTAAGAGCGCCAAAAATCACTGCCGTTACACCTAAAATTCTTAACCAGTGCAGGGGCAGCATTTTTTTTTGCTCGTACATGTTCTTTCTCTTTGAAATGCATAGGTGGCAATTTTTTCCACTAATGCATTTTCTCACCTTGTCATGAAGAGGTAGCATTTTTTTCTGCCTATGCATGTAGATCTGCCTCTGCATCCTTTTTCTCTATTTTTCTCTAACTCTAAAGAATTTTTATTCCTTCTATCTTTCATGCCTGCTCCCCATTTCCTCTCACCTTCCAACCTACTTACACCTCAGCCCTTTCAAGCACACTTCCTTGGTCATGATCACCCGATGTGTAATTTCCCTAAATTGCCAATTTTTTCGTAATTGTTTAATCATGACTCTTATCACAGTTCCTCCTAGAGATCCTCCTTCGTCAATGTGATCTCAACAAAGGCTCATCCCATTGACTGAAGCTTTTTTGAAAAAGTTGAAGGCCATGAAGTATCAGTATCAAGGTGTTTTCTCAATCATTAGAGACACAAAGATCAACCATGTGGATATGACCGAGTTCATGGAGAGAACCAAGGCGACAAACTTAAGCTTAGAGATGAAAGGAATAATTTAAAGTAACATCCATCTAGTCTCCTCTTTCCCTGTGGTGGCATATCACATAGAGTTCATCCTCTAATGTGCCCAATTCTATAACAGAGAGACTAGAGCAGTGTCAGATGCTAGTGGCAATGTGATAATTTGACAAGACCCTGAATTTATTGATAAAGTTTTCATGTGCCCTCCTGCTACTAAAGTATTGAAAATTAAATTCATTGAGGCACATAAGGAATACGACAAAGATCTTGAGAAGGTGAAGAAGGTGATGAACAATAGATGGCTCAAGACTCCTAGAGCCAACTTGTCTAAATGGCTGTAGAATTTTTTGAGAAGTAATTTTATAGAGAAAGTTGGTGACTTAATTAATCTTCTCAATAGAGTATGAGGTCTACCATCTTCTTCCCAATTCCACAAATGGATGTATCCATTTATTAAGATAATCTTACAAGAGAAACAAGTCATATTTTAGGGTGAACAGATCAGCAACACTCTTCATGAGCAATTGACAAAAGTGTCTACTACTTCAAAGTTCTATATGACTTCTTACTTAGTAGATATCGCAGCTTTAATGTGAACCTTTCCAAGTTTGACAATATAAGGAGATAGAAAAACCACCCCTGTTTATTTATATTACCCTCAGCTAACACTAAAAGGATCAATCCATCACTTTAGGAGAGTAAATGATGCCTTCTTCACAATATTTTTATGCCTTTTTGATCCTTAGCTAGAGCAAAAGAGAGTATCAGATGAATCCTAGACTGTCATTAATGATTTTGGCTACATGTTTTTACAATTACCCACCTTTTGCTATCTACGGGTTGGCTTTTTCTAAGGCTATCCGTACATGCTCCCTAGATTTCCTTTTAACAAATTAGTCCTAATGGAGCTATGTAGATAGATTATTATCATGCATGCTAAACAAATAGAACTTAAGAAGCCAAGTTTTAGGTTCTCAATAGAAATGGGTAGATACTCAGTTTTGACTATCATCAAAGCAAGGGTAATGGAGATAGAAATGTAACTTGTCACCATGAAGTAGTTCAAAAGAAGGCCCAATTTTGACTAAAGGGGTGTCAAGGATATGATTAGAAGAAAGACTCAGTTTCATGAGCCCATGATTGAAGACATCTGAATAGACTTGATAATAGTAGAAGAGATTAGAAGAATGGACTACAATAGATTATCTCTGAAGCAAATTGAATATCTAGGGCTTGCAGATATTTCCCCAAATCTGGTTGATAATAAAAATCTAATTAATAGTAGATACCTACCTGAAAAAGTCACTAACTCTCCTCTTCCTCTAATTCAGTGGTCCCAAAATGAGTTGACTTCTTTAAGGATGAGATTCGAACCAATATTGGCTAACACCAATGATTGGCTAGTGACCAAAGGAATCACATTGAAGGAATTCATCACAGGATTAGAGGTTAAATTCTAAGAGGAAACAAGAAAGAGAGTAGAGAATAGAACTAAGAATAAAGGCGACATCTCTTCTCCTTCTAAGCCTCACAAGCCTAGGATCATCTTTGTGTCGAAGAAATCAAAGGTTGCTGAGAAAGAGTTAGAATCAATAACTATAGGGGTTAGAGAACAAAGCACTCAATAATAGGTGGTGAAATGGATGGAAACAGATGATAGGCCTTTAGAGCAATAGGGAACTGAAACTCTATATCCCCAAGAGGGGGCACAACCACTTGCAGGGGTTTCTTCTTCTCCACCCCAATCCCCTATGGCAGTTCCTTCACCTCTTTCTCCCATTAGCATTCATTCCTCTGGAGGTGCCTCTCCTTCTAGATTTATTTTTGGCAACCCTCAAGGTGCTTCTAGAGATGTTCTTTGATTATCAAGATCTATCTCTAGTCCCTCATCTCCTTCTTTCAATATCAGAGACAGTTCCACCATCGACCAGCTAGCGACTGATACAGTTTCGCCTACTACGCCCGTTGTTCCCACTAGTAGTGTAGATGTTACCCCAGTAACACTAGCTACAGGGACTATTACTATAGTAAGTTCTTTTACTTTCCCACCTTGGTTATCAACTTTCACACCTAAAAGGAAGAAGCAAGCCATCTCTACAGATGACTTTGATTTTAGCGTAATAGTGCCAGTGAAAGCTAAGACCCCCAAGAAGCCAAGGATCCTTTAAAAAATGGTTGAGCAAAAGGGGCAATTTTTTTTGGAGATAGCCAATCCTCCATAGGATACAACCCTAGATAATTTTGATATGAGTAGCTACTCTATTTCTCACATTGAGTTGGGGAAAGTAACTCATGAGGGTGCAAAGAGCGATGTGCAGTCTACAATGGATATCATGGTCCAAAAATTTGATAGGGAGAAAGAGATGAAAGATTATTATAAGGCAAAGGTAGAAAAATTGACTGTGGTAGTTAGGAGATCCACTTTTGCTCCTAAAGTGGTGACTCCAGAAGCTTTTTACATAGATGATCCTGTTATCTAAAAAGTAGAGAAGACCTACATGAAAGGGAAAGTAATTGAAGATTATATAGAAAAGATGCATACACAAGGAATTTCCTTGCTTATAGAGGTTGCTGAGAAGATATAGAAAATGAAGAAAATGAGGACAGAGTTGGAAGACCTCATCTCTCTTATTTCTCAAGATATTGACGACACAAGCAAATATCTTAACAAGTGGGTAGAGATGAAAGCTCTAAAGAAACACACCTTAGTATCGATCGACGGCATTGCCAACAAAGATTCTTATGTTGAAATCAAACAATCACTAATATATAGAATCTAGGTACTTAAGGAGCTGATCAAAGATCTAAAATCTTCTAAGGATGCTAGTGAAAAAATTGACACCAGCCTTTTGAACAAATTGGAGGAATTGCCTTGCAGACTCACCTCTAGAGATAATCAATTTCTTTCAGTGGAGGAGATGATTCAAGAATTAAAAGGTATGATCCAAAAGGATTTTGAAGAGAAGGTATTTTCAATGACTTTTGTGGATAACATTTTAGATACTCAGTTAACTCTGTATAATCTAAGAACCAAGTTAACTAGTCATGCCAAAGCAATCACAGCATTGAAAGACACTACAATCAGAGCCAAAGTAATGTTCAAGAATACCATTGTGCCAAATAGTATAGGAATTCAGGCATCTATCATCATGTATGATGCTCCTTTGAAGAAATCCGGTGGTAAGAGTTGAATTATTCCTCCATTCCCTCTTCTTAATTTTTCTCATGTACTTTGTAATTGATTTGGGACATTTGCTCATGTAATTTTGTCATGTGAAAGAACATGCACTTTTGTAATATATAATTACATGTAAAAATATAGAAAATTTCTCAAAGTCAATGCTGACTCATCTTTGACTAGGTTTTCAATATTTTAATCTTTTTCCAATTTTGAAGGTTTTTCCCTATATATAGAAGGAACCTCTTTTGTAAAAAGGATCTTTGGATAATTGAGAGCAAAAACTTTGCTGAAATTGAGACACTTCTTGAGACTTTGTGCTTAGCTTGTAAATCATATTTTGTTAAATGAATGAGAAACAGGTTAATTTCAGACTTTGTGTTGAAGTAATTTGTGTTACTTAGGAAATAGTTCTTATGTTCTCTTTTTTGATAATCTCTTATTCGTTTGATTGAATAAGCAAAGTGTGTGTGTGGAATTATCTAAAGACCATCTTAAAGATAAAAGAAAGACTTTGGGTTGATTTTAACTTTGTGATCTTTTTATCTGTTGTAGTTTTAGGTAAAGACTTTGGGCTTTGCTTCACTCTACTATTACGTGTGCTCTGAATCAGTGAAGGAGGCAACGGAAGAATTTGTGCTTTCATGGGTTTTCTTGTGGGGCTTGTTACTACTCTAGGAGATTTTCTACTGTGTGATGGATACCATTTCTAAAAAAAGAGGAATGCTTTCAACCATCAATTGGGACCTCTCTCTTTTGTTTTGTGAACATCATCTCTAAAAAAAGAGAGATGGATGCTATTATCCGACTCTGAGTATTTTTTTTTCTTATTTATATACATATATAGTATATAAGTGATTCATAGGGAACCTCCCCTTGATGAGAGGAGAGATTTATCTCATTAAGATGTTGTAAACTTACACTTTTTGTCACATAAATCTCTTTGTACTGTGGTTGATATACCCATTTTGTCATCAGTTAGTTGACGATAAAATATTCACCCAATAGGTCATAGGTTTAAAAAATGAAATTTATGACCTATCATGATAAAATCAATTATATCATAAAATGTATAATGTGTTAGACCTTGAAACCTTAATTATAATTATTTATGATGACATATTAAAATGGGTAATTTTTTTGAAATCTAATGTGATGTTATGATACCTTAATTCACTGTCCAAAGTTAAATTACACAATTGGGACCTTTCCCCTACTTCTCATCATAAATGGATATTGGAACTAACACTACCACAAGGTGGCCTTTTGACTTGAACTTCCCTTAAATTTTTTTAAAACTTTTTAATATGATTTTAAATTTTTTTGAGGGCATAGTTGGCCTTCATTGTGTTATCCTAATTTTTTTTAAGTGTAGCTAGCCTTCATTGTGTTACCCTAAGTTTTTTTAAGCATCATTCACCTTCATCGTGTATCTATCTTCTTTGTCGACCATGGTTAAGGCCCTCACTAGTCATTGAAATTTGCCTTGATCCTCCTAATCCTTAACATTATTGCTAGTGTAGGCCTCCACTCCTCTCTCTCTCCATCAAATCACTGCTTGAAAGGAGACTAAATACTTGTGCCCTCACCCTGAGGAAAATGCAAGGGAGTGGTTTGCATAAGCTATCAAATTTACTTTTTATTGTTACTTAGATTAATCTTACTCTTACTGCCAATGATGGAGTATCAAATGATAATGAAGAGCAGGACAGAGAAAATAAAGAAGGAAGTGATATATATATTACTGTAGAGGGACATATATAGTGTAGGGTCAAGATATATACAAAAAATGAGATGATAAAGAAATAAGGGAAATATGTCAAGAGAGATGCTTAAAATATTCTCTAGTGGTGGGGGATCCCTCACATTTCCCCTCTACATATTTCAATCTAAATCCCATGGCAATGCGCTCCTCTAGCACTCCATGAAATCACAAGAGGTATTTTTGATTATTTTTTTATTTCATTGAATCCTTTGACATGTAGATTTTTTTTTAGTTGTGTTTTTTTTAGTTTTGATAGTTTATTTTGGTGGCATAGATCAAACACATGACCTTTAGACCTGTAACACCATTAAAATTAAGGGTTTGGACTTGGTCTAATCTATTAGATAGTGCAAATGGATTTTTTGGTACAATTAAGTTATAATGTTAAAAGACATAAGGTTTGATATTCCTAGAAATGAACTCCAACCCACACATAGAATGGAATCCAAAAAACATGAAGTTTTCAATGAAGGTTTACACCCATGTGACATAGTGACTATGATGTAATGGCATTAGTGGAATCCTAACTATATAAGGTATGTGGATGCCATTCAAGCCAATCAAATATTAGACCAGTCTCTATAAATTATAAATATAAAGACCAAAAAAAATTTCAAGAAGGGGTAGGAAACAACTTTTTATTCCATAGATTAGCTTGGAGCAATGTATAATCAGTCAAAAGAATTTTTGAAATGTTGATTACTCTGATGCCGCTAAAACAAGAGAATTTTTTTATAAAATCCTCACCCACTACTAGATTTGAAGGCTAAAATAAGGCCCATTTCATAAAATATCTCACCATGCTTAACCTAGAAGATAATTTAATTTAAATATTATCTATATATTGTGCTTTAAGGATTTTTCACAAAGAATAATTCTTGCTATTTTTATTCTATCAATTCAAACAACAGATATCATCAAAAATAGGCAACATGATCATGCTTGAATTGGAGAGATAGATAGATTTATTGGTGGGATAATTCAAATCTCAACTAATAGAAGATATATCAAGTAAATTGAATGGGTTATCAGTTGGTCTCTTCATCTAGAGGTTAGGATCATATTTTCATGTTAAAAATCAATAAACAAAGAATTTTTTTTTGGGATCCATTGAGAATGGGTGCCCTAGTTGACCCTAAAATAAGAGCAGAGGACGTTTGGCATCAAAAATGCTAGACACAAAATCCTCAACAAGACAATGAGGGATGGGGCTGAAATTGGCTCTAATAAAAACTAATATGACTTTACTAGTAGAATAGAAAATAAAAAAGACAAAATTAATAATGGATTGATCACCAAAACTATTGTTGTACACCATTCATTTACAAATGACAATGGAGTTTTCTAAGTGAAAAAGGCCAAGTATATGCACATTATCATAGAACTCGACAGACAAAGACATCTGAGTTTAATCTATGTTACATGTAGTCAATAAGGCTCTAGTAAATGAGGCCCATTGTATATTTAAAGAATTATAATGATAGTTATATTTAAAATAAAAAAAGAACAAGTGATTCCCATCAATTTTCATATAGTTGATGATGCTTCTAGTCCTTATAAGCTCCATCCAAACTAGGTAGAATCAATCATAGAACCAAATATTCTCAACTTTCTAGGTTAAATTATGTAACATGAACAAAGTTCATAATTTTCTTGGGTAGGTAAAAAGTAGTTTAGAATTGTGAAATGCCCTATATCCATTTATTCTCTAGTTTTTATGTTTCAAGCCACACCTACATGCACAAAGTCTGTATTTCCATATCAAATGGCAAAGTAAATCTAAGGTGAAAGTATTCAATATCCAAATAATCTCAAGTTTTAAGGTTCATTAAACACACGTAATTGAACAAAGTCTACATTTCCATCTCCAGGGATAAAGTATTTCAAAGATGTAAAACATCTAAAGTCTATATATCCCTACATTATCCACCACAAAGTATAGTTGTCAATAATTTTAAGCTTAAAAACCATCTAATGTCAAATCTACAAATCTTAGATAATGAAATTTAAGAATGTCTATTACTGATAGATTTTCCTCTAAGTAGCTCTATTTAAAAAAAAATAGTCCATTAAAGAAGAGAATATAGACACAAGTAGGTAAGTAGATGGAAGTAAAGGGGTCTACACTAATCATATGGCCATGACCTCAAAAGTTTCCTCACTAATGGTCAAATTTGAACCCATCACAACACATCAAAGGGATCCAAACTCATCTCAAAAGTTCACCAAAAAAAAAGATGTAAAAATAAACTTAAAATCTAAAAGTTACATGACAATTAAAAAATGCTTAGTTGTTATTAAAGTGATAAAAAAGGGTAAGATTTAAAAATACCAGTCAATTGATGATCAGTCCTATGACTACCATGTCTGGAATCCTAAGCAATGGTAAAACACATACTAATTTTCAAGTTTTAAGAACTTATTTGGTTTTTAATTATGGCCTAGGCCCCAAAAACCCATTTTTCAAGGGCATACCTTGCTTGGGAAGAATCAAGATTTGAAAATTGTCTCCCATTTTCTATTTCCATTGTCCAACACAATATATATATATATATATATATATATATATATATATATATATATACATACATACACACACATACATGCATACATATACATATACACATACATATACATATACATATACATATATATATTTATGTATATGTATATGTATGTATATATATATATATATATATATATATATATATATATATATATATATATATAACATTCATATATACATGACAACAAATGCACTAAAAACAAGGGTAAAATTTGATGATCAGCCTAAAGTGTGAAAAAAAAATTTATATGACTGACAAATTGATGGCATTGAAGGTCATGTATTATGGGTATGCAAGTGGATAAGGATTCAACTTTGAGCCATATGGGGAGATCGCTACCCACATATATTTTTTTCTTTTGGGAGTTGTAGCAGCCTAGCAAGGGAGATAAATGAAAGGAGAAGGGATAGAGAGCAAGAGGAGGAGAATCGATGTAGGTAAGGATGAGAGAGATGATATGGTTAAGGAGAAATTAAATATATGATTTATTGGGAAATCTTGATAATGGTGGTAGGATTTTGGATGGTGTTTGCTTTAGTTTGTGGGGATAAAACTCATTGCAGAATCAAACATTTTTTACTATGATCAATTTGGTATAAGCTTTCACAAGTTATGAAGATAGAGAGGGGGGATATAGAAAACTCATCTTGAGATCAACCAAAACCTAGAGTTCAGAGGTTGTGGAGGAGGAAATCCCTTACTAGTGATTTTAGGGATGTTAATTTATCTTTTGGGATATTGTCAATAATTTAAGCTAGTTTAATGTATCAACGAAGAGAATAAATAGCATGGATTGCCCCTTTGATTTTATAAGTCTTCAACCAAATTTTCAAGTTTAGTGTATCATGGCATGATTTTATAAGTCTTTAGCCAATTTTTGAGGGTTCCCAACAGTTCTCCTAGAGTTCTTGTAGGTATCTTGACATGTCTTGCAATATCTTGATGACCTAAAAAACTTGTAGAGATAAAAAGTAGAATGGAAAAGGGTCTAAAACTTAGTGTATTTATCCATTCTTGGGAGATAAAGATGCGGTAGTATATGGTCAAATAAGAGGCAAACACATGGAATCTTGAGGCCTATCGAATAATATTTACACTTATATTTTTTGTAGTTTTAGTAGTGTATGATAGTGTCAAAGTATGACCAAATCATGAAGAGACATGTGGCATGATGTCAGGCTTGCTAGTTACATATTCCTGGACATATCAAATGTGTCAATCCCAAAATCAAATCTTCAAGGCCCTTGAGATAACTTTGAATGTGTTACAAGGCCCTTAAATTTATCTCCTAGGAGATACCTTGAAGGGCCTTGTAATACCTTCAAGGTCATTGTATGTTTTAAAAACATGTTTTGGTTTAATGTATGTCCTAAGATACCTTGAACGGCCTTATTTGACCTTAAAGGTCTCTCCTAGGAGATACCTTCAAGGTCATAGGAGATACCCTTAAGGTATTAAAAGTCTCTTCAAGGTATCTTAAGGTGTCTACTAGGAGATACCTTGAAGGGCCTTGTAATACCTTCAAGGCATGTTTCAGACACCTTAAGATACCTTGAAGAGACTTGTAATACCTTCATGGTATCTCCTACGACCTTGAAGGTATCTCCTAGGAGATACCTTCAAGGTCATAGGAGATACCATGAAGGTATTACAAGTCTCTTCAAGGTATCTTAAGGTGTCTGAAACATGCCTCTAAAACATGCCTTGAAGGTATTACAAAGTGAGATACCTTGAAGGTACTACAAGTCCCTTTAGGGTATCTTAAGATATACATTGAACCAAAACATGCCTCTAAAAAATATCTTAAAGGTATTAAAAGGCCCTTCAAGGTATCTCCTAGGAGATACCTTAAGCTACCATGAAGGTACTGCAAATCCCTTCAAGGTATCTTAGGACATACATTGAACCAAAACATGCTTATAAAACATGTCTTGAAGGTATTATAAGTTCCTTCAAGGTATCTTAAGGTGTCTCTTAGGAGATACCTTAAGACACCTCAATCCAATCTCACCTTAATGATAGGGGACTTACACTTACAATAGATTTATACTTACACGGGACCACTTGCAACTACAAAATAATTGTAGTTACCCCCTCCATGAGACCATGCTCTCATCAACATGTATGATAAATGAGGGAGTTTTCTAGATTCTTGAAATGTTTTTGACTGCTTGACTAAACTAAACATATACTCATATAATGTGATAATTATAGCCTACCAAAGGCATGGGTTCATCAACAGGCATGGGCACTATTTCATCAACTACAACAAAGAGCTATGTAGTTAGATAAGTTCACCTTCTTTATCATTCTCCTTATATGTGCCAATGTGGCATATTCTAAAACATGATTTTTAAATCCATAGAAATATCATTAGACATGGATTTCAATATGAGATTATTGTGATGAATACCCTTATACAAATGTATGTAAAGTGTGGAAAAATGTAGAATTCACACACATTATTTGATAAAATGTGCAATGTAGATGCATTCCCATAGAATGAAATGATTATAGGATATATACAAAATAGTGATGTTAATGAGGCTTTAAGGCTCTTCAAAGAAATTACTCACAAAATAGTGACATTGATGAGGTTTTAAGGCTCTTCAATGAAATGCCTCAAGGGAATGTGGTCTCATAGACTGTAATCATTAATGAATATGCACAAAATGGACTTGTTAAAAAGCCTTATAGAATTTTAAGGAAATGCATTTGGTAGGCATACAATCCAACTTGTTAACCCTAACCATCATCCTCCCATCTTGTGCCAAAATAGGAGCTTTGGAAGAAGGTATGGAGATCCATTAAAAAATAATAAAAGTGGACATTTATCAAAATTTATAGTTGCCACAACCCTGATAGACATGTTCACAAAATGTGGATGCATACAAAAGGCACATTAATCATTTGTCAAAATGCCTTAATGAAATATAGTCTCATGGATTGCAATAATTACAGGATATGTATAAAATGGGATTTTTAATAGATCCTTGGGTATTTTTAAGCAAATGAAATTGGTAGGTGTAAAGGAAGACTCGTCAACCTCTGCTAACATCCTTCCAACTTATGCCAAACTGGGAGATTTGGAACAGGGTATAGAGATCCATCAAAAAATACTTGAAAATGGATTTTTTTTGATGTGGTTGTGACTACCCTCATATACATGTGTGCCAAATGTGGTAGCATACACAAATGACATGAATTGTTTGACAATATGCACCATCTAGCTGTGGCCTCATGTTATGTAATGATTGCAGGATATGTAATGTATAGCTATAGTAGGGGTGCCCTCAAACTCTTTGAAAGGATGAATCACTTTGAAACCAAACCCAATCACATAAGCTTTATTAGTGTTTTATGTGCATGCAACCATGAAATTATAGTGGATGATGGGTGTAAATACTTTAATAACATGACCTATTCTTATTACATATTAGATAAATTGTCCTTGGAGATGATTAAAATAAGGTATATTCTAGATACAAGATCTATTTTGAGTGATGTTGAGGAGGAGGATAAGGAATTACACCTCGATCATCATAGTGAGAGGTTGGAAATTTAATTTGTCTTGATAAACACTTCTAGAACAACTATTTGAGTTGTCAACAACCTTCAAGTATGTGGTGACTACCACACTGCGTCCAAGTTTATCTCCAAGATTATTACAAGATAAGTTGTTATGAGAGATGCAAACCATTTTCATTAAGGAAAATTCTCATGTGGGGATTATTGTTGATGCTATATTTGGAAACACTATTAAGTTTTAACATAGTCTTGCACTATATTAAGTGAATGGTGCAAGATTTGTAATGGTAAGAAGGAATCATGTTCTATTCTAGTTTCAAAAAATATGTTGTTTCTAAGTGTTTGGAGATCTAGACCATATTTTTCAATCAATGAAGTGATATTATATGGTATACATCACTACTTACATAAATTTATGGTGATTTGTTAAATTCCTATTTTATACTATCATGGAAGATTCATGATATTGAACTATTTGTCAAGAATCCTTTACTAGTCCAGACTTAAAAGATGGAGGAGGCAGAAGAATGGGAAATGGAAAAGTAAAGGAATGCTTTAAGAATATGAAAATTTGGTTAGCTAGGAGGAAATGTTAGTGAAGGGCTTACAATCAAACCAGTGCTTGGAGATGATGGAGAGATCATCTCTTAATGGTTTTTTACTCCTACTTTTGGCATTTTGTACAATATTTTTATTTGGGTTAATTATTATATGTTGAACCTAATTAAGGGATACTATTTAAGATTAAAATATATGTACCAAATTAGATATGCCAATCTATATAAAATATTTTTACCAACATGTGTGTTCCCCTTTCATAGGCAGCTTGGGCAAGATCCATTTGATGAAATAGGCCAAACCTTGGAAAATACACATTCTATATTTTCTAATAGCATGGTACCAACCCAATCCATAATATATAAACAAACACAGATAGGTGGAGTGATAACAACCCATCCTTGTAGATAAAAGGTTCTATGGTTCAAGTGTGGAAGAGTGTAGGTATTTTTTTTGAAGTTAATGTACCCCAGCCAATGGGCAACCTGCTGACTAGAACATAAGGGTTTATTAGCCTAGAGGATGTACAAGTGGATTTTGTGTTCTTTATGGTTATGGAATACTAATGAAATTTTCATATCAAATTATACCATCTCCTATTCAGGTTATGCACTAAGACTAATATTCAAATCTAGTTATTATAATTCCTCTATCGAATTAAATCATCTCCTAGTCAGGTTACCTGCTAAGACAATGTTCAAATCTAGTTATTTGAATTCATTAGTGGAGGGGTGAAAATTTTCAAGGTGGTCTTATGGGTTTCTAAAGATCCCTTTTATATAATTTGTGTAATCTGAGTTGCCACCTAGGCACATAATATAGATAATCTCATTTTATAAAACATATAATATTTATAAATGATAAATAATTAAGACATATAAAATAATGGTAAGAAATTTCTAATGAGGCTTCACATGTCCATTACTTTTTTTAGAGAGCTAATATGTTTGTGGCCCTCACTATTTTGGTTTTTGAATTTGATTTGAATAGTCTTTATTGAGACATCCATTTTTTTAGTGCTTTATTTGAAATAAATTATTAAAATTCATATGTAGATGTAAAATTAGAATGTTTATTCTAATATTAAATTTATTTGTGCACGAATGGGTGGGGTATTAAAATTATGTATAATAAATTTCATAGAATTCTATTAGTGATTTGTGAGTATTTTTAGATGGTCCCAACAAGATAATATAGGCTATGGCCCCCGTGAGCTTAACTAGGCTAGATAATAAAGAGAAACACAATGTGTGTTTGTGTGTAGCAAGTTCATTTAAAAGTTTAAACAATAAAAATAGTAATTTAAGTAGGTTAAATGAAACTAAAAAATAAAATGAATGTATTTTGGATTGTTATATGTTCATTTTAAGGTTGAATAATAATATAACAAACTACGAAGTTAAGGCTAATTTATTAGTAAAAAGAAATCAAGAGGATGAAGACAATTGAAAGAACTCATGTCAAACACATGAGGAAAAAGGTAATTAAAAGTATTTTGGGCTGCTACAAGTTCATTGCGAGGTTCAATTAATTAATTATAGAATAAAATATGTAGTTAGGGATAACTGATTAGCAAAAAAAACTTATGAGGATGAAGACTACTCTAAGAACTCATGACATTGAGGTGAGAGTGGATTGAGGTGTCTCAAGGTATCTCCTAGGAGACACCTTAAGATACCTTGAAGGTAATACAAGGACATTCAAGGTATCTTAAGACATACATTGAACTAAAACATTCCTATAAAACATGTCTTGAAGGTATTAAAAGTCCCTTCAAGGTATCTTAAGGTGCCTTATAGGAGACACCTTCAAGGGCCTTGTAGTACATTCAAGGTATCTCCTAGGAAATACATTGAAGGTATGACAAGGCCCTTCAAGGTATCACCTAAAATGTACCTCTCATGGTATCTTTCAAGACATACATTGACCCATAAATTTATACCCATCAAATAGTAAATAGTAATACCTTCATGGTATCTTCGAACAAATATATCTTCCCTAAAATTACACATTTTAAAAACCACCCTCTTAAATCAAATTCAAATGGTTAAAATCCAGCATATTATATCAAAATTTTATAAAAAAAGAAAGAGATATATCAAATTAACATGCGAGTGATACCATAAATGTATCATTAAATATATATCTTATAATTAAAAGGCATCTCCAGAAAATATTTCTCAATGTTTCACTATAGAGATACCTCTCATGTGAACTGTCAAAAGATAAATTGGTCCTCAAAACCATCACCATAGACATGTAAATAGTCTACCCTCAAGCTATATCCTATAAATCTCTTGAATCTTAATCATGATTTTCAATACTTATCCCTTATATCAATTTGACATGATTTCGAAAATTGCATTTTAAATCCAAATTTTATAAAATGGAAAAATTATACAAGGTATCTTCCAAGAGATACCCTGAGAGGAATCACCTATGATAACCTTCTTAAGATATGACCCAAGTCACTCAAAATAAACATCTTAGTGAAATCCAAGTCACTTAAGAGATACCTGGAAAGGTATTTTTTTTAAAGATACTTTGACCATCAAATTAATCACTATAAAAAATTAAATAGTACTGCATTCAAGGCAAATCCTACACATTAATATTTGCATATAAATCATATGATTTACAAACCCACCCCTCATATTAGTTTGACATGACCTCAAATGCAACATATTTTACTCAAATTTAATAAAATAAGATAAATCTCAAGGTAACTATCAAGATATATTTTGGCCCTTATATCTAACACCATCAACCCATAAATAGTATTACTTTCAAGGTATATACTAGATTATATCACTTGTGTCAAAATGATATATTTCAAAACCCTATACCTTATACCATATTGACATAATTTAAAATATACTATATAGTATCCAATTTTTTTAAAATTTAAGATAACTCTCATATACATTGACACTCAAATTCAACACCATTAAGAAAATAGTAATTAATACCTTCAAGGTACTTCCTAAGTGATACATCTGACATAAAAATTATATGTTTTAAAAACTTGCCCCTTAAATCAAATTGTCATGATTTCAAAAATAATATATACTATCAAAATTTTATAAAATGTGATCTCAAGGAATCTCTTGAGAGATAACTTGGCATCCAAATCCACGATCATCAATAAGTAAATAGGAATATTTTAGGGTATCTCCTTGACAATACATCTTACATTCAAATTAATTGATTTTAAATCCACATCTTATACCAAAAGGCAATAAATTAATTTAAAATTTAAAAATTTCTCATTACATTATATGTCTTGAAGGTGTCTTTAGGGTCATACTGCTTGCATATAAAATGATATGATTTCAAAGCTGACAACTTCTATCAATATTTTATTAAATAAAATAGATATTTAAAGTATTGACCTAGAGATATGAGAAGTATTTCCTATTAGAAACATATCAAGGTCTCTAAAAATACACCTTGGCTACAAATTTATTGCCATCAATAAGTAAACATTATGTTTTCCTCAAAAAATATGTGTATATGTTATTTACACTTATGAAACTTATGTTATGTCAGTCCAATATTTTTCAATTTCTAACATTATTTCAACATCTTCCTGCAAAATTTTGTATTCATACCATTCAAGCTAAACTTAGTGTTAAGTGAAAAGTTAAACTTCAATTATTTGTATCCAACTAAAAAACTTTAACAATGTTATTATAATTTACTTTGAAATTTCTCAAGGCACAAATCTAATGCCAAACTAATAATGCAAGGCAATCTAAATTACATTAAACCAATTTTGAAGTAGTGGTTTAACAAAAATATAACCTTTTTGGCACATTTAATGCCACAAGAGTCCCATACTTAAGATTCTTAATATACACTCTCTATAAAACCTTCTTATCTAGTCTTTGTTGTTAGAACTAAATTATGCTAAAACCCTGCTAAGTTTGACAGTAGGAGTAAAGATCATTGTCACACATTTATTAACTACATTGATGTATTTATAATTAATATTACATTCAAGAAGAACCATTAAATATGGATTCACTTAGGTCTTTATATGGTGAGGTTGAGCTTAGTACAACCTAAATGGTTATGAAAATTCATGTAATCAAATTCAGTGATGCGAGCAAATGTAAGTAACAATTTCTTTTCCTAAAGTTAAAGAGTGACATATAGATATTATAATCTTCATAAATATTATTTATTAGGAATTTTAACTAAAAATTGAGCATTTATTAAGATGTAATTGATGCTTATAATATTTGGTTAAAAAATATACAATTGGTTTCATTATTCTATAAATTATGCATTCGTGATATCAAAATTCTTGTGATCATGTGCATCTAACTTATTCTCATAATCTTTGTTTGGCTCTTTTAAAAATTAATAGAGAATTTTGTTTGGGGATTGCTTATGTTTTCATGCTTAATGATAACTATCATATTATTTTTTTCCCTTTAAAGCCTAAAACATGTCATATTGACTTCACATTCTATTTAAGTGTCAAATTATATAACAATATTATTGTGGAAAGAAGTGGCTCCATTATGTTAGAAAATCCCCATTTATTAATTTTATCTTAATCTATTTAAGTTTTATTGTGTATACTTACATTTTTTCATACCTTGATGTCAAACTATCTCAAAATACAACTTATAAAACATATTTACAATCTCTTCAAAAAAATCATTTTAATTGTTTTGATGAGCCTCCATAAATAGTTTCAGGGATTACATCATGGCACACACAAGGAGTATGTTGCTCAAAATAACAATGGAATTACCTCTAATTTTTTAATTTAAGTTCTTGCTTCATTCAGATACAAAAAACTTATCTAAAGCCTCTAAAATTGATATATGCTAGAAGGATTAAAGTAAATTATATTACATTTCAAATAAAATTATGTTGTCCACATCTCATCAACAATGATGATTTGTATTTTTTTTCTAAAAAACCTTATCAAAAACTTGAATTTCAGGTTACCTAGTGGATATTTATCTAAAATTAATGATTCAACTAACATGTAAAACAATTTTGTAAAATATTTATGTCAAATTAGATGGTAATCATTAAACAAATTCTTACGTCAATTTTATAGAATTTTTAAAACTATCTCAAAAATTATATAGGCCTAACCTTCACAAGTTCATCTCATCCATCTATAGGAAATCTCATATTCGATGTCAAACCAATTATTTATCTTATTTAGACATACTAAAACACTTTCACATTGAAAGGAAAAACCCTATTATTTCTAATTTACCGATTAGTCACAAGGAGAAATTCTTAGCCATGTTTGAAGCATCTCAAGAGCTAAGAAAAAAATTCCAATTACCAAGTATTGAAAGATAGATTACATGTTTCATACATTCACTAAGCACAATTTCACACATTCAACTAATGAAGAGAACTTAATGTGGTTTTAATTCCCTATTTAGCTTATTGTATTTGTAAGAAATGCTCAACCATTTAATTGGGAGTGGTTAGGGTTAGTTCAACCCACATTTATTAATGTTTTGTAGGCCTAATTATGTCATTGTAAGTGGACCTATGGTTTCAAGTAAAGGAGAAATATTTATATGAGTTTTGCACATATTAGGCCTTGGGATCACTCATAGATTTTAAAATAAAAATACATGTACATGCCTATTTCAAAGCAAGAGAAAAAAATCCATAGAGATAGAACTGTTAGACTGAGAATATAACATTTGATGGAATTGTTCTAAGGTTAATGATATTGTTTGGGCACACACATAGATATATATATCCTAATCCAAACGACCCATAGTTAGGTTTTCTATCATTCCTATCACCTATGTGAAATGTCATTCATATAGTAGTTAACCATTTCATTCAAATTAAATAGATAGTTCACATTGAAAGGAAGGATAGCAAACCTAACTAGATAGTTCATGATCCAATCAACTGCTGACATGTGGCATCCCAATCATCCCAAGTATTTTAAATCATATATCACCCAAGCACCTGATTGATGTATTGAATATTTTTCCTTAAGAAATAAACTGCCAAATCTTGTTATCTATAAATGCATGGTCTGTGAACTAGTTTGAATGGCTGCATAATTTGGACTTATTACAAATATATAATATAGTTGTGATTTATTTGTAATAAGTCCAAGTAATTCTTAATGAGTTCTAATTTATTTATGATAGTTTTCAACTACTAATTATTTATGATCATTTCAAATAATTTTGACTTATCAAAAATACATCAGACATATGTGATTTATTTATAATAAGTCCAACTTAATCTTGATAGAGTCCAATTTAATCTTAACACAATCCAATTTATCTCTGATAGTTTTTGAAAATTTGGACTATTGATAAGTCTAAATTATATGAAATAGTCCTTAGAACTCCTATGCCACTTTGAGGTGATACTTGTGCTTCTTGACTCTGCATGATCAATTTCACATTCCTTTCCCATGCACAAGTAACTCATTTTCTTAGCTTGACAAGTGTCCTTGTAACCTTTGGACTTCTTTCTTCTCCTCTCTCCCTTAAGTTATATAAGAACTAGCTATTTTAGCCTTTATAACTTATGATCCACCTAAGCATGGTGAAGCCCTGCTCATTTGCATAACATTTGATCAATAATATTACTGATTTTTACCTCTTACATAACTATTCATAGTGTGTCTACTTGAATGATGGATCTTGCATAGTGAAGACTATGGATTCATTACCATATTGTCTCATTCTCTCACCTATTTGAAGGTTATTCTTGTAGATCATGTGAAGTTTTCTAAGAATATTCAAGGTTAAGTGAGTTAGACTATTCAATAGTGTCATTCAATGCCTCTTGTCTAGCCCTCCTAGACTAAACATGCATCCATAACTTCATAATGAGACATTGATGTGAGAATATTCAAATTAGAAAAGTTTATGATTGGTTAGTATTTTGTTCTCATGTGTAAAATGTAGATGGTTGCAAGTCATAAACTTATTTATTGTCTCACCTCCCTTAGAATAATTTGATTTCAATTTTCTCTTTCCCTTTCCCTCACAAAGTCTAGGTGTAGTAGTGATCCAAAGTGGTACATCAAGGGAGCTATCCCTATCTAGAGATTAACCTCATTCTTAGGCTCACCCATACCCTAGGGGTGTTTCAATTATGCCAATTTTATGAGGAGAGCTAAGAGATCTCCTAAAAAGGTGTAAATCCAAGTGTTAATTGTTTTTGGCATGCCTAGTGGGACTCTTAGTGCAAGAGGTTGAAAGATTTTTGGTGTTGTCTTTCAATAATCAACCTTTGAAGGCATCTATCTAAGCATCAATGGTGACTCCAAGATTGCATCAGCTAGTCAATCATCTTAGGTATTATTTTTGAATATTGTTTATAATCATTCCTTGTGTTCTTTCTTTCTAATGAAGTTCCATGGCTGACTTTGGTGTTGAGTATTGTTTTACATAAGTTGGTGAGGTATCCCAAGCTTATGGCATTCCATATTAGCCTTGTTATGATTCCTACCAATTCCAATATGATCATTGTTAACCTTATCATGATTTTTATCATCCCTATAACTAGCCTTCTCAATATCTTGCTCCTCTTAGTCAACCTAGTCACTTCTCAAGTCAGTCCATTTCAACCTTCAAGCAAACTCTTTTGGGATATGAGAAGTACATGTTAGATCTTGATACACTAAGGGGATATGGTCAAGATTTTCCTAGTCATCTTATTCATAAGGTGAGATATGCATTAGAGCTAGTTATAAGGGAGTGGGTACTTATTGAGAGAGCCAATTGGCAAAGGCCCACAAGTGAGATGCTAGATGTGAGTGGCTTAGTTTCATCCTTGGAAGATAGGCTAAAAATTCATGAGAATAATCCTAAACAAACCTATAAACCTTCATATCCAATTACATAAGATTGATATCAGTCTTACATGATTCCTACTCATGAACCCAATCAAGCTTATCAAAGCCATCTTTTTCCCAATAAGCTAGAAGAGAGAGTTGGAAAGACAAGCCTTGTGTTTGAATTAAATCTTGATAGGCAGATTGAGTTAGAAAACATATAGGTGAATTAGTCCATATAATTAGAAAATTAATTGGAATATAATCCCTCATTTACCTCTCTAATTGCATCCCCACCTCAATAAATGACCTCTAGATATGAGATTCCAAGTTGGAGACAAGGTGAGAAATCCAAGCCTAAGGAGATTCCAAGATTCTTAAACACTTCATCCACTCCTAAAAGTACATAAATACCTAAATAATATACTTTTAATCCCAACATCCTAAGATGGAATAAGGTATTGGAATCATGGGGAAAGAAATAAGATAGAAGCATTGATAAAAAGTGTGAAGTTGAGAGAGAGATTGATCCTATGTAAGCCCCTCCCACCCTTCCTCAAGAGACGTCTTGTCTTCCATTTCAACCCTCTTGTACTCCTCATTCTAATGATGATGCCTATAAAATATAAGAGAAACTTTTCTAAGATAACCTATCCAATCAAATTTAATAATTAGAGTCACAGATGAAATTACTAAGTCAAGGTGTGATGGAAGGTTTAGACCCAAAAGAAGATCATATGCTTAAACACACCCCATCTACCCTTCCTCAATATATTACTCAAGATAAATCAAATGTAAATGAATTCATTATCAAATTTAAGGAATAAAACCAATATATTTTAGCCCAAGGTCTGCCTCCCCTTCCTCAAGAGCTTCCAAAAGAATCCCCTACATTTCACTCTCAATCTGATTTTGAGTTCTATGTGTCACCTCCACCAACTATTTATCTTTTCCTAACCCCATAATTCTTTGCCTTGATGGAAATGTGATATAGGAACCTAAATATGAGTGGTTTGTTTCAAAAAATTCAAAACTCTTTCTTGAGGAAAATATAACTCATTGTCAGACTCATTGGGCTAAGTTACATGATTTCAAGATGCCTAGTCTTGGCATCACCAAGAAGGAGAAGGAGATTTAAGATATTGCATCCCTTGAGAACCAAACTAATGTTATGGTAGTTGAGATGAAACTTGAGAGCCCTAAATAGGTCCTAAATGCTGAAGAAGAAGTGGTCTCTTATGTGGAAACTTCTAATTGGGTTGATATGGAAGAATGTTTTCCTTTTGCCAAAGAGGAAGAAATAGTCATTACTTCTTCCATTACTATGCAATATATTATGGATGGGAAAGAAAAAGATACAAAAAAACTTTGGATGACTTGTTTCCAATTAGTAGAGTATGATATACTCCTCTTCAAGGAGGCTATGAACTAGTTAAAGATGGAGAAGGTAGCCTTGGCACTCAAGTGAGCAGGCAAAGAAAAAGTAACCTTTCAAATCTGTCCTTTCAAGAGGCATATGCATTTCATGATAATATGTTTAAAGCCACAAAATGGGATATTATAATCTCAATTAGTTAGGAGAAACTCATCAACTCTTGAAGGATGGAACAAGATCCTATTGGCCTCAATCTTCTAAGGAACAAGAAACCAATCCTCTTGAAGCCATACTTACCAAGAAGATACTAGTTGATCATGAGATGAGGAGTGGGAAGTATTATGAGGCATGTGTATAAGTTAAAGAGGAATATATCTACATTGGAAACATATTTAAGGATTATCTACTTGAGAGTAAAACAAGAGAAGTGCCAAGGAATAGGTTTGATCTATAAAGCATCCAATCAAAAGAGAAACATGCTTAGCACTATGATTCATCTCATGAAGAAGAAGATCCAAGAAAATTTACTTTTTATTCTGAAAAGGAGGTATGATTAGTTTCTAGTTGTGCATGGTTTGTTTATTCTTTATTTTTCCTAGTGCTTTGAGCACATGTGTGCATGTGTGTCCTCTTAGTTTTTTTTCTTGGTTGTGTGTGTGTCTTTTGTTTTGTGTGGTTGAGGTAGTTAAGTGGTCTTATCTTGATCAAAACTTGTGGTCAATGGTCAAAGTACTCTTGTTGTGTTTAGACTTTATATGACTCACTAAGCCCAATGGACTGTTAAGGATACTGGTCTAGTTAGTATAACATGCATACTACCCCTATGAGTCACCGATTTGTTGACCCAATTTAACCCTACAGGTTAAATTGGGACCCATATAAGTAAAAACTTGATTTTTAAGTGTTTTATGGGTCTAATATATATGTATTAAGGTGAATTATAGGTTATTTAGTGTGATTTCATGTTATATTATCTTTGGTCATTAGTTATTTTAGTCTTTGTATCATTTTGGGGTCAAAATAGGGCATTAAATGAGTTGTACAGCCTCTTAGGGAAGTGTAAAGGTGAAAAAAGGGTGATTTCATGTGACATGTATCCTATTATGTCTTAATAAATTGTTCATAACTGAAAGTGGTAGGTTATTCATAAGAAAGATTAGTTTTCTTGGGAAAAGAGAAGACTTTAACACTTGTACAACCCATAAGGGAGTGTGATACATGGAATAAGGTAATAAGATGACTCTTAAGTTTATTTATATTAATTTTCATGCTTTAATTACTATTTAAATTTCAAAATTGAGTTAATTCCATTTTTCTCATTCCTTACCCTTCTAGACACATAAAACCAATCAATAGATTTATGCTTAGTACAGATAGTTGGAGAACTTCTAGGCCAAAAAAAATTGGTAGGTGAAATTACACTAAAATAGATTCATTTACATAACAAGAGTTTGAATAATGGTGTTTTTTACTTTATGAACCATCTTAATGAAGTTGAATATGTTTTTCTACTTGTTAATCTATGCACCCTGTAAGTTTTACTCCATTTTGGTCATTTTCATACAAACTAGTGGGTGATATTGACTCCAAATGATTTTTTAATCTCTTATTAGATTATACCCATATTTATTTTCATGTTCCATGATGTTTTTATATGTAAATAATCTCATGTAGTAAAAGCATGCCACCATGTGAAGTCTCGGTCAAGTTGCCTTATTTGTAGATGTTTAGTTCTATGAAAGGGTATCATGTGAGTAAGATATAGGGTTTACTATGTATCAATTACATATTTATCATATCAATTCATTTTTAATTATCATAAAATCATGCTTGGATCCAACTTTTAGTCTTTGTCATGCTCACAGTCAACTCCTTGCCCTTTGTCACTTGCAGTCATGTGTATGAAGTTGTCTATCATGATAAGTTAGGTGTAGTAAATGTCTCAAAATATTTTATATGTATTTATAAGTAGGGGAAAATAGGTTATATCCTATAAATAGTGTAAAAATAAGGCTGCTGTAGTCATGTACAATATATGCTCACAGTCACCATGAATATGCACCTATAGGTACTCTCATGGAGGATTTATTGTTGACAAGGATAATTCAAGCTAAGTAGGGTTTTGATTGTGAGAAGATTCATTTATAAAATTTTGAAAATTTTTAAATACATTTAAACCTACAAATAATACACATTGCTTATAAGACCATTTACTACCTATGCATTAAAACAACCACGTATAGGTGGTACCATAGAAAGGATCCTTTTTGAGGTATTGAAACTAGTAATGAGGTTCACCATATAAGTAATAATGTGTTCTAGACCATGGAAGACCCACTTGAAGTGCTAGGTTTGTGAGTAAACTATGAAGAACCTCTCAAAGACTAAAATGACAGTGTTCAAGCCCTTTGTCCCTAAAACATGAAAACATAGTTCCTTGAGGTTTTGTTGGTATTTTATAAAAATGTTGCCAATTATTTTGATGCATCCTCATGTGTTTTTTTAATTCATGATATAGTAAGAGGACTCCAAAAAATTTTAGGTGTAAATTATCAAAGGAGGTTGGTTATTGAGAAGCCTAAAATTGCATATTTATGCACCAAACCTAGATAGTGTTCACCTACAAATTTGAGCCTCAAGAGACCTTTTCATTCAAAAGTTATAGAAATGGACATGCCTCTATGTTTTAATGGGGTTTTATGGTTAAAAATAACATTTATGAGCTTGAACAAATGGTTGACAGTAGAAATATGGATTGGATTAGTGTATATACATACATACATACATACATACATATATATATATATATATATATATATATTATTGTGATAAATAAAATATTTAGGATACCTAAAAACATTATACCTAGGGTCCAAATGTGCATGAACATCCACAGGGCTCATCTTTGCAGAGGAAACATGGAAAACCAGTCAACTACTTATGACTAATCTTGGAAACATTTCAACCAAAAATAATTAATTGAACAAGAGTATAGATGAAATGAATATTTTATGGATTAATAAATTATTATACATGGTTATAAAATCCTAATCCATTCTTTTTCACCTACAGGTGCAGTACAACAAACAAAGACAGTCAAAAATACCCACAATCTTGACTAGTCAAGTGTGAGGAAAAAGTTTAGGGAGGTTAAAGTGGTTTTCAAGATCAAAAAACCTTCATCATGACTAAAATAGTCTCATGGAACTCTCATAGTGGATATAAATTAGGTATAAGGTTCTAATTATGCACCATATAGTTCACTTAATGGAAGCCTACACACAGTTTGCCTCCCACACAGTCTGTCTTGGTTTTTGAGAATTTGGGAGGTCAAATCATAATAAAAAGAGCCCAACATTGGTAAAAAAGGTATTTATGAGTTGGATAAGTTAAAAAAATGAGAATTTTGTCTAGGATAATAAGGTAATTACCCTCTATTTTATCTTAGATAGAGGGTACTCCCCTAGGTTGCAAACCCTATAGTCTTGAGATTTAGAGACAAAAGGGTGCACAATAAGTTGATTGGAAACTAAGGAGAGGTGTTTAGAGTTAAAAAACACCAAAACACCAAATAAAACATGTAAAACCAATATCATAAGGATTAATATCCATACATTGTCTTGGATAATAAGGGTTACAGTCAGACCTACTAGGCAAGGTTTAGTCCTAAAGCCAAAATAGGGTCCAAATTCACTTAAAGATATTGGTAGGCATCCTAAACTATTGTAAAATATTTTTTCGGTAACTAAAGATGTATTTAGGCTATTTATATTTAGGGGAATCTAGAAAAAAAAGACATTTTGGGATTTAAGGTGCAGACAGGCTATTAGGCATGGTTAGGCCTAGTGCCCAAATGAGAAGTAATATTCAATTATAACATGAAGTAAGCATCTAAATGGATTGGATCATGTTTATAGGGTCACTTCAGATGTGTAAAATACTTAAAATTCTATATAGGTTACAAAATAAGCCATTTTTTGAAATAAAACCAACTTAGGCCTATGCAAATTGGAGAAAAGAGCTCAATAAGAGAGGTTTGGAATCTCATATGTCTTTTGATGCCTTGCAGGGATATATAAGAGGTATATATGTGTTATCAAGGGTCCTAAAGATAATTTTTATGGATTTTTTTTGAAATTACAACATCCAACCTTCATGAACAAAACTTAAGAGGGTAAAACTATCTAAAACTCTTAGTATAGATCCATGAAAGGAAATGAAGGAGATAGTGCGCCCAAATGGCATAATTTTCCAAGAAAAATGATTGGAAGTAGTATAATACTCACTAAATATCCATTCGACTAGGATTATTTTATATAATTATATGGATGGAGTATAAAATAGGGGTTTATTAACTATTTTGTGTATTATCTAGGTTTTGGGAACATTCAAGAGATGAAATCAAGTTTGAGAGGAAGATATAAAATTTTAATAAATAAATATTGTCATTTAATTCCATGGAAAAACTCTTAAGTGTTAAAAAAATAGCTCTCATATCAGCCAGTCAAAATTAGCATAGTGGACAAGATGGTGAGAAGTGTGGAAAATTCAAGTGAATGGCTTTTTAAGGTGTTCCTAAGTAGTCTAATTCCATGGAGAGTCCTTCCAAGTTTCATCCACTCCATCACATGGATTTTCATGAAAAATAAAGCCAATTTTGAGGCCAAGTATGAATGGTGACTTAAAGGGGTGTTTTTTTATAGTTTAGATAGTAATAGCTCATTTTGGGAAGATTTTAGATGACCAGGACTACAACCAATGCATGGAAAGGCATGTATAGAATATTTCCCTCTCATTGCAATTATCATACCTATCCCTAATAATTTTTGGGATGATCAAATAGGGATAAATCATGAAGGCAATTTTTTGATCTAGAATGAGAACTCCTACGCCACATTTCAAGAGATTCATGACTTGGGGTGACACTTACACTTCCTAACTTTACATGATCAGTTTCACATTCCTTTCTCATGCACAAATAACTCATTAAAGTGTTATTTTGACCTTGGGACTTATTTCTTCTCCTTTATCCCTCAATTTATATAATAACTAGCCATTTTGGCCTTTTTAACTTATGCTCCACCTAAGTATGACAAAGCCCTACTCATTTGCATACCATTTGATCAATAAGATTATTAATTTTTACCTCTTCCATAACTATTCATAGTGTCTCTGATTGAATGATGGATCTTGCTTAGTGAATACTATGGATTCCTTAGCATGTTGTCTCATTCTCTCACCTATTTGCACTTTCTTTGTGTAAGTCATGTGAAGTGTTCTAGGAAGAGTCAAGGTTAAGTGAGTTAGCCTATTCACTAGTTCCATTCAAGGCCTCTTGTCTAGCCCTCCTAGCCTAAACATTCATCCATAACCTCATAATGAAACATTGATGTGAGAAGATTCAATTTGGAAAAGTGTATTTTTGGTTAGTCCTTTGCTCTCATGTGTAACATGTAACTAGCTGTAAGTCATCAAATTATTTGGTGTATCACCTCCTTTATAATAGTTTGATTTCAATTTTCTCTCTCCCTTTTCCCTCAAAAATTTTAGGTGTAGTAGTGATCCAAAGTGGTACATCAAGGGATATATCCTTATCTATAGATTCACCTCATTCTTAGGCTCACCCATATCCTAGATGTGTTTAAATTATGCCACTTGGATGAGGAGAGCTGAGACATCTCCTTGAAGCATGTAATTCCAAGTGATAACATTAACCATTTCTACTGAAATAAGATTATCCACACTTCTTGAATCAATGACCATTTTGAAATAGTTACCTTGGCATTTTCAAGATGTCCTAAAGAGAGTCTTACTTTGTGGTGGATCCTTCTCCTTGGGTGGCTTTATTAACATCCTCATCATGAGCAAATATTCTCCCACTGCAGGCTCTTCCATATGTGATGGAGAGAAAACACTCTCTTCTTCACCTCCTTGTGCAATTTGATTTATGCATTCATTTCCTAAAATTATTACTAGCCAGTCCTTTGGACACTCTAATGACTTATTACCCACAAAATTATTACATATTAAAACACTTTCCTATAAATCCACTTGATCCTCTACCCTTTGATGATTAACCACATCTATTTAAAGGTCTCCTACCTCTAAATCCACCTATTAACCTAGTGGACTATTATTTTAAATATTTTAATTCAACTTGATGGTTTATTTATGATAAAATTCTACCCCTTTCTATCCTCTACCTCTAAAATATCTACCCCTTCTTCTATTTTTCTGATTATGTGTCCTATTTAACTTATCTTCAACTTTTAGTGCAAATTGGTAGCACTACTCTAGTGTTCTTGGGATAACAAGTACTAGTTCATCTAGTAGGTTATACCTTAGGCCATTCAAATACCTTGAAATATTATATTTGTCTTCCTCAAAATATCTTGAATTGATGGTAAAATTATATAAATCTTCTGTATATGCCTTCACAGTGATTTACTTTTGCTTCAAATTTTGCAATTGTCTAAATAAGTTTGTCTCATAGTCATTTATCAAGAATTTGCCTTTGAGCTTAGCAACCATTCTATCCCATGAATTTATATTTTTCTTCCCATTATTTATTCTCTCATCTTATGTGAATTCCCACCATAATGAAGCATACCCCTTTAGTTTGGTTCTTGAAAACTTGACCTTCTTCGCATCAGGTACCTCTTCATATTCAAAATATTTATCTAACTCATTCACCCAATATATGAGTTATTCTCCATCAAGACCACATATATATGTTGGTAATTAAACCTTTTGTTTTTATCCTTGACCCATGATCACCTTCACAAGTCTCTATACCCTACTCTTTAGGTCCTTTAACTTCTCTTCTCCCTCTACTTCCTCATGGTCTTATGGCTCATCTTCCTTGTCACTCAAGTCCCCTGTTAGGACTCCTCTTCTTTGGTTTCATTATACAAAAATCAACTTAGTATATAAGATGACTCTAAGGTCCCTCATCATTTCCAACATATAATATTAATTCCCTTGGTTCATTATAACACCTCCTCTATTCCTCCTAGATGGCATCTTGATCCTTATTCAGGAAATCAGTCAAATAAGTACTTTTTGCTCTCTTCTCCAAAGTATCTTCTCTCTCCCATTTATTCTCAAGTATAAAACCTATCTCTAATACCAAAATTATGCATAGGTTCCTTGAACTTAATCTCAACCTTGTCCTTTCAACCCAACTCACTAGGTTCTTGACTTTTACTAGTAGCCCTGTTTCCATGTTTTCTTGATTATTCAAAAAAATTAAAATGATTTTTGAGAAAAAAAAATTATTTATAGATACCCACTATTGAGACCAACATATTTACCAATTTTCAAGATCTAAATCCACTTGTAGACCCACTTTCAAGTCACTAACCTTCCCTAATTAGGCTTCCTCTAGCCTAAACACAAAATAGTCAATAAAAGTCCATACTATTGAATCCATACACACTCAAAACTATATAAATTAGTTAGGGTACCTAAAATATAGTATATTAAATTTTTTTGGGTTTTTTAATGGTTATAACTATAAATATTTAAGAAACCTTAGTTTAGGGTTTTTAGGACCCTATAACCAGTCGAGAGCAAACAAAATTCCACAGTGGGAATTTTAGTGGGTTTCAAAGGACCAAATTGGTTTGTTAGGTATATCTTAACCCAAAGCACCTTTCTTAATCATTATATCTCCCTTAAAATTTGACTGAAATATGTATCTGACTACATATGAAAATAATAACCTACAGGACTATACTCTATGGAGATAAGTTTAACATCTTACAATATATTTCCAAGGTTCCAATACATTAAAAAACTCACCACCATATCTCATAGAAGATGTAAACATATTTTATGAACTTTTATGTCTGCTACAAGATTATCAACCTATGCATTAAGGTATGCTACAGGAAAAACAAAAACCTTTACACAAGTTATCAAAAAACAATAGTTTATTGTCTATCCCTCAAACACATTTATCCTCAAAAACTATCCAAGAACCTATAGATACACTTGGAAAAAATTGTAAATGGATTCAATGATCATCTCTTCAAAGGAACTAGCATATAATCTATTCCATAATGAATGTTCAAAAAAATAGAGACAGTTTGTGTGCACACTAAAATACCATATGATGCTATTATTATTTATTATAAAATACAATATTAAAACAAGTTTAAAAATCTTTCAAGGACATTATAAAATTTCACAAATTCATTTTGATCACCAATCTCAAATGATAGTCTGTACAAAAAAACTAGATAATTCCTAAATAGGGGTCTGTATGTTATCCTTTCAAAATAGGAATCTAATTTATTATATTTCCTCTAAGTATTCTATAGAACATACATGCATAATTGAATCCATATTAAAAAATCTCCACTTTCATATGGAAGATAACTAGTGTAACTATATTGGAGAAATATTGGAAATAGTTACCATAAAAGTTTGAAAGGTGACCACACACCAAAGTTGAGTTCTAAAGCATATACCACTTTAGGCCCTTGTCAATTATTCAAGGGGTATATAAATACATTTCAAACATGTTTATAAATTTTTTCAAGCCTTCCACATACCCCTACAGGTTCTAAAACATACAATAAATTTAAATGTTTGAATACACTAGTTTTGGAAGGAAAACCAAAATTTGAAACTTAGACTACCTAGATGCATTTATATCCTACCAAATTGAATTATAAAAATTATTGGGGAATTGTAAATCCATATAATGTATTTTACAACCTACATGAATGTAAACAATTAAAAAATTGACAAAATTTCTCCCTAAGAGTGATGCTCTTGCATCAAAGTCTATCTGGCTTCTTATGTTCAATATGATTTGTCCTCATTTGATTTGGATTCCATACAAATGTTTGATCATTTTTTAAAATTTTAGGAGATTCATGTGTTTTTTTGAATCTTTTAGGCATTTCAACTTTATTAGAGTAGAATCTAGCAATGTGTCCTATATTATGATAGATGTAGTAAACAACATTTTTGTACTTATCATGGTTCCAAAAAGACTTATCCTTTATTGTGTTGGGTTGCTTGATTGGTTTTTTTAATGTATATATTCTTGAATTTTTCTAACTTTTGATGATCTCCATTTAACTTGATCATTTTTTCTATTAGCTGCACGTGTTTAACCTTCAACTAGTTATACTCCAATTCCTTTGATTTGAACCTTGTTGATATCTTCTAACTAACTATTGAGATCATTGATAGTCTTTTTTGATTCTTTAAATCATTAAGAGATCTTATAAGCTTAGTTTAAAGATTAAATTTATCTTCTCCATCTTCACCTTCATAGAATACTTCTTCATCATACATGTTATCTTCTCCCTATTGATCACAAAACATCTTATGCTTCTTTGGATCACCTTTAGGTTGTCAAGCTTACTCCAAAGGACTTGCTATGATAAAAATTATTATAAAAAAGATGACTGGGGGGTGAATTAGTCTTCAAAAAATTTAATTTAATTTGACTCAACCACACATGAACCATTTTAACAAGCATGTAAATCTTAGTAATCATAAGCATCAAAACATAAGAGCATGAAACACATGAACACAACATATACGTGGGAAACCCTCTATGGGAATAAAACCCACTAATTAAATAAATGGAATACATTATTATAAGACAAACAATAACCTTTAGTGAAGCACCAACTTCACATGAAGCACCAACCCCAACTAGCTCAACACCAACTCAGTTAGACTTTAGCAAACACCCACTTGCAAGGAGGCATCAACCCTTAGATGACTCAAAACCAAATCAACCACCTAATTATTTTATCACCTTAAAAAAACCTTGATGCTTCTATAAAATATGATGATATACTCCTTTATCTCTTTGCTCTTTTAAGTCCCTCTCAAACTGACCTTCAATGTTCTTCCCTCAACTAACCCTCTTCATGGCTTGATTAGGTCTTTTGACCTTGATATTCATATGAAAAACCTATGTTATATATTCATAACATTTATTTTATGGTATGCATGATGTATTTTTGATCACCAATGATATATATCATTCACTTATCCTCTTTTGCTCTCACACTCTAAGCTTACTAAAATAGGCCTAACTGCCTTGCTTTTATAAGTCATTTGATCATATCCTTCTTCTTAAGATCCATAATTAAGTCACTTAGGTCAGCCATGAATAGGTATTTTCATATTAAAAATGAAATTCCTCAATCATGAATCATTTAATACAATAGTTCAGCCATACATCAATTAGCCCTTACTCCTATTTTGGGCTTATGGAGACCTAATAGGTCTTCGTAACAACACGTTAACCTTTGATATTTCTTGAAGAATATACAAACACCTTACATGGTATAAACACATAAAAATAAAATCAAATATACCTTACCAAAATTTAATTTAGGTTTATAACACTTTTTATGTCCAATCAACACTTGAACCCTTAAATCACTGCATATAAAAGGCCTGTGCATATACAGAAACTGTCTTGAACAATTGAGTCATGTACTCAATTTTTACAAATAACCATGGAAATAAAGTATATATTAAAAAATATCATGAACTTAGGTTCATCATAAAATTCATCTGATGCTTCAACTCAGGGTAAACAAACTCAAATACTTCTCTTTGCAAGATGTTCACTCAAAACTATCAACAGACTCCAAAACACAGTTAAGAAAACATGAGCATCTGACCCATGATTGAATATATTAAAGGGATTTAAATGCATGAGAAATATATTATAAAATACTCAAATTAAACTCAACCAATCATATCATGATCTCTAATAAAAACTATTGGTATTATAGATGAATCTGTAACCTTCTCTCTCACAGACACTACACAACTAGATAAGCCATTTTGATTTCAATGGTTCAACCTCTTACACTAAATTATAAGATTATTCAAATAATGGATATATCATTAAAGACCCAAATAATTTCATCATGCATTTTAATGCATCACTCTTACATGTAAACACATTAGGAAACATCTTTTCTCTTATAATTGATGTCCTAACTATTTACGCCATTAGGTCTATTGGTGATTGCCCAACTTGGATCACCAAATTTACACATCTAACCTTTAGAACCTATCTAGAATTATTTATAAACATAAACTAAAAGTATAACACTTTGATCTTCATCTACTTATCAAAATTGAATTGGTCAAATCTATCTATTACAACAAATCTCTGAAAGATAATTACTTTTTTGTAGGGTTTGCTCACTCCCCTAAGAAACCAATCACACTTGGAGATGATTGGGAGAGTTAAATTTAACCTCAAATTACTTTTATAATCATATAAAACAATTTTGAGCTATTTTTAACAATATCTTCAATATTAGGTCGTTGTTAGGGTTTTATGAGGGTTTAGACTATCTTCCAGTCTTACCGATCATTCATAAACTTAGCTCCTCTTTATAGAAACTAATACTTGGAACTTTGAGCTTGAACCCTTCCTCATTTACCATGGATAGATTAGTTTCTCATGTAAATTTTCACATGCCAACGAGCACTAAGAAAACCTTCTTAGCTAGATAACTCTTTATTTTGTGCACTCAAGAAAACTTGAAACAAATTTTTAAGCCTTTTCTTACAAACCTTGATCTGAAACTTCATGCACATACTAAAAACAACATGACTCACCTCTATCAATATTCACCTATTGATCCATATCATGAAAACTAATCTTATTACCTCAGTTGGCCACCAT
The DNA here is from genome assembly GCA_037957365.1 of Torreya grandis. Classification (NCBI taxonomy): domain Eukaryota; kingdom Viridiplantae; phylum Streptophyta; class Pinopsida; order Cupressales; family Taxaceae; genus Torreya; species Torreya grandis. The sequence continues at coordinate 2,960,080 of JARHVA010001725.1, read as the reverse complement.
ATTTCTTCTTTATTTCTAAGCCTTAATTTACAGGTCTTATTATTCCTTGAATATAACCTTCTAATACCTCTTATGTATGCTCAAAAAACTTCATACACTCACTCTTATTTAGAGCTTCAACAAAACTTCTTTAGAGATACTTACAGATCTTCAGAGCTCAACTATAGCATCTTCAAGGCTACATAAATAGATCTTCAAAGATGACCTTTTAATAATTTAGAAGGTGGTCAATACCTCAAGTACTACCTAAAACAATCTATCTCATGCTCAAACACTATCAAGTGTTCTTCAGAGTAATCTCATCTTTATAGCTCATTCAGAGCATCTTCAGAGTTATTTACATAGATCTTCAGAGCACACTTATTTTTCTTTATATCTCACTCATTTCATCATGCCACCTACATATACCATATCACTAGGTATATATAAAGAATTACAAGATGTTTTACATTTGATAAATTGACCTGTACTCACTCATGCTGATTATTAATGATTTCACTTAGGTTGACATCATAACATTCTTCAAACAACATTATTTCATCATAATAATAATTAAACAATATTCTTTCATCACAATAACAACACTCATTATGTTGGCAACAAAACTCATTCATATACATAACTCAAGGCTTACTTGACCAAACATATTCACAAGAACCTTTGACATCAATGACAACATTAAATATCAAAGATTAACACTAAATGACAATTCTCAATAATATCTTCCTTAATCAATGACAATGTTTAACATCTACTACTTTTCTCATAGAGTTGTTGGACATGATACTCGATCCTATAGGGAATAAAACAAATTCATTTAAAGACTCATTGAGAACAAATAATAAATATTCATAGACATGTTATTAGAGAATTCCAATGCAAACTCTCAATCTCAATCAAACGGTCTTATAATGCCTCAAAATATTAACTTTGACATTTATCAAAACTAGTTTCTAGACCATCAACAATGCACCATCCCAAACCATCCATGGGGTAATAAATCTAACCAACCCCCATTTGTTGAAACTCATGATGTTTAGACCTCTACCCATTGTAAAATCAACCCTATTGTGGCTCCCTAGTTAGGACCATAATGAAAAACCGACATGATAAGAGTTGTGTTGGAAATATTGTCATTGATGTCAAAGGTCTAGAATTATGGGTGATAAAGGCCCCATTACATTTAATGATGTTTGTAATAGATATATCTTGGCTAATGTGAGTTAATATTTATTTAATATTAATGAATATATTTTTGGTTGCATATGAGACAAAAGAAGGGCCCATGGAGAAGTCAAAGAGCCATGGGGTAAAGACAAAATAAGGATGGGATGCATTTTCCCATGAAGAGTCATCTTGGGGAATTCCAAGAGTCACCAAGTGAAGACAAAAGAGGAAAGGCACAATTTATCATGAAGGGACACTTTGAGGAATACAAAAAGTCACCAAGATAAGGACAACAGAGGGAAGGACATTTTTGCTCATGAAGGGTCACCACATGACTTTTCAAAGGCAAGGATATGAAGGGTCATATAAGTTTGGTGCCATTTTCCATGAGGATTGAAGGGTCACAAAGGGGGAAGGCCAAAGGTAATTTGGAAAGCTATAAATAAAGGGTTGAGAAGCCGTTTGTAATATGAAAGAAAGAGTTTGATTTGATATTGTATTATCTAGCTTAGAAGAGCATTTGTGAGAGATGAATATGATTTGTATATGTTATATCTAGCTTAGAAGAGCAAAGGTGAGAGAGAGGAAAGAGGTGTTGTAATGAACTATCATTTGTTGAGATAGAAACATCGAGAGATAGTTGTGTGGTATACACAAAGGGGTTGGTGCTCCTGTGGGTTGGTGCTCATGAATTGTTGCTGGGTTGGTGCTTGGTAAAGGGGTTAGTGTTCATGTGGGTTGGTGCTCATGAATAGTTGCTAGGTTGGTGCTCAGCAAAGGGGTTGGTGTTCTTGCAAGTTGGTGCTTGTGAATATTGTTTAGGTTGGTGCTCATTCATATACTTGAGATTATTCTTTGTGGTTTTTCCCACATTGGGTTTTCATGTTATATTTGGTGTCTCTCTTATGTGGTGTTTATTATTTTAGTTTTATTGCATATCTTGAATGTTTGATTAAGAGGAATTTGATTAAGGGAAAGTTTTATAAGATATATGATTTACTGATTCACCCCCCCCCACCCTTAGTATATCCTATGCTTAACAATTGGTATAAGAGCAGGTTCCTTTTTGAAAAATTTTCACATCTTGAAGGTAGATCAAGAAAACACAAGATGGCCATACATGAAGGTGCCTCTGAAATCAAAATAATAGTTGATCAAGAAGAAGAAGAGGATGAAGTCGAAGTAAATATGGAAGGAGAACTCATGTGTGCCTTAGAAGAGTTGAAAATTGTTGAAAATAAAAATTGAAGATTGACGCGTCAGATTGAGAAAAATGAAAAGGAGTCAAAGGAGATAATTGAAGATCTACAAGCACACTTTGAAGAAGCCAAGAAGAATGAAGAAGATCTAACATCATAGTTGGAAATAACAAGAAAATAATGTGAAATTTATATTACTGAAATTGCCTCTTTAAAATAAGAGATTGAGAAAGCAGTCAATAATAAAATAGTCAATGATTTAAAATTTGAGAATAACACTAATATGCTGAATAAGATATTAGAAATACAAAAGGAAATATTAGATAAGATAGGTATCAGTTTTGAAAAGAAGAAGAGCTATGTTGAAGCTCTTACACATGAGGAAACAAGAAGGGAAGAAGTGAAGAATACAGAGGACAAAGAAGGCTGGAAGGAACAAAGCTATAAAAGGCAATCAGGTTAGAGATACACAATAGGTCCTATTTTTATGGTTACTATTTTTATTGTAATGGATATGGTCATAAGAAATTATAATGTAGAAAAAGAGCTAACAATCTTAAAAATAAGGAAAATGAAGGTCATGTAGAGTCAAGCAGAAGCTATAACTCTTTTGCTCCTCTATCAAGCTTTGATGAAGAGACCATAATTTGTTACAGGTGTAATAAATTTAGACACATAGCTCAGTATTGTAGAAGTGTGTTTGAGTCAGTCAAGAAGGACCAGAGTTTTGGGGCTCCATTCATCAAGAAAAAGGTTCAGACATGGTAGAAGAAACAACTTGAAGGTTCTATGTTGGCCTAGACAGCTTTGCATGTAAGAAATGAAGAAAAGCCATGGTTTATTGATAGTGGATGTTCGAGGCACATAATAGAAGACAAGAGAAAGTTCATAACTTTGAAGAAGATCAATGGTGGCACAGTGAAATTTGGGGACAATACTACTGCCAGAATTGCTGGAAAAGGTACACTAAGTTTAGATAATGGTAGAACTAAAACTGAAAATATTTTATATGTAGGTCTTAAGCATAATATTTTGAGTGTAAGTCAAATGTGTGATAAGGGGCACACACTAAAGTTTTATGCAGAAAGTTGTGAAATTAGAAGAAAAGATTTAGATGTATTGGTTGCAGATGCTCAGAGAACAGGTAATAACTTATATATGTTATCAGACATCAAAGGTCAAAAATGTTGTTTGAGTCGGATTGAAGAAAGTTGACTATGGCACAAGAGAATGGGGCACATAAATTTTGACAATATTTTCAAAATATACACAAAGCAAGTAGTCAAAAATCTTCCATAGATCACAAAGCCATCTAGCATGCTTTGTGGACCTTGTCAGCATGGGAAGCAAGCTAGAAGATAGTTCAAAACAAAAGAGTATTCGACCACTTAGATGCTAGATCTTGTTCACACTAATCTATGTAGACCTATGAGGACTCAAAGTACTCAAGATGATAAATATTTCATGTTGATTATTGATGATTTTTCACGTATGACTTGGATAATGTTTTTAAATAAAAAATCAAAAGCTTTTAGACAGTTCAAAGCATTCAAAGCATTAGTTGAGAATGAAACTAATCTAAAGATTAAGTGTCTAAGATCAAATCAAGGAGGAGAATTTATGTTAGATCAATTTATTGAGTTTTGTGAAGATCATGGAATAAAGAGACAATATTCATCAGCCAGAACTCCACAACAAAATGGAGTAGTTGAACATAAAAATAGAACAATTTAGGAGATGGTGAGGACAATGCTAAATGAATCCAAGATAGAAAATAAATACTAGAGAGAGGTGGTTGGTACAATAGTGCATATTCAGAATAGAGTTTTATTAAGAGTCAACAGTGACAAGACTCCTTATGAGCTATGGAAAGACAAACCAGCAACAATTGATTATTTTAGTGTTTTTGGTAGCAAATGCTTCATAAAGAGAACTGATGAAAAACTTGGTAAGTTTGAATCTAGAGCAGATGAAGGTATATTTCTTGGTTATTCTTGCAAAAGTAAAGCTTATTAAATTTATAACAAAAGAACCAAGAAATTTTTTGAAAGTGCAAGTGTCAGGATAGAAGAAGATGGAACACAAAGAATCAGTGATCTAGTAGACGTTCTTGAAATCATTGAAGAGGAAGGCTTTGAAGAATCAGATAAAGATGAGGAAAAGGAGGAGAAAAGGGGCACAAAGACTCCATCCAAATACATTCAAAAAAATCATAATGAAAGTGACATCATTAGGGATATAAAAGAAGGAATTTGCACCAAAAAAATGATGGTTAGTGAATCTAAACAAGTTAATTTCTCTTTGTTATCTAAAATTCAGCCTAGAAATTTTTTAGAAGCTAGACATGATGGGCATTAGGTTAAGGCTATGGATGAAGAATTAAATCAAATAGAAAAGAATGATACTTGGGAATTAGTGCCTAAACCAAAAGATCACAATGTGATAGGAACAAAATGGGTTCATAGAAATAAGTTGAATGAAAATGGAGAAGTGACCAAAAATAAAGCAAGATTAGTATGTAAAGGATATACTCAGATTGAGGGAATAGATGTTGAAGAAGTTTGGTTTTGAGGATTGTGCACTAGTTGGTACACCTATGTGTATAGGAAATAAGGTGAGCAAGGATGAAGATTCACCTATTATAGATCAATTTTTGTATATATCTATGATTGGTAGTCTTTTATATTTGATAGCATCGAGACCAGACATCATGCATGCAGTAGGTATGGTTGTAATATATCAGTAATCTCTAAGAGATAGTCATGTTTAGTTGGTGAAAAAATTATTTAGTTATATCAAGGGGACATTGGATTATGGATTATGGTATCCCACAGGTAAATATTTCACTTTAGTTACTTATATAGATTTAGATTGGGCAGGGTGATTAGATGACAGAAAGAGTATAAGTGGAGGAGCTTTCTTCCTTGGTGATAGCTTAGTATCATAGCTAAACAAGAAGCAGAACTCGGTATCACTTTCTACAGCTGAAGCAAAATATATTGTAGTAGTATTTTGTTGTACTCAATTGCTTTGGATGAAGTAAACTTTGGAAGATATCAAGGTAAAGTATGATGAATCTATTTCCATTTTTTGTGATAACACAAGTACTATAAATATTTCAAAAAATCCAGTAATGCATTCAAGAACAAAAAATATTCCCATTAGATATCACTTTTTGAGAGAGCAAGTTGCAAATCAATAGGTTAAGATGGAATATATTAGTACTATAGAGTAGATTGTAGATATTTTCACAAAGGCACTACCAAAAGACACATTTGAGTATCTACGAGAGAAGTTGGGAGTAATTTCCTTTACTTCCTGCCATTGAGGTTCAACATTAGTTGAGGGGGAGCTAAGTGTTAGCTCTAGGTAGGCCCTTTTCCATTGATGTCAAAGGGGGAGAATAACAGGTATAGGTACATGTGTAGAAATAGGTATAGAGAACAGGTACAAGTTGCTATAGTAAGGGGGAGTTACTGTATGTTTTCAGATGACAGTATGTGCAGGTGATAGGATATGGTAGTTTCAAGATTGAGGTTGCCATCAATGACAAAGGGGGAGATTGTTAGAAATATTGTCATTGATTTCAAGGGTTTAGCATTATTGGTGATAAAGGCCCCATTGCATTTAATGATGTTTATAATAGATATATCTTGGCTAATGTGAGTTAATATTTATTTAATATTAATGAATATATTTTTGGTTGCATATGAGACAAAATAAGGGCCCATGGAGAAGTCAAAGAGATATGGGGTAAAGAAAAAAGAAGGATGGGATGCATTTTTCCATGAAGAGTTATCTTGGGGAATTCCAAGAGTCACCATGTGAAGACAAAAGAGGAAGGGCACAATTTCTGATGAAGGGACACTTTGAGGAATACAAAAAGTCACCAAGATAAGGACAAAAGAGGGAAGGAAATTTTTGCTCATGAAGGGTCACCACATGACTTTTCAAAGGCAAGGATATGAAGGGTCATACAAGTTTGGCACCATTTTCCATGAGGATTGAAGGGTCACAAAAGGGGAAGGCCAAAGGTAATTTGGAAAGCTATAAATAAAAGCTTGAGAAGCCATTTGTAATATGAGAGAAAAAGTTTGATTTGATATTGTATTATCTATCTTAGAAGAGCATTTGTGAGAGATGAATATGATTTATATTTGTTATATCTAGCTTAGAAGAGCAAAGGTGAGAGAGAGGAAAGAGATGCCGTAATGAACTATCATTTGTTGAGATAACAACATTGAGAGATAGTTGTGTGGTATACACAAAGGGGTTGGTGCTCCTGTGGGTCGGTGCTCATGAATTATTGCTGGGTTGGTGCTTGGCAAAGGGGTTGGTGCTCTTGTGGGTTGGTGTTCACAAATAGTTGTTGGGTTAGTGCTTGGAAAAGGGGTTGGTGCTCCTGTGGGTTGGTGCTCACGAATTGTTGCTGGGTTGGTGCTCAGCAAAGGGTTGGTGCTCTTGCAAGTTGATGCTTGTGAATATTGTTTGGGTTGGTGCTCATTCATATACTTTAGATTGTTCTCCATGGTTTTTTCCACATTGGGTTTCCACATTATATTTGGTGTCTCTCTCTTGTGTGGTGTTTATTATTTTAGTTTTATTGCATATCTTGAATGTTTGATTAAGTGGAATTTGATTAAGGGAAAGTTTTATAAGATATATGTTATATTGATTCACCCCCTCTCTCAGTATATCCTGTGCTTGACAAGTTGTGTAATTAGAGACTAAAGAAAATGTGAACATCATTACTCACATAGGAGAATATCAACCCACAAACCTTTATATTAAAAATTTATTATAAATTGATACCAAATTCAAACCTATTGGGGTTTATGATTTATTTTCTTATTATACAAAGATATTTTACCATATATCTTTCTTATACTTGCTTAAAAACTCTCTTTCACATCATTTAGTATTACTCAATGCCTTGGAATTAGGCTAATTAGTTAGTGTCACACCTCCACCATAAACTCAAATTAATCATATTTATTGGGATATGTTCCCACATGGAAAAAATTAAAGATATTTTGGATATTGTTTTGACCTGTAGATCCTACCCTTAGATGTAAAAATGGCCAAAAGAGGAGATCTAGCCTTGTATATGTACGTATGGATCTATAAAAAATATGTAAAGTGAACAATAGCTGATGATGGGGTAGATATAAACATAGTCCATTTTTAATTCCTTTAGAAAATTAGAGACAGATAAGCCAATTTATCTACTAATATGAATACCTTGTGAGGTTATGATATCCTCAAGTCTACCTCAATAGGGACCATCATGATTCTAATCACTTTGGGTCCTAAGACCATGTTTATGTAATTTTATGTGATCAATAGAGATATAAATTACAATATGATCTTGGGTAGGCCTTGGATATATAAGATGAAGTCAATCCCTTCTAAATTTTTCCATTAGATCAATTTATTGCACTTAGGGAAAGTCTTTATCTCTCAAGGAGACCCTAAACCATTTGATGTCATTCAAACAACAATATACAAATAACTAGGGTTGCATATTGATTATCACTTGATTAATAGTGGCATGGTAAATCCACTACAATTGATTTAAGACAAATATTTCCTTGAAACTAAGTTAGTTTTATTAAAATAGAGTGGTTAAATTCCTAATCCTTCATCAAATGAAAAATTTGAAGAAAAGGGAGTCCAAACAATAGAAAAAATGAGTGAAGAAACTCTCATGATGAAGTTAGCCATCTAAACCAAGTCTATAGTTGATATTATCAATATCCTTAAAATATATGAGCTGATATATCTTTCATTTTATCCTTAAAGGATTAAAATGTATATTCCTCACACACCTCTTTTTTGTAAGAGAATAAGTTCTGATCTTATAAGTGTTTTTGATGTAGTGCATCACAAGGCAATTTTTGGTGTTAGTGTCTTTAAGAGTTTAATTATAGTAATTTGTTTGTTTGTTTTTTATGGTTTTTAGGGATATTTTAGGGTTCATTGTAATGTTTTTGAGTCTTTATAAGTCTTTGAGAGTGAATTCTTGAGCCTTTTCAAGTTTCCTGCAAAAATGGCTAATTTGAAATTTTGAAATTTAGAACTTGGTTTAAAGTGTTATTTTGGGAATTGGGTGAATTTTAAAGGTTGGTAAATTTTTATATGGATAAAAAAATGTCTTAAAGGGTGTTTTAATTTTTTTTAGCATAAAATTCATAATAAATAACAATACACTCCAAGAATATAGTAAGTGTAACTGCCACCCTACATGGGTTGGCAAGAAATGAGAATTTATTTGTATGGTTGTCATGTTAAGAGATTGATAATTGAATTTAATGGGTTAGAGTGTGTGTATTAAGGTAAATATAAGGTTTTTAGGATAGGATAGGTATAATTAAGAGTGAATAAAGATCAAAAATAGAGGAACTCTGCCTACCTTCATCAAAAAAATTGTAGATGCCATGTTTTTAAGCAATAAGATCAATAAAACAAAGAATGTTTTTAGAGAATATTGATGGAATTATGGTGATTATTTATATGGAACCAAGTTTAATTTTTTATCTTCCTTTAATAATGAATGTTTTCTTGTTACTAACCTATTTATTCAAGTTACAACTTATAACCCTTGAAAGCTCTATTTTTATTACATTCAAGAAGGAATAAATTAGAGGTATTCCTTGAAGTTCAATATAGTGTTTTGAGAGTGTGGTAAAAAAATATCATTAATGAAGAAAATAATTTTGGGATGATTATATTAAACTTGGTGATCAATATTAAATATAAACCTCCATTATGTTATGCACAATTCTCTTAGAGATAATTCTGCCAATGTACAGTAAAAAAGAATAGGTAAGTGTTGTGTTATTATTGTTGTTAAGGGGACCCTAATTTGTTTGAATTATAAACCTAGTTGATAATTCATATTTGATACTGTAAATTCATTTGAGAGTCTTATAAATCTATTTAAGTGCAAAAGAACACTTATACTATCACATAGTCCTTCAAGTGTACTCATAATTCTATATATATGTTTGTTAGAGCTATATGAGAATTGATATTGAACTTACATCTATTAGAAAAGGTGAGGATAGGTGGGTTAAACCATAGACTACCATTATATTAGTTTTAAAGTGTTTAAAACTTTAAATTTACCTTTTTTTTCACTCTCGACCTTGCACAAGCTTGTCAAGACCTATAACTAGGGTTTGATCTTGTAACTCACTTAATTTGAGTTTCCACCCTCCGAAAATTGTGAAACTTGGTAATATATTATAGTTTGATCTATTATATAGGATTAATGAGATTTTTATTTGATAATTTTTCATACATTATGGTCTCTAATATTGTGTGTTGTATTAGGCCTAAAAGAGACTTAATTGAGAGAAGGGGGTGTTGAGTTAGGTGGTCTACCTTGAGAGTTGTGAACTAAAAATTTGTAAAAAGATGTAAGGAGGATAATGGGTATCCATATATGTATTTAATTTTCCAATAAATCTATTTATTTATCAAATCAACAAGCTTTATATAAAAATAAGGCTACTAGAGAGGAGGTCTAATAGAAGAAAGGGTGAATTGTTAGAGGATTCTTTGTTAAAAATTATGTTATTTGACTAGATATGGAAGGGGGTAATAATGTGCAGGTGAATGCCATATGAGGCTTAGTTTTGAAATAAAGAACCATGACATCCACTTTTTAGGATTTTATGCATAAGTACCTATATCAGGGAGAGAGACAAGTATGAGAAAGGAATGGAGAGTGAGGTTTTGACCATTATGTATGAGGTTATGAGGATCATGACCAAATGAATATAATGCAAATAAATATGAAGGGTGAGAGGTCAAAGAAGAGAGGTAAAGGATTAAGTGTAAAGAAGTCTTATGAGCTTAGCTATAGAAAGACTGATCAAGAGGGTAAAAAGATAAGTAAGTATTTAAATGTATGAAATCAAATCAGAGTTAAAAAAGGAATTAAAGGTAGATATTAGAGTCAGGGAATGAATGAGGATGTTATAGGCATTTAGATCCTACATTAGTTTCAAACCACCACATTAGCCTAATAGAACTCTTGGGTAAGAGGAAAAACCCCCAAAATATCCTAATGATATACATGATCAACATAATCATCCAATTCCCTATCATTCAATGGCATGTAGTAGTTCAGATTGTAGATTATAATCTAGGATAGATAACTAAACCACTCACTTGCATTCAGCTATGCTAGCACTTGATGAAAGTATTTGTACATTAGCCATAGGAACCATAAAACTAACATGGGTTATAATTATTATTCAAACATCCCTAATGTTGGGTCCTCTCTCCCTCATACAAAATAGGAGGACCATAGAGAGCTATTCACTAAGCTCTCTCAAACTCTCCCAAGGATGATAATGGGAAAAATAATGTCAACCATGTTTCATTAATATTGTGAATTTCACCAATATGAACACAAGCATATTATAAAATAAGTTGTAGCAAACAACCCATTAAGTGTTCACAAACTTTGGTGTTCCCTTACCTATATATGCATAACATTTTCAAACATTATTAATTACTGATGCTTACCTCTTATAGGAACCCATTGAGTCTTAATCTCTCTGAGTGCACGCCTTAAAGGGTGTACTAAGAAAGGGGTGGTAAAACCATTTTTGCTTTATATGATTTTTTTCCCTTTACTACCACTTGTTATCAATCCAACCATCTCCTAAAAACACTCACCTAAACTTTGCCTCCTATTTTACACCCTCCTCTAGTAATTTTATACCTTCATTATCCCTTACCTAGCCTAAAATCCTTTTTAATGTTTTATGATACATTATCGGCCCCATAGACCTTCTACTCTAATTGACAAAACTCATTTAAGGTCTAGGTCAGCCCTTGGAAGACCTATACCAAAACCAAATTTGATTGTATCAATAATGATTTAGTGTCAATTGAGCTAACCCTACTGACTAAACTTTTAGAAAGGACTAGGTTCAAATTAATCTATATAAACACATTCATTTAATCATTTATGAGGGACAACATGAGTTAATTATTCATTTGTGCTTATTTACAATCTCTTCTTCCACCATTCTACTTGAGGAGTCTTAGTTTAGGGTTTCTACTTGGAGAAGATTTTATCTTGTGGAAAAGTCTTGGATGCTTTGACCTTTTTTCATGATCTTTATAAACCACAACAACCTCTTTCAAAGCACCTTTGGCCAAGGGAGATATAGAGTCTTGATAGGTTCATATTTAAGTTAAGTATCTCTAACTTTGCTCCTCTCTTTTTATAGATATAAGTAGCATACGCAATGGGTTTTGAATATATTTCTCTCTCCATGTATTAGGGTTTTACCTATACTTAGCTTTAAAATGACTCTCTTATGCATGTTTAATTTTTTATGTTTGATAACCCCCATTTGTATCACAATATTTGGCAAACACTATATTAGACTTTACTTTGATTTTATCATTTACTAACTTTAGTGAATATAAAAACATAGGACCTAGTTGGGGTTATTTCATAGTTTTGCTTAACTGGAGGCTTTAGAAACCTCCCTAATGATATTATTGTGGCAAGAGATCCCCTAGATAGGTATAGAATCCATATTGGTTATGACTCTAACTATGTAATGTATCAACAATCAAAAGTGTAATTAGAATTTATCTTCTTCAAACTAAGATTGATTTATAGATTAGTTGCATTTCCCTTTGCATACATTCTAGTGAACCTAATGTGAATCTAACCCTTAAATTTTTTATTTCATGCCATCATTTTTGTCTTCATTTATATTTCTCTATATTTTTATTACTATACAAACTAGTTGATATAGTCCTAACTTTTTGTGCATAGGTTTAACACATAGTCACTTTAAAATGACTATGTTCTATCTATGCAGGTCTTCATTAGTTATAGGTTACAAAATTAAATAGTTTGACATAATATTATTCTTAATTTATAGATTATCATACACACTAAAAAAATTTAACTCTATTTTCTATTTTATTCAGCCAACACACAGGTCAACAAATGCTATTGAAAAGGTTGAATCTATTCATTATTTATTCTTTAACACATAGGGTTTCTTAGAACTTGGTTGAACCAGTTGACCCAATTTGTAGAATTTGAAAGTAGTAAATTACAAACTAAAACATAAAAAATTGAAATCTAAATCATCTTTAAGCCCACCAAGGTTTATTTCTTATCTCTCTTTGTCATTTTAGTTCTTCCTTTAGTTTTGTCTTTCACAAGTTAGCATTCTTAAAAACTAAAACCCTACAACTAACTAGGTCAACCTAGTCGACTTACTTCTATAGTCTACCTTCTATTTGAGAGACATAGTCGACATGTTTGACTCTTCTTAAAAACCTTGATTTTATGGAACATCAATGACCCAATTGAATTTTTTTTGTACTGATTGCATACGGTGTTGTCTGAATCAACTCTATACTATTCTCAATCAAGGAATTAACATTTATTTTCAAGTAATTAATTCACATTTATTTTTTAGTTGTTTGCATGCTTAGAGTAACTTACATAATATAATTAGGTTGTTTTCAAATTACCACTTTAGTTACACTATTTTTCTTTTCACACACTACCAAACCACTTAAAATTTAAAAATAATTAAACCTATGTCTTCCTAAGGCCTACTTACTTGGATTTCATCACCAAAGGGGAAATTAACTTGGTTTTATAGCCAAGTATAAATATGTGGTTAATGGTATTTATTGGAAAAGGACCCCAACACCTTTATCATTTAGATATTGTGAAGTGAGGGGGTAGGCCCCAATACCAAGCCAATACCATTTTCAATACAGATCCCTTTCAGTCCAAACATCTTGAAACCAACATTATACTAATTTCTAGTTCCCTATTTTAGCCAACTTTCTTATTACAATAAAATTATGCTTTCTTATAATCTAATAACACTTAGAGTGACTAATTATCTAGCATTTACTTTTCACTTGATTTTTTCTCTTTGATCATTTTGTATTATATTGTAAAACTTGTACTGGCAAGTGTTGGTGTAATTATATTGTGTGCCCCAATCAAATAAATCATATTTATACCATTTTTCATTTTTTTGCTTTCACTCTTTCTTAAAAATATCTTACAAACTTTTTCCATATTTCAGAACACTATCATTTTGTTTGATACAGTCTATTATAAATTTTTTTCACCTTCCTATCTAAAGTACATAGTCAAACTATGCATTTCTATCTCCCTATTATGTCCCCTATTAAGTATTAGATAGTCTACCCATATGACTATGTATTGTTTTTAGCCTATATCTTAGTATTACTCTATTGACCTAGTCAACCCTATACCTATTGGATGACCTTGTTCTTTTTTGGATGACTCTATTCTCTATCTAGCTAAATCTATCCCTGATTCTCCTTATTCTTTCCTCAAATCCTATTTCTTTCATCAAGCATCATAAATTCTCCTATCAAAATCTTCTTAGACAACTTGAATCCATTTAAACACTATATTGGGTGTTAATTTATTCCTTTATTTACCTCCCAAGCTAATCCTCACTCTTGGATTACTTCTTCCCTTCCCTCATATCTAGATTTCAACATGGTTCAAATCACACCCTAAGATGACATAGGTGGATCTGATCATTTTCATACCTATCAGGACAATTCCCATCTTTAAGTATCTCCTCACAATGTGAGGGCAATTGAAAAAATTCTATCTAACAACCCCATTGGTAATCCACCACCTAAAAACCCTCCCCTAATACTAATTTAGGGAGTATTCCTACAAACACCAACCCTCTAATCAATACAACCCAAAGTCTTGCATATATAGTATAATAAATGAACATAATGCAAACATATAACACCTCCCAAATGATGCAACTACATCTTTTAATAAATATGGCTATTCAACCTCCCATTTTCCTCCCTCAAATAAACAAAAATTTATTCCTCCACCTCTTAGAGATGTCACAGGGATGCCATTCTCCTAACTATCATGAACAACAAGATGATTAAAAACATTCAAAATGAGCCTTTATCCCCTTTTATTATTTCAATTGATATTGGTAACATATATACAACTATTAAGTATGATGAGACTAAATACCCTATGCATGTCTTCAAGGCCTTTGGCAATCTTTATAAGGAGTGGATCCAAGAAATACTTTTTCCATAACTAAATTATTAGTTAAAACCCTCAATGTAAATGTATTAGAATGGTAGAACCAACTTCTCCAACATCCAATATGGAAAATAGAGGATTTAGTCAATCCTCTAGTTAAAGAGTTTCTACACAATGATCTTCCCAAAAATTGATTTAGCCATTTCGTCAATGCTAAGCAATCTCCCACTGAATTAACTCATGATTTTATCAAGTGATAAAAATATTTGGCCCATAAGGCTGACCATAACATAACTGATGTTAATCTGTTTAAACTCCTTATAACTACCTTAACTCCTCTTTACTATAAGGTTCAAACTTTTTCCCCTCTAATGCTTAACAAAGCTCTTGACCAATCCAAATGTCAAGACTTCTTAATGAAATATTTTGAATCTAATACCAAATTATTTAAATTTTTCAAATTTTTATTAATGTAATAACTAGTAATACTCCTCAAACTGATCTAAGAATTGTCAAATCCAACAATCCCCCAACTTCTCACACACCATTAACTATGTAGCAAATGAATTAATTTTTAGTGACCTCTAAAACATTTACTTATCCCAATAATCCTCTCAAATGGTATAACCCTAATCAATTTTTTTGGTTCCATGCTGACATTGATCACTCCCATGAAACACATAGAGGGTTTACCAAATTTTCTATCTCTTACAAGCTTGGTGATTCATTTAATCAAGAAGCTATGATTCAAATCCATCATTAAGATTACAATATCACTTTTCAAAAATGACAAGTTCCCAAATATTCTTATTCTAATAACCAAAAATCTTTTTCCACATCTAACACTCAAAAAAATAACAAGGATGTTTATGCCATTAAAGCTAACTATGACCAATATTACAATAATTATCAATATGTTAATGCAACGAAGGTCAATTATCACTGAAAACTAGCTCACAAAGACCTTGTTACCTAACATAAGAAACCATCTTTGGAAGAGAAACTCATTAAAGATATGACAACCACTCACCTATCTTTATAAATTAATGAGTAACCATCTCCTCCTTTTGAATCCCCAACCACTTGTATTCCTTTAAAATCTAACTTACCTTCTAAACCTTGTGTTGGTTCTTCTTCCAAATCCCATTGGAACTTATTAGAATATCTTAACTCCCTACCTTGTAATATTCCTCTTACGAAGTTAGTTCATACCTCCCCTTATCATTAGAAGTTCCTCATGAAACAACTGTAAGAAATTGAGGAACCATTTTTTGTAGAATAAGAACCACCCTCTCATGAGCCTCAACCAATCCAAGTGCATACCATTAAATCCATTTGTCTTTCTTCAAAACCCTCCATAGATTTCCTTCAAGAGGACATGATTAATGATGAGATCTTCTTTCAACATGATGATCCACCCCTATTCATTAAAATATCTATTAATACCACCCTCATTTATAATGTATTCCCACCTAACACGTTATGGATTTGAAAATACTAATCAAAATCCACTTGGTTGTATTTGGCTCCCTCTTAAAATTGTACCTAAGACCATTCGAACCAAGCTTATGGTCCTCGATTTAATCCTATCTTATAAAATACTCCGAAGATGCCCATAGACTCATATAATGACTGATATCACCTCTTTTAATAGCCAATGTGTCAATTTCCTTCATAATGGTAAAAGGTATAAACATGAGGTTGATCTTAACCCTTGGAGTATTCAATTTCTAAATCCTAAGTCTCAATATCATTCCCACCATCCTAATGATCAATAGTGTTCCCTTACTCAAATTCATCAACATGAATATATATTTACATATCACTCTTATTGATTTTGATGATGATGAACCTAATGATTTTTTAATACTTGCAACACTAACAAACTACTTCCTTACATATCAGAGTGTCTTCCTCCTTTATTACCTTGCAATGGCTCCATCCCCCTCATTGATGAGATTAGTAATCTCCCCCCTCCATGCAATGATTAGGAATCCTCTTACACATAAGATGAATTCACATGTAATTATTATGGAGTGGCCAAATTATTCTAATATCATTTAATCATGTCTCCATGTAAATTCAGTGATCTAGGAATTTCCCTATATATTTTCCTCCTAAATCTCAAGCATGTACAATTTATATAGCCTATGATGATAATTACATCATGGCCCAAGCTCAATCATGATACTTAGATGCTAAAAATTATCATGAAACTCTAACTCAAACACATGCCTTTAATCATGATGTTCATACCATTTCCACAAATTTTAGGTTAGCATCTGAAGGTTCTGTACCTCTTATTAATTCTCCATTCATTGATACTAGGGTGGTAGAGCAAATATTACCTTTCGAATCTTTATAAATTCCTACATCATATATTCCTCCTATAAAACCAATCATTACATCTGATTTTATCCTTATCATTGATGATAATGACAAACCAATCAAATCCGATCAATCTTCTTCCCCTACTCCACCTTCTCATGATATTACATTAGATGTCATGGCCACAAATGTATGGAAAATACACTCTAAATATGATCACCATGGTAATAAATTATTGATCTTAAAGTAGATGTTGAGTTTTATGGTCCTCTTCCCACCTTACCTAGAGATGAGTCCATTCTTGAACTACTTCATGCCTGAGAACCTCAACTCCCTTAAAAACATCAATAATTTGGGAATTTTTAGAAGAAATCCCCTCATTTCAACAACTTCATCACTAGCATTGATCTTAAAGAAAATCAAATTTCCTCTCTACCTAACACACCATATCATTTCCAAGATGGAAATGTTATGATTATCAAGGAAACTACTAGAATCGAATATGGTACCTCATCATTCCCTTGACCAATTACAATTTCTTGAGAACTTACAACAAGTGAACATGATAAATTCATCTTATTCTTTGATAAATATCATGAAAATGGTGCTTAGTCCTATGAGGACATGCTCGACCATAGATTATATCAATTGAGGCCTCACTAACTATGAGAAACATTATACAAAATTAGAATGTGATTGCCTTGATATATATTTTACCATTGAAAAGCTCTGACATTATATGCTTTATCAAACAACTTATGTTATGATTCATTTTGATCCATTATGTCACTTCTTCTCTAAAGCCTTTCTTCCTAGAGATAGAATTGGTAAGTGCATGGTACTTCTTATGTAATTTTATCTCCCCATTATTATACAAAAATATGTCAAAGGATATATCATTGTTGATCAACTCACAACATCTCCCATCCTAGATACCAACCACCTTTAATATAGTCTTCCTAATGATAATATTCTATATATTTAAGGTCTTAATTAATCTATATTTTAAAGATTACTTCCATAATTTAAATGTTGATCTTGAGTAAAGTAATCTAGAAGTGTCCTCTATCTTCCCTGATACTACTAAACCAAAAGTATTCATCAAAGAACTTCCTAAAATTAATGTTGATTTACATGAAGATACTTGAACCCTTCATTTTGATGGTTCTAAATGATTTTAAGGAGATATGGCAAGTTTTATCCTCACTCTTACTCTTGGTAAAATCATCTATTTGTAATTTTTCCTTACATTCGATGTCACTAATAACATGGCATAATATGAATCTCTAATACTAGGAATGAGAGTGGCCCTTGATTTAAACATCACATATTTGCACACTTTCTGTGACTCCCAACTCATTTGTCTCTAGGTTAATTGTGATTATCAATGTAAAATAAAAAATATCATTTTTTATCATCACATATTCATTTCCTTTTCCAAATAATTCATTTATTTTACCATTGAACACATCCATTGAGATTAAAATTCTATTTCTACTTCACTTATTTCTTCATCATCTCTTTTTCATCTGTACTAAGTTCTTACCAATTCCACCTTTCTTATCCAAATAATAAATTTACCATATTCCATTAAACCACATTATTAAATTATCTACCACATTTAGGTTTTCACCATTCTAAAAAGACCATGGTATAAAGATAACATTCAATTTCTTGAACACCAAACCTATCCTACAAACATTGATTCTCATGAAAAGATTTGAATTCGTAAACAAGATTTAAAGTATGTCTTTCAACATAACAAACTTTATTATCACAATGATAAATTTACCTTTCTCCACTATGTTATGAAAGAATAAGTTCTTCCTCTTCTTGAAAAATCACATGGGGGCATTTATGGTGGCCACTATAGTGGACATGCTACAACTTGTAAATGCTTATGTATAGGATATTTTGGCCCACTCTTATGCAATTTAATTCACTAAAAAGTGTAATAATTTTCAAATTTATGATGAACTAATCCATTCACCTCCATCTAATCTTAAAACTCTAGAGACTCCCTACCCTTTCTCAATGTGGGGATTAGATCTCATAGGCAAGCTACCTAGATCTTAGGATGGGCATGTATTTATTATCAGAGCCATCGATTACTTTACCAAATAGGTCAAGGCCATGCCCTTAGTCAATGTAAATAGAATCACCATTTAAAAATTTATCCTTAATCAAATAATCTTCCAATTTTTCATCCCTCATATTATCATTTTTGATAATGGTGGTAATTTTAATAATAAAGATGTCAAACATCTCTATGCTAAATTCAAAATCAATCAAAAATTTTCCACACCTTACCACCCCAAATGCATTGGCCAAGCCAAGGCCACCAACAAATTTTTTAATAAATTATCCAAAAGATAGTTTGTGAACTTGCACAGATTGCCATCTTCATCTATATCCCACTCTTTGGGCCTATCACACTAGCATATGCATTGCCACTGAGACAATGTCATTTTTGCTAGTTTATGGTTCTAAATCAGTCCTACCATTATATGTCAAGATTCCCTCTCTCTCTATGTGTGTGTGTGTGTGTGTGTGTGTGTGTGTGTGTGTGTGTGTGTGTGTGTGTGTATTCATGGTATCATACCTAATAAATAGTTATGTGAATCTCACATTCATGATCTTGATCTTATTGATGAACATTGTCTTTCTAACTTACAACACAATCACCAATATAAGGCTCACATTACCAAACAACATAACATAAGAGTTAAAGTTCACACTTTTAATGTTGATGATCTTGTCCTTACGATAGACTATACTCATGAAAAAGGAATTTAATAGGCCTAAAAATGGTGGGGCCTTTAATCAAATACATCCTTGGTCTAAGCACATATTGCCTTCAAACTAATGAAGGCCATATTTTCAAAGATTCCACCAATGTGTAATTTTCAAAGAAGTATTTTTCTTAGATCTTTGCATTCTTATCATGATTTCTATATGTTATCTCTATAACACTTTTTTCATGATATCTACACGGGTCTCACCCTCTATATCAGTCTCTCTTTTCACAAACCTTAGTTTCTCATTTTTGGTCCTTAAGTTGTCCCTTTTCTCATGAGTTGTGTTGTAAAATTATGAATATGATCCAATATTCCTCATTATTTTCCTTGTATTCTCAATGTTTATTTATTTTCTAATAATTTTTACACCCCTTGGATTTATCTTTTGTAGTTATAATGTAACACCATGGATAGGACTTGGCCTTCCTCATAAATACCATTTTTATCTCATTTCATTTTTCACAGGATTTATTCACCCTCATGGGTTTCTCTTTTATGAGTTATAGTGTAAGACCATGGATAGGGCTAAGCCTTCCTCATAAAATCACCATATTTAAATAATTTATTATTCCTTATCTAGAATGTGTCTAGCAATGGTCATAAGTTTTTAATCCTTGTTCTCAACTTTGAATTTTGCTTCTTTTGTAGATAAAATTTTCACAAAAAACTATGTTATCATGTTTTCCTACAATTCCCTCATTCTTATGATAAAGAATCACACTTTTATATCATTGTATCCCTTTTTCACTTGTCACAGTTTTTATGATTTGAATGAATTTAAATTAATTTAGGTATCATTTGTCTTGATGTCCTTTTTTAAATCCACATTAGATAAACCAAGGTCAAAGTCAAGATAAAACTTTTATTTTACATGAGTCTAAGAGTCCAAAGTGTTCAAATTATAGTCATATTTAGCACCCATGTTTGGTTTTCCAAATTCGTATGGAGGAGGAATATAAAAATCCATCAAAAAATTTAAAATCCAAATCATTTGAAATAAAAAACAATGATACAAAAGGTAACATACAAAGTCAAAAAGTCAAAATCACACCAAAAGATGTGAATATAAGACATCTCCTATCTCTAATTGAATCTCAAACTCCATAATCAGCCTCATGATAGAGCCAAGTCCATTAGGGTGTGATAATCCAGTAGATTGAAATAAGAGAAATCAACAAACTCTATGGTGCTACCCACTTTCTCATGTAAGTATCTAATCTGTATAGTAGACCAAAGACTCTATAAAGGGTCCTAAGGAATGGGAAACACATTGTGGGAAGGTAGGTCCATTTTAATTTTCATGCATATAACCTTCATGGGATGATATACATCCTTCATTTTTTGATCTAAGATTTGTGTAGCTAGAAGAAGTTTTTTAGAGTCCTCAATGTTGAAAGTTCTCTTATTTTGACAAACATAATTTGAGTGTCTTGACTTTGATAAAGAGTTTATCTACCTTGGTTTTTAATTCATTCTCCCCTCCACCCATTTCATTTCCCCACTTGATAGGCACATGTGATTATAAATTTGTTTTCCCTTCTTCTATATTCCCTCTTATTCACATCTTAAAAACATGCTAGCATTACTTTGTTTCAATTTTATCTATCCTTAAAAAAAAATAATATACTTGAGTAACTATGGATTATTTTATTTACACCATTACTTTACATCTCAACATCACTTTAATTTCTTTTACCATTTGTTATTATTGTATTACCATTTTTTTGGATACTTGAGTCTGTTTCTACTTTCATGTTATTTTTCCATTGTTAAGTGAGGTTGGATTGTTACTTCTCACTCACCAATGTTGTTTTATTTTTCACACACTTTTTCCATTGATGATGGAGTAAGGATTGTTACTGATCACTCATCAATGTTATTTTACAATTCTTCTTTCCCACATTTTTCTAAGCAAGGATTATTACTACTTTTACATTGATGTTTGATTATGATTTTTTTTTACATGTATCCTTGTTTTGAATTGGTAAGTTTTCCTTTCTTAATTAAGGTTACTTGTTTGTATTTTTTAGTCTTTAGTAGCCTTGTACTTTTAGTTACCTAATTTAGTCTAAATTTTGACTTGTTAATTTGGTCTAACTTAGCATTTTTCACCTCAGATATCAAAATTTCTAAGTACATCTCATCCACATAACATCCATTATCTTATCTTTCTTGCATTTGTTTATTTTTGCTCTTTCAATTTTGTATCCTTGGGTTTGTCAAAATCAGTCTTTATGCCCTCCACAATCAAAACTACAAAAAAAATAGATAACCATCAAACGATAAAGGTAAGTCAAGGTACGCATATATTTAATTTTATTTTCAATAATTTCCTATTTCAGTCATTTAATTCTAGTTATTTTATGCTTTAAAATTCTATAATTTTTTAACTTCATCATTGAGTTCTATTATGTTTTTTATTGAAGCACTATCCCCTATTTCACCTAAGTGACATATGATGAGATTCAAGTGGGGAATATGTATACACAAAATATTTTCAATTTTTATCAATTATTGATGCTTTGTCTCTTTTAATAACTTTCGAGTCTCAATCTCTTTGAGTGCATGCCTTAAAGGGTGCACCAAGAAAGGGGTGGGAAGACCATTGGTGCTTCACAATATTGTTTTCCCTTTACTACCACTTTATATCAATCTAACCATCTCCTAAAAATACTTCCCTAATATTTTCATCCTCTTTAACACCATCCTCTAATCATTTTTTGCCTTCATTAGACCTTTCATAGCCTACAATATTTTTTTATACTTTATGATACACTATTGTCCCCATCAACCCTATACTCTAATTGATAAAACACATTTAGAGTCTCAGTCATCCCTTGGCTGAGCTAGACCAAGACCTAATTTTCTTTTGTCAATCACGATATAGAGTAGATTGGGTAACCTTGTTGGCTAAACTTTTATAAAGGACTAGGGCTAGATTAAATTATATAAACACATTCATTTCATCATTTTTGAGGGACATAAAGGGTTAATTATTCATTTAAAATCTTTACAATTTGCTCTTCTACCATTTTACTTGAGGAGTCTTAGTTTAGAATTTCTACTTGAAGAAGAATTTTGTCTTGTGTAAAATTCTTGGATTCTTTGGCCTTTCTTATTAATCCTTACAAACCATAACAACCTCTTGTGAAACAACTTTGGATAAGGGAGAGATTGAGTCTTGATGGGTTCATATTCAAGGTAAGTATCTCTAACTTTGCTCCTCTATTTTAGTAGATAGAAGTAGTATAAGTAATGGATTTTTAATATATTTCTCTCTCCAAGCATTAGGGTTTTACCTATACTTAGCTTAAATAGGATTCTATTATGCATGCTTACTTTTTTATGTTTTTTAACCTCCATTTGTGCCAAAAAATTTGGTGAGAACTAAATTAGACTTTACTTTACTTTTGTCATTTACTTACTTTAGTGAATATGAAAACATTGGGCCTAGTTAGGGTCATTGCATAGTTTTGGTTGACTGGAGGTTTTGGAACCCTCCCTAGTGATATTATTATGGTAAGAGATCCCTTGGATAGGTATACTAGATCCATCTTGGTCATGACCTCAAATATATAATGTATAAATAATCGAAAGTGTAAGTAGTATTTATCTTATTTGAGATAAGATTGATTTATAGATTAGTTGTATTTCCCTTTGTATACATTACCCACACATTATAACAAGATAAATAGAGCCAATATTTCCCTATAACTAGTATTATGAACTTCTATATTATGCATGCAAATATATTATACATGTAGGAGACCTCATCCTTAGAATTGATATTTGAATTGACAAAAATAAAGGAGATGATCACAAGTTCAAACCCAACTATTTAGGTCCTTACCTAGTGATCAAATATTTCATTAATATAGCCTACTATTATGCACTTTTGAGGGTGATGAGTTTAGTTAATCTATGAAATATTTTTAAATAAAAAATTTCTATATCTAATTTTTGAATTCCACACTATCTTCATTGCATTGAATTTCCATTTGTTTAGCATATCAAATGGTGTGTTTAGTGATTATTTAGTTGTTAATTAATATACCATGAAACCTTCACAATGTAATATATTATATCATTCCATTCCCACATTACCCTATTATTACATTAAAAAATATCCAAATAAGTATTACATTAGTTCTTGAATTAGTTATTATGAGTAAAGTACATTAATTTTCCATACATCTTCTTTCACAACTTAGAAAATGCTAACCTATAGTCTAGATTAAAAGCTTGTCCATGACAGAGTCTCCTCTTATGGTGCCTTCTAAATAATAACATTAACATGCAAAAAAATAGGTAAATTTACTCACTGATCTTGGTCTTCAATGATGATCCCTTGCATATTAGTAGTTTCATGGGGAAATGATATGGGGATAATGACCTTAAAAATAAAAATTAGACACTACTATGAAAATTAAAATCTTATTCAAATATAAAATTCAAATTCTGCATCTCTCACCCTTTGATAATATTTGGTGTTTAGCCCTCACATATTAGTACTTGTGAAGGGTTAGTGGTTTCACTTGGATTTTCACCTTTTGAGGAGATGAAAAATATATCCTCATCTAAGTGGCATAATGGAAACACCTCTAGGCTTGTGGGTAGCCTAAAGATGAGGTGAATCTCTAGATAGGGATAGTTCCCTTTATGTATCACATTAGATTGCAACTAAACCTAAATTTAGGGGTGAAGAGGGAGAGAGATAACTAAAATAAAAATATCCTAAGTGGGGTGATACACCAAGTAATATTATTACTTCCAACTAGCTGCATGTTACATATGAAATCAAGGGATAAATAAAACACATACTCCTTCAATTTATATCTTCTCACATCAATGTTCCATTGTGAAGTTATGGATGAATGTGAAAAGCTAAGAGGACTTGAATTACACTAATGAAAAGACTAACTCAATCCCTGAAATTTCCTAGAACACTTCACATGCCCTAAAATAAGAAGCTTTCCAACTATAAATAGGATACAAGAATGAGACAACATGCTAAGAAATCCATACTCTTCACTAAGAAAGATCTAACATTCAAGTAAAATACACTAATAAAAATCACAAAGAGGTAAAACAACAGTATTATTACTTATAAAATGGTATGAATATGAGCAGTTATTCACCATACTCAGAAGGAGCATAAGATACAATGGCCAAAATAGCTAGTTCTTATAGAACTTGAGAGAGAGAGGAGAAGAGAGAAGTCAAAGGGTCATAATCACAATTGTAAATCTGATAAAATTAGTTAATTTTTCATGATAATAGAATATTGGATGAACCATTCAATGTAATTAAGCACAAATTTCCATCCATGTCATGAAACTCTTGCAAAGTGGCATGAAACTCTTTTAACTAGCTCAAAAAAATTGCCTTCATGGTTGGCCTCCTTTGAATGAATCATAAATAACTAGGAATAGGTAAAATGATTGGAAATTAGGGGAAGGGTGTAATTAATTACTATCCATGTATTGGTTATAGGCTTAGCCTTTTGGAATCAATTGGAAAGGAGCTATCATCATTTGTTGTCCAAAAAAATCTTTTTTCATGCACCCTACACACTTGACCTCAAAATTGGAATTAGTTTCTCATGAAAATATATGGAATGGAATGGATGACACATATAAATACCCTACATGGCCTTAAAATAATTAGATTCTCCTTAAAATCAACCCACTTGAAGTTTATCACCCTTCTCACTAGCTTGTCCAATATGTCAATTTTGACTAGTTGAGATGAAGGATATTGTTTTCACAATTATAAGATTTTATTAGAATTAAATGACCATAGGGAGTTATAAAAATTCTTAAACTTACCTCCAAACTTTATTTTATCTTTAGATTCCTCCTGTAACCTGCACAATACACAAAACTATCAAGAAAAGCCTATTTTGTACCCTATCCATACAACTTCATATAACTCCAAAGTATGAGAGGGATCTTATAAGATTCATATGTAAGGTTAAATATGTTTCATGTTAAAAATATTCCATTAGATCAGCTTTCCAACTCCATTTATCTAAACTGGTCTTGATTGAGGGCTTGCAAGGGTTTTAGCTTGTTTCCACTCTTAAGGATCATTCATAAAAAAATGATGGTGAAATTTAAAAAATAATCCACAAATTCATAGCTTAAGACATTCATAAAAAATCCTTTGGACTCCATACAAACCCTCCAAAAATATATGATCATTTGAACTTGATCTATCGAGCTTCTCCTTCACTTTTCTACAAGTTTGAGTGGGTTTTAACTTCTAAAATGGTTTTTATGGCTTCCCATAAAATATTGAGGTTTGAACATACCTTTAGTGACCTTATTAACATGTTCCAATGTTTTTTAATTAATATCTCATATTATAAGTGCAAATGGCCTCTCATTTGGAATCTAGGCTTCACCATTTCTCATAGACCTAGCTATAACCTCAAGAGTATAGAGCAATCTATTGAGTTTAACCCTCATGTGATTGGTTTATATGATTTTTATTGGTGTATTACATATTACTAAGCATATTTTAAAGGTTAAAACATCATTTTATTCATCACTTTGCCTCTATTCCTCAAAACTACCAATTAGTACATTTAGGGAAGTGTTCCCTGTTTGAGACAATATAGGGGCACTTTCCCTATTTTATTAGATAATATGAAGGTGTTAGAGACTTATATAGGTGACAAGGATCCTATAATAAAAACTTCATCCTTTTTTATATCCATTTGACCCTTAAAACTCTTTCAAAATAAAAATAGACTATGTGAAGGAGATTATATGCAGGGGTTTTGGAGAGTAAATTATGTGTTTCCTCATTTAGGACCTTCTACTTGTCCTATGTCCATAATGAAATCTAAATTAAACTATATTGAAAAAATATAGGTGATATTATTCCATCTCATCACTCCAATCCTCTACTTTACTTCCCCATACAACTATTTAGTCAGGACTGAGTGTCACTTGACTATGTTTTGCATTATAAGGGTACCTATAGGTGCATGATTATATGCCTTAAGATTGAGAAAAGGGTACATAAAACTTTAAGGTAACCCTAGAGTTATAATTTCATTTTTTTAACTCATTTTTTTCATCCCCACTATTTTACATGCTCTTTAAACTCTTACTTAGGTGACTGAGTGTACTACCCTAACTATGTCCTTAATAGTAAAACATGTAGGTTTCTTGTCACCATTTAGTTTGAGAAGGATGTTGTCAACCTACCTAGGGTCATTTTAAATCATACCCAACCTATTTTGTCTCATTATTTTTATTCCTAAGCACTTTCAACACCTAAAACCCCTAAAATTACTCATTGTTACATCATAGTCACCTTTAATGGTTATAAGTGCTCATAGGGTCTTAAAGAAACTATATATGCTTGTTTTGCACTGTTAAGGGTTAATGAAGGTCATCATGATTGTAATTAATGTGCTCACAAGTTTTAATCATCATTAAAAATTATATATAACCTTACCTTCAC
Organism: Torreya grandis; assembly: GCA_037957365.1. Lineage (NCBI taxonomy): Eukaryota > Viridiplantae > Streptophyta > Pinopsida > Cupressales > Taxaceae > Torreya > Torreya grandis. The sequence goes on along the minus strand of JARHVA010001725.1, from coordinate 2,933,045 downwards.
TTTGAACTTACTAAACTGAGCTTTCCCTTAATTGACTGTAAACCCTGCCTTAATGACTATGTTATGTGTGTGTGAGCTTTAATTGAGCATTGGTTATGGTGTTTAGAATAATTCATGATTAATATAGGTAAAAAATTATACATTATTTAACTTTAACTCAAATTTATATTCTCAAAACACCACTTAGGCATCAAATTTGAATAATTATTTTACACCCTATTGTAGGTCAACATTTTCACAGTGTAGGGATTGGAAATGTACATGGGAAGCAAAACAGTAATCTATCCCTCTCATTTGATGATCTTGGTGCCATGAATGTTTATTTGAATCATTTGGAACCATATTCATATAGGCATAGTCTAATTTTCAACTTGAATGGAAAAAGCTCCATATTTGACTCAGCCCTATAGATGATACTAAAGGAAATTAGTGTTTTAATGGCAAATTTGAGACCCCAAATGACCATCTTTCACTTATCATCTTCCTCAAAAAATTGGTATAGTACTTACCCATGTAGGGGATTTAATTTTTAATTATAAATCTTCATCAAATTCCCTTTAGTCCTTATATTAAGATATCAATAAAATGTTATGGTGTTCTATTTTCCTATTTTAGATATAACAGTCCCTAAAACTATAGTCATCTCCCTTAGAAGTGATTTCCAAATTCATTTTAAAATATTATCCATTTAAAATGGGTAGTAATGATTTTTTTTTCATGATAGGACCTGAAAGAGAGTTTCAACATCAATTCCAACACTTCATAATGGTTCTTAAGTCTCTGCTAGCACCTATAGGCAGACTATGTTTTGAAGGTACAAGTAGTGATGCAGGATAATAGGTAGTGAGTAAGATATTTTATCTTATTTTTAATTTAGGCTCAAATTTTAAATATACATTTATAATAATCCAAAATGTTTTTATCAACGGTTCAAGCTCCTCCTCCATCATGATGTTATCAAAGAGAGACCCCTGTAGGTGGAAATGGACTATATGCAAGCAATGAACCTAAAATGATTAATGCACCAAAGGGATTAGCTTCATTTTAAATTAATATTTTAATAAAAATATCAACATGAAACATCATGATATTACAAATAACCTCCATGGACATGCTAAAGAGGCTTCACATGTGATCCAACATGGATAAAGTGAAATTGAGCAAATAAATGATTGTGAGCTTAGCATGACTGAAAACTTGATCCAAACATGGTGTTATGAGACTAAAAATTAGGGTAGGATTATAAATATGTAATTAATATATGGCAAACATCACATCACATTCCTATGAAGATTCATCTGAGAACCAAACACTTTGTAAACCAAGATCATGATTGAAACCTCATATGGTGACACCTTCCTACAAAGTGAGTTATTTGGACTATCAAATCCACTTGAAACATGAAACCAAACATGGGAATAATTTGATAAGTAATTAAAAATCATTTTTAATCAAATTAAATAATTGGTTCATATGTAATTTCTAAAAATAAAGCAAAACCTATAAGGTGCATAGATTTGTAAGTAGAAAAACATAGTCAACTTCATGAGGATAGTTCATGAAGCACTAGACACCATTATTAAAAATAACTATATGTAAATGAATATATATAAGTTTAATTTAACCTCCACAAGGTATTTTATCTAAAACCTCTTAAGCTATCTATACTAATCACAAACCAAAAGGTCACTTTTGCTTGCCAAGAAGACTGAAAAAGGAGTGGAATGGTTTTGGGCCAAAAATGGCACTTATAGAGAACTTAAAATATTTAAATGAGATTATTTAAGATTAATAGACATAACATGATCCTTTACCATGTGGCACACTTCCCAAGGAGTCATACAAATGCCAAACTTCTTCTTTTCCTCAAAGAATCTATCCTTTTTTGAAGAACTTGCAATTTTTCAGTTGGTTTTAGTTTATTAAGACCTCTTAGAGCACATGTGACATGAAATAATCTTTTAAAACCTTAAAAATTCTCAATAAATCTGTATAAGTCATTAAATGCCCCCTTTTTGACCTCAAAATGACTAAAGGGACTAAAATAACTAATGACCAAGGATAGTACAACATTAAGTGACATGATTAACCTATAAAACATATTTTTAAATGTATATTATACCTTTAAAACACATAAAATTTAAGATTTTACCTAGGGGTGCCCTAATTTGACCTAAAAGTCAAATTTGTTCAATAGTTAGCATTTGGGAGAGGTTCCCTTAATCACCTACATATAGCCTTTGATGATGAGCCCACATGTCTTCTTGGTCATGTGAAATAAGTAAGGGGGGTACAAATAAAATGAAAATATGAATGCATAATAAATATTAAATTGAAAACTATCCAAATAAAAATTTATTCCAAAATCTTACCTACATGCCTATGTTGAAAAGGGTAACTTTATCCCATTTACCAAATCTGCTAGGTCTAGTTATCTCTAAATGAAGCCGATAAATTTAGTATTTTATAAGTCAAGAAAGAAATACATTTCCCATTTGCTTGTAAGTATTAGGTCATATTAATTTTTCCTTCAAAATTTTGATTCATGGTTTTCATTCTTTATCATCTCACATATATCTTATTCCCCTTTTCATTCCTTGCTACAAATTGAAAGTTATATGAATTATGTAAGCAAAATATTTGGGTCATCACTTACAAAATAACTATTAGTATATTCACATTTTCATACATTTTATATAAACTCTACATCATTTTAATACATTTTATTCCCATATATATAAGCATATTCCACAACATTTTATCCAAAATCATAGAGGTACATGATATATCATCACATGCATAGTCATATAAAGTGTATAAACTGAAAAGCATACATGGAAATTAAAGACACAACATATGAATAAAATGTCACTAAGATAAACTAGAATGTATATATAGATATCATAATAGTGTCAATTTCATATAATCATGTCTCAATACAATTCACCTCTGTAGAGGGCAAGTGAGTCAAGCATCTCAAAAATCTAAAAAAAATATCATGTATGTGTATACATGTTCAATAGTGGCCCTAAAATATTGACCTCATATTATTTTAGTCACCTACTATAAATTATTAATCTGATAATTTAATCCAAATATATGCCTCTATGGGTGAGTGATTTCCATGAATATGTGATAAGTTAGAGAAAAAACATTTTATTCTTACCTACCCTGAAAAGTAGTCCTGCCTCAAACAAACAACTAATCCCTAGGAACTCTAGTCCCCCAATCCCATTTTGAGATTTATTTCAAGAATTAACATATATAAAATCATTTTTTATCATTTTTTCTAATTTATGAAAAAACACAAAAATAATAAAAACTTATCTGGCCCTACCATACTCTACTTGCTACTAGTATGGTTGCCATCCTTGTCTCGTACTCATTTTTTTGACTCTTTTCTCACTCAAAATTGTCAGAGGAAATCCATAGCTCAAAATATAACAGAGTTAATTTTCAAAAATGAATTTATTCTTGGTATTTTTTTGAATAAATAGGCCACCAAACTAGTCATTTTAGTTTAATTTTTTTTTAAATTTGGCATATTCTTTCATTAACGCATATTTTCACTTTTACGAATCATATTATTGATAAATTTTATGATGCATTTTATGAAAATAAAATTTTAAAAATATTTATATATTTTGTATCATGATTTTTAGTTTTATAGGTATATGATGACATGGCACCATATTCAGTCCCCCAACATGATGGTTCAAGTAGTATGATCTTCCCTGTAGTATGGTGGCACAAAGTCTCAACTGGCTTCACCATTGACACTAGTGACTAAGGTAAGTGAGCTAGTTATTTATAACCATATATTTACCTTCATGTCATCTCTTAGGACCACATCCTCATCAATTCATGACAATTCATCCTCTCAAGGGGACAAACTTAAAACTTTCAAAGAAGACTATACTTGTTGATTTTCTATGTTTGTCTAGTGTACATGATATGCAAGCTGAATAAAATTATTTATTTTTCATTTTCTTAGATAATGAATCAAATTATAATTAAATTATGTATTTTATAACATGAAAATTAAATAGGATCAGATTCAAACTCTATGGAATATGATGTCCAAGTATCCATAAATTCTTTTATGCATGAAAGCTAGAAACTAAATTTTGGTTTTTTTGATGTTCTAGATGATTGCACACTAAATTGAATTATTTAATACTAAATAAGTATGAAATAAAAGTTATATATATTTTTTAATTTTTTGATATAAAATAATGTTCTTATTTCATGCAAATTAATGAAATCAGGTCTAGGATATCAACTTTCTTTTACTTAGGCTTTTGTAGAGTTTTCTAGGTGTATGTGCTCTTGCTTGTTTGTGAATGTAAGCTTGTTAAAAATGAAAATGGTTTTTTTTAAAATATAAATTTGTTTGTTTGTGAATGTAATATTTTTAAAAATTAAAATGGTTTATTTTAAAATTGGAAATTATTTTCTTTGTTCCTAAAATTTACCTAGTATTTGGGTTTAAACTATGTGCTTCCACAAGATCCTAATATGCTGATGCAAACAATAAAGATCTACATTATTATTTTTGGTGCTAGAGAGAGGAGATAAATAAATATTTATTTTAATATATTTACATTTTTGAAATTAAAACTAATCTACTTAATGAAAACTAATCTAAAGTAATCCAATCCAATAAATGAATAAACAAAACTGAAATTGTAAACCTATAACATGATTAAGGTGTAGACTAGCTATAAGCAAAGATTTGTTGTAGTATAATAAAATACCCTCTATTAGATATCTCATTTATTTCTCAATAATAATGTTTTTAACTCTCTAAAAAATGGATTAAAATGGAAGAAGAAAATAAGACATAATATTTGAAAAGAAGAGTAACTAAACACTAGCTAGGCTCATTCACATATAGTAAAGAACTGATTACTGATTCATATGAATTATCCTCTCCAAAAATGTATAGAATGACCATGAATATGATAAAATGTGGATCATAATGTTTTTAAAAACTTAAAATATGTAGGCAAGGGTTTTATAGATATTTAAAACACCAATCTTTAATGTGAAATTCGGATCCCAAATTCATCCAAAATTGGAATACTTGTAGAAGAAGGATGTAGGTTGCATGAGGTAGTTAGACTATTGAAGTGGGATTAGAACTTAGGAAAGATTTAAAAATAAAAAAATTAAGAGTGGAAGTGATTTGGTTCATCATAGAGGTTAACTCAATGCAAAAAAAAAAGAAACACGAAGGTAACAAGCAAAAATGTGTGAAATCTTGAATTCTAGAGGCTAAACTTAGAAGACAAACAAAAAGTGATGGAAGTTCCCATATATATAGGGAAGGTTATGTAACTTATTATCTTGATGACAAAAGCACCCTATAGAGTGACATAGAAAACACTAATTTAAAAGACAACTACCCTATGAGGACATAGTCATTGTGGTAGTTTCAAAATATACAAGATGGTTCTGTAACTAGGAACAATGGTTTCATAACTAAGAAGGGTGGTTTCTTCCTTAGAGAAAGGTTTTTAAAATAATAAAAAAGAAGACAAAATTATACAAAAAAAGTTTTAGAAATGGTCTAAGTGTGAAAATAGGGAGAGAGTATGGACTAGAATTTTAGAGAGAACCCACTTGAGCATAAATTAGAAGATCATTACATCATCATTGAAGATCATTTTGGGATGTCACACTATGAAAATTTTAGGTGCATACAGTAACCACTAAGGGGAGGAATGTTGGTAATTAGTCCTAACATGGGGGATTAGGGTAGTTAGGTTAGTACTCCACATGATTAAATGTGTCATTAGTGTGTGTGTTTAATATGTGGATATATTAATTGATTAATGTAAGTGAAGTTGTGAAAATAACTCACGTAGTGTTTGGAAAGAGTTTTAGTGAATAGGGTGAGAGATAGTAGGAGATAAGTGTGTAAGGGATTTAGGGAGTAGATTAGGGAGATATTTGAGTGATTTGAGATAGAAAAATCTCCTTGTTTGTAATAAATTTTGGCTGATAAATATATCTACTTTGCATTTGAATAAACATTTAGATTATTGGCACTAAAATGTTGTTGTGCATTTTCATATAAGAGCTTTAGCTCAACCCAATTATGGAGTAAATTCTACATAGCAAGTGTTTGTTTTCTAGTTGTCATTTCCATTTCCATTTAGATTGTTCAATCTAAGGACACATGTTTATATTAGTTGGTCATTTCAATCTTATTTTAATTTATGTTAACCCAAATCTTATATTTGTCTCATTATATTACATATGACACACCTAGTGGAACTATGCACACCTGATAATCCCCTTTGAGGTATTCTAAGCCTGATTTTCCAAATCCTCCAAAAATTCCCAATTTTTTTTGAAATTTGTATCTGCAATAATCTATTGGAATCATTCACCAAATTGGTATAATCATATTTAGTGTTTTTGAGCATTTTTCATGTTGTTAAAGTTTGAAAATTGATGTTGTCATTGGTGTCAAAGGTTTTTAAGAAAGGTGCTCATGACATCATTGAAGAATGTTATTATTTGATAGAATCATTGAGAGGTATGAAATTATATGAGGAAAATTTAAGACATATGATCAAGGTATAAGAGCATCAATAATTTTTTTGAGGTTAATTGTCAAGTCTCAAGAGCTTGAGAAGCCTAGTCATGACATTGCTCATTGTATGAAGATACCTTGTGAGAAGGTATGAGCTTGGTGTCTTGGTGAGATAGATGAATAGAGGAATAAGAGGCTGTATGATGATGTTTGATCATGTGTATAAGGATTTGGATCACTCATGAGAGTCTTAGAGTGAGATTATAGGATTAGTATCTATAGATCTGGTATGTAATTAGACCACCTCTAGACCCTATTTGGCCTAATGAGGCATCATGATTTATTGTCAAGGAATATTAAAGATGTTTGAAATTTTTTTATCATATGAGATGTTTTTTTATCATGTAAGTGAGGTGGAAAGTTCATTAAAAGACTCTGTAAGGTCAGTTTTAATGCCTAATGTGGTTTGAAGGTCAAGGTCCAAGAAAACAAAGAGAGAGATGGTGGCTAAATGAGATATGAGTTTTAGATGTCAAGATAAGAATGAGAATGTGAGAATTTTTAGTTGTGTGATATGTTTTCCCAGGTGTGTTTATCAATTATAAGGTCAAATTTTACAATAAAAGGCATGAAATGTGGTTTTTAGGTTTCTCAAGTGCACATAATGAAGGATTTTCAACCTGAGAAGGAATTTCAAGTGTTCAGTGGCATGTGTAATTTATTCATGGGAAATTAATCTATTTATGGTATATTTTTACTGGTCCTAGATAAAATTTATAATCATTGGTTTATATAATGAGGGTTTAATCTTTATGAATGATTGTTAAGACTGAAAGATGGTTTAAACCCTTAAAGAACCCTAATAATGACCTGATATGAAAGTTGTTAAAAAGTTCTCATTGTGGTTTGTAATGGTTATATAAGTGATTTTAGGTTGTATTAATCTCTCCCAATAACATCTAGGTATGATTGGTTTGTCAGGTGAGTGAGTGGACCCTATAGAAAAGGCCTTATTTCTTGGAAATTTGTTGTAGCAGTCAGATTTGACAAAGTCAAAGTTTCAAAATGGATGAAAGTTTAAGATTTATAATTTTATTTGATGTAAATGATGGTTTATAATAATATTTTATCCCTCATTGGTATTAAAATAGTCATACAAGTTAACCAGCCGCTAATAGGCCTAATGGTGCAAATAGTGAAAAACCCAAGCATAAGCGAGAAGTTGAATAAGGATGTGTTATAATTTATTAGTAGTGAATAAAAGTACATGGATATGTTTTTAAATAATTTTAATACATGTTAATATTGTATATAATATTTTTAGATCATTTTATATAGCAAAAATTTTCTCTCAAGTTGACTTGTCTAACTCAGTGAGGTCTGTGTATAGTGAGGTCATGAGATTGGTATAAAAGATCAATATTTCCATTAGAGATTATAAATTTTTTATTTTAATTTATTATGAGGATGTTTTATGATATTTTAAATTAATTTTAAGTCCTTATTTGTGTTATTTTAGGTGTCATAAGCTCAAGTTTCCATGACTATGTTTTCAGACTAGTTGGTAGTTCTGAGTGGGCTACTTGCAGAGAAGGGTTTGAGTAATTTTACCCTAAGTTATGAAGTATAAATAATATGGTGATGATATTTATTTCATGTATATTTTTTATACTTTATTTTTTTACATATGTTTTTGGAAAAATTGTGTTTTATCTTTAGTAGTCCAAGATAGACTTTCTAGGATTACACATGCCTATTTGTGAACAGTGCTAATGGCATGCTTCAAGTGGTGGTTAAATATAAAAGGTGTTATGAATCCTAGATGAGTCTATTGGGGGTATATTTGAGTTACATATGATATGTTCCTATCATGTGAGGATTTTTAAATTGTTTCAAGGAGTTTAAAGGGTAACGTGTGTTAATGAAGGCCTAATTGAATTAGGTCTCCTTAAGGCCTAAATGGGGTTTTGGTTTTATATGATATTACTAGATTATTTTAATGTTTAATTAATGTTTTTATAATTTCATAAGCCATATTATATTGATAATATAATTTGTAAAGTGTGTATGTCTGACTAAGTAGTGTATGAGCAAACCCTAGTATAAGAACAAGACCTAATAGGCCTTCTTATCTAGCTAGAGTATGAGAGAGAGTAAGTGAATAAGATAACACATTGGTGAATATAATAAGGACTTATATACCATAAGATGATTTTAGATGATCATTTATTAATATTTCATATAGGTTATTCATATGAGGATCAAGGTCATATGACCTAATCAATTCAAGAAGAGGGCTAATTGAGCGAAGAAAGATAGAGGCTAATTGAGAAGAATGGAAGTGTGTGAAGAGATGAGGAAGGATATAATAATATGTTGTATGATAAATAAGGTATTATAAATGTGATCAAACTTTTTATGTGGCTAAATTAGTGATGAGTCATCTAGGGGTTGGTGTATCCTTGCAAGTTGGTGCTTGCTAAAGCCTAGCTTAGTTGGTGCTCTATGTGAAGTGGGTGCTTCACTAAATATTGATGTTTATATTATAAGATAGTATTCCATTTGCATATATTAGTGTATTTTTTTCTCCTTCAAGGTTTTCCACTCAAATAAGTGTTCTATGTGTTTTTCTCTTATCTCATGATCTTTGATGTGTTACTAGTTTACTATATTGATTTGATAGTTAATGAATGATAAATTAAAATTGTAAAAGTTTTGAAGACTAATTTAACCCCCAGTGATTTTTTCTTCCAATAATTGGTATCAAAGCTTGGTCCTTTGAGGCAAGTCTAAACAGCTTGAAGGTGATCCTACGAAGCACAAGAATGTCTTATGATCAATAAGAAGAAGACAACCTGTATGATGAATAAGTCTATTATGACAATGAAGAAGGATAATCTAAATTAGACCTTGTATCTGAGCTCATAAGTGCCCTTGATGATTTGAAACATCAAAATAATACTATCAATGATCTCAAGAGTTAGTTAGAAGGGGTCAACATAAAGTTTAAGTCAAAGGACATTGATTATGACCAGTTGAATATAGAGATATATTCCTTTAAGGTTAAGCATGAGTAGCTCATAGGAAAAATGAGAAAGTTTGAGAGAGAGCATCAGAAATCAAAACAAGTCAAGAGTGCTAAAATGAAAATACCAATCAGGGATTCCAATGCTATAAAGGATAAGTCATCATGGAACTATGGTAAGTATAGAAATTTTGTTTGCTATATCTATCATAATATATGACACATTATAATATTATAATCTAATAGAATTAGAAGATCCACAATATTCAAAAAGGCATATGAAGATCCTATAATGCATAATAAGGATCAGACATTGGCATTGCAATGAAAAAAAGTTATAATAGATCATATTGAGCTCAAAAGGCAAGATGGACTATTTTCCAAGGAGGAACATAAGACCAAAGAGGATTCTATACTAGCTCAAAATACCTTTCACATTCAAGATGAAGGCATGAAATGGTTATAGATAGGGGTTTCTCAAGACACATGATAGGAGACAAAAATAAGTTCATCTCATTAAAGAAGAATGATGTAAGAATAGTGAGGTTTGGAGACAACATAAATACCAATATAGTTGGCAAGGGTGTGTTTAGTTTAGACAATGGAAAATCCAAGACATAAAATGTGTTGTATGTGGAATGTTTGAAACATAACCTCCTTATTATAATCCAAATGTTCAATCAAGGACACACACTAAACTTTTATGATAGAGGGTGTGAGATAAATAGATCTGAATTAGAAAGTCTAATTGATGTAGATACCTATCTCATTCTCTACTAACCCAACTCCGATACATGGAATGTTCACTCATGCATCAATCTTCATAATATCCTCCCTGAGTCAACTCCTTAATATCATTCTTATACAATGATCCTAGGGACTTGGATTCTATAATTCCTTCTTTAACTTCCTTTAGATTCTCAACACACCTATACTCATCCACTTTTTTATACCATTCACTCTTAAGACTCTTTTTCATGAAATCTCACATAGTAGCCTTCACTAGGCTATAGGCTTCTCTAGGCCAAATCACTTTAATTCACTGTCTACTCATCTTGAGTGCCTTTAAACTCATAATTTTTTCTATCCTATCTGAATTGGAGCATCTCACCTCCTAAACTCATTTTTTCCTTTCAACCCCTTAAGCAACTCTGCTCATGCTTGCATTGTTCTTGTAGCCTTTTTTTTAGGGTTTTCTAAGTTGTACAGACAAGTACATATGGGTATGGCATATCCAATATTATTTTTGGATACCCTCAATCCATTAATAATAATCCACAAATTTTATTGGTCAAACTCACTTATTATCACCACAAACTCTCCATTTTATCTTTGCAATTAGGCCTAATAACCCATGTTATCAACACAATCCATTATTTATATAAAAATATATACTTTCATGGATTCAATCCTTAAAAATATATTTTTTATTAATAAAATATATATAAAAACCAATTTTTATGGAGTTTCACTAGTAAAAATGTTTATAATTCCACTTTTTGTGTTTTACCCTAAACTAGGGTTTCCTGTTTTCTATGCGAGCTTGAAAGGATTCACGTTTAATCTTCATGAACATTTCTTGTTGTAAATCCTTCCAAAGAATTTATTAATGTATATCTTGAATATTTACACCTTTCCCATACTTCAACTCTGCTTGAAAAAAACTCCTAACTATGTTCTAATACAAGATTCAATAGTAGTTTATGATATATTTTGCCTATAACACCTAGATAGAGGGTTTAGATACATTTTAAGCTTAATTTAGGGTTTATATACATTCCTCAAATGTTATATTCCACAAATTTTTCCATCTACTATATTTTCATACCAAAAAAATTACTACATGATCCATTGTTCAATCATCCAATAGGCTTTTTGACACAGTCATTTCTAAACAGAGCATGTGGACAGACTAGATACCTAAATCTTGTTATTATTGGTTAAAAAAATTGAATAGTAAGTATGAATAAAAAATTACATTATTAAATTGATAATGATATTCCTAGGATCCCCTTCATTTTACTTAAACTCTTTGACATAGTTCTTTTCACAAAACTTCTTATGTTCTCAACACCTACATAAAGTTCATGTAACAATCTTGTAATATACTAACTTTGCACACAAAAAAATATTGTTATAAATATAAAAGGATTTAAATTCATAAAATAATTTTTAAAATATTAAAACACAAATAATATAGATATGCCTCTTTAATCTTTCACTTTTATTGATTGTCTCGATGTACATTGTCTATGTTATCATATTGAATAGGGTATAGAGTTATCTTTCTTTCACTCACTCCTCCTCTCCTTCATACCTCTGCCTCCTCTCAAAATATTAATTGAATCTCTCTAAATTTTAGCTTACTCTAAGTATAATAATAACATCTACTTCGATCCAAAACTTATTACAAACATAAGAAACTACCTTCCATGCATAACTACCTCTCTCGGCAACTAGCTCTCACATGGACATTACATTCCACATTTTTTATTTATGCCACCGTCCTCATGAAATAGACATGGAAAACCTTTATAGACTCATTTACGACCTTATGAAAACATTTTATTACATAACATTAATTGACACTAATCAAAAGACCCTAAACTCACTAAGCACAATTCAAATATTTGAAATGGGTTTGTAGCGAGAAACTATCCCAGGGCCAATAAAACCCAATACAAAGAAATTTAACGACTTATATCACCATCCTAAGGTATTTATATGAGTTTTAAGACTCAAATAAAACTAAAATGGTCAAAATACACTTAATTACATGGATTTTCTTGATGTCCATATATAATTTTCCCAGGCAAGAAAGAACTTAAGCCCCAATTAAATGTTGTGCTTTTCTTCTATGTATTTCAATTCATGACTCTTAGATCATCCTTCTCTTATGTTTTTCCATCATGCTTCATCTTCTCCTCTTGTCTTTCTTGTTTGCCTCTATCATAGACTATCCTTCTTCTTTACTTGCAATGCTTACTTACATCAACTTGCACTTGTTGTGCACTCACTCTTTGGACTTTTCCTCTATCATATAGGATAGTTATTCCCTAAAATAATATTTCTAAACCTACGTTCTCACTTTACTCTATTTTCATCCTCATTCTTGTAACAAATACAAAATCAATGTCTTTCCTACCTACTATGTCAATGATATTCAAGCCTCCATAAGGCTCTTTATCTTCAACCTGTTGTACTACTACCATCAATTCTTCTTATTCACTCTCTTTGTCCTCCATCTTGTGGACTTCAACTACTACAACTAAATTCTCTTCCTTTTCCTTCATTTCGTCATTCAATGCTCTCTCTAAGTCTTCAAATTATACCTCTAACTATCCAATACTCTCATATGTAAACATGTAATCTAGTTTCATGCCTTTATCCATCAACTATACACCATTTTCTAATCCTTCAATGAGGCTTTCAAACTTATCTATTTATATTTTACCCTTCCCTTCACCTAATTAGTTGAAACTATCTTCCTATTTTTCACTCAACTTCATCACATCTTCCTCAAGGTACTATTCATCCACATCTTCTTGCTTACTCAGCTACTCACTCACCCAAAATCTTTTCATTTATTTCCTAAGTTACTTGCAAAATAACCTTTTCTACTTTCTTTCCTCTCTCTTATCTTTCTCTTTCCTTCTCTTCATCTATAGTTTGATTGGCAACTAGATTGACTTCTTTTTAATGACCCATCCATAACATTGGTTCTCATTTTCCTTCATTTTCTATATGATGAATAAAAACTCATCCATTTTTTGCCTCACTTCTATCTTCTCTTTCTTCATATCTATCCTCTTGGTTTCTTCATGCACCTTCATCTCTTTGTAGTAAATCTTCTCAACTTTACCCTATTTTCTCTCTTCCCTCTCTATATTCATTTTATCTAAGATGTCTCTCAATCCGTTGGTCTCATGTAAACCTATACCTCTTTGACAAACGTCCTCTACTTGCCTTCTCTCTCTCTCTCTCTCTCTCTCTCTCTCTCTCTCTCTCTCTCTCTCTCTCTCTCTCTCTCTCTCTCTCTCTCTCTCTCCTCTCTCTCTCTCTCTCTCTCTCTCTCTCTCTCTCCTCTCTCTCTCTCTCTCTCTCTCTCTCTCTTCTCTCTCTCTCTCTCTCTCTCTCTCTCTCTCTCTCTCTCTCTCTCTCTCTCTCTCTCTCTCACACACACACACACACACACACACACACACAATTAAGCCTCACTAGCTTTAGGGCTACCTAACACCATCTCAATCTCCATTCACATCTTAACACCTTATATGAAAAAATTAAAACATAAAATGAAAACTTAATTCAACGTGTACCTTATTTATATATTACTATCCTTGATTTCTCTTCCAAATAACTTCTTGTTTTTTTGATATCAAATGATGTAGAGACCTATCTCATTATGTGCTAACCCAACTCTAACACCTGCAATGTTCACTCATGCATCAATCTTCACAATCTCCTCTCTGAATCAACTCCTTCATATCATTCTCATGTAATTATCCTATGGAATTGGCTTATATAATTAATTTTATAACTATCTTTATATTATATTCACACCTACACTATACACTCTTTTATCACATTCACTCTCAAGACTCCCATGAAATCTCACATAATAGCCTTTACTAGGCTATACACTTCTCTAGGCCAAATCAATTTTATTCACTGTCTACTCATCTTGAGTGCCTTCACACTTATTAAATATATTTTCTTGATCCTATCTGGCTTGGACCATCTCATCTCATAACCTCATTCTTTCTTTTCAACCCCTTAAGTAACCCTGCTCATACTTGCATTATTTTTATAGCTTTTTTGGAACTTTCTAAGTTGTATAGATAAGTACAAGGGGTATGGCATATAAAATATTATTTATTGATACCCTCTATCTCTTACTACCAATACACAAAGTTATTGGTCAAACTCACTTATCTTCATCACTAACTCTCCATTTCCTCTTTGCAATTATCCCTTATTAGGACTAATAACCCCTTTTGTCAATACATACCATTTATTACATATAAATACATATTGTAATGGATTTAATCCTTCAAAATATCTTTTCTCATACCAGAACATAACTAACTACCAAATTTTAAGGAGTTTCACTAGTTAAAAATGTTTATAATTCCACTTTTTGTGTTTTACCCTAAACTATGGTTTCCTATGTTTTGAGGCTTCAAGTTTGCATTTCATGAATATTGCTTGTTATAAATCCTTCCAAAGACTTCCTTAAGGTCTATCTTGACTATTTACACCTTCCCCATTCTTCAAATCTGCTTGAAAAAATTTCCAATCTTGTTCCAATAGAGGATTCAATAGTAGTTTATGATAAAGTCTACCTATAGCACTTAGATACAAGGTTTATATACATGTTCAAATTAATTTAGGGTTTATATATGTTCCTTCAAGGTTCCATTCCACCAAAATTTCCATATACTATGTTTTCATACCAAAAATTTTCTACATGGTCCATTATTCAATCATCCAATAGGTTTCTTGACACAATCATTTCTAAACAAAGCATATAGACAAACTAGATACCTGAATCTTGTTCTTATTGGTTAACAAACACTGAATAGTAAGTATGAATAAAAAATTAAATTATTACATTGATAATTCTATTCCTAGGATCCCCTTCATTACACTTAAAATCTCTTGACATATTTCTTTTCACAAATCTTCTCAGGTTCTCAACACCTACATTAAGTTCATGTAACAGTCTTGTAATATACTAAATTTACACACAAATTTTTTTTTGTTCTAAATCTCAAATAATTTCAATACATTAAAGAATTTTTAAAACATTAACAACACAAATAATACAAATATTCGACTTTAATCTTTCATTTTTATTGATTCTCTTGATGTACATTGTCTATGCTATCATATTGAATAAGGTACAAAGTTATCCTTATTTCACTCACTCATCCTCTCCTTCATACCTCTACATCCTCTCCAAATACTAATTGAATATATCTCTAACTTGTAACTTAATCTGACTACAATAATAACATCTAATTCAATCCAAAACTTGTTACAAACATAAAAACTACCTTCCTTGCATAACTGCCTCTCTTAGAAACTAACTCTCACATGGACATTACATTCCACATTTTTTATTTATGACACCCTCCTAATAAAATTTAAGTGGAACACCATTATATAATCATTTAATACCTTATGATAATAATTGATTACATAACATTACTTGCCACTACTCAAAAGACTCTAAACTTACTAAACACAATTCAAAAATTTAAAATAGGGTTTTGGCAGGAAACTCTCTCAAGGCCAATAAAACCCAATACAAAGACATTTAATGACTTATATCACCCTCCTAAGGTATTTATTGGACTTTTAATACTCAAATCAAACCAAAATTGTCAAAAAACACTTAATTACATGGATATGCTTGATTCTCCTGCATCACTAATTGCTAATGCCAAGAGGACTGAGAACAACATATATGTTTTGAAATGAGATCAAGAAGGAGAGATGCTTCATGATCAATATAGATTAAATTTGGATATGTAATATAAGGCTAGCTCACCTAATCTTTTATAACCTGGTTAAGATTATTACTAAGAAATCTATGAGGAACATATCTAAGATCATCAAACCTACAAACATACTTTACAAGGCATGTCAACCTGGTAAGCAGATTAGAAAAAGGTTCAAGTCTAAGGAGTACTATACTAAAAGACCCTTGGATTTAATACACATTGATCTCTATGGGCCTACAATAATTTAAAGCATTCAAGGACACAACTACTTCATGTTATTAATTGGTGATTACATAATAATTACTTGGGTTGCATTCTTGAAAGAAAAATTAGAAGCTCTTGATAAGTTCAAGACATTCAAGGCTCTTATTTAAAATGAGAATAATGGGAAGATCAAGTGCTTAATGTCTGATAGAGGAAGAGAGTTTGGGTCCAATGAGTTTGATGACTAATACGAGGTTCATGAAATAAGGAGATAATTCTCAATAGTTAGGACACTTTAGTAGAATGGGGTAGTAGAAAGGAAGAATAGAACAATTCAAAATATGGCTAGAACTATGCTAAATGAGTCTATATTATCTGATGGATATTGGAGAGAGGTATTAAGCACTACTATCTACATTTTTAATAGAGGACAAATAAGGACTAATGGCAACAAGACTCCTTATGAACTATAAAAGGGCATATTTGACAATGTGGAACACTTTAGAGTGTTTAGGAGAAAATGTTTCATCAAAATAGATGATGAAGACTTGGAAATATTTGATTATAGATCTAATGAAGACATATTCTTAGAATACTCATCAATGATATCAGCCTATATATGTTATAACAAGAGACTACAAAAGATAGTGGAAAGTACCAATGTGAATATTGATGAGACAAGGAAATCTCACTCATAGTGAAAGAACACTTAATAGAATATAGAATTCAAAAATGAAAAGGATACTATAGAGGTTGAAAATGAATAATAAGAAACTGAAGAGAGGTAGGACTCAAAAGGACCCTCAAGAAAAATTCAAAGATATCACCTTGAACCTCAAATCATTGGCAATAAGAATGAAAGTATGCAAATAAGGAAAGGATTGGTAAGTAATCTAAATTAAGATAATGTTACTCTATTATCTAAGATTGAACCTAATATTCTTATATAATCAAGCAAAGATAATTTTTAGATAGGTTTTATGAATGAGGAGTTAGACCAAATAGAGAATAATGAGACTGGGGAACTAGTTCATAGGCTTAAAGGAAAGAATGTCAATGGTAAAAAATGGGTGTTTAAAAACAAGTTGAATGAAGATGGAAAAGTCACTAGGAACAAGGCTAGATTGGTATGCAAGGGATTTGCATAAGTTGAAGGCGTGGAATTTGAGGATACTTTTGCACTAATAGAAATATTGGAGGCCATCAAATTATTTCTAGATTATGCATGATTCAAGGTATACCAGATGGATGTCAAATCTACCTTTTTTAATGAGAATTTGGAAGATGTGTACATTAAGTAACCTGAAGGGTTCTCACTATTAGATAACAAAGACTATGTTTTTAGATTGAAAAAGGATCTCTATGGTCTAAATAAAGCTCCTAGAGCTTTGTATGCTAGGTTGGACAAGTATTTATTGAATCAAGGATTCAAAAGAGGAATTATAAATAATAATCTATAGGTCAAAATAGAAGATGACCATAAAATGGTAGTATTTGTCTACGTGGATGACATCATATTTGGTGGAAATAATGAAAACATGACCAACGCCTTTGTAGAGGTGATCAATAAAGAGTTTGAGATGTCCATGCTAGGAGAACTATCATTATTTCTTGGGTTACAAATAACTTAATATGAAAAATGTATATTCATCTCACAAGCCAAGTACATAAGAGAGATGTTGAAGAAGTTTGAGATGGAAGATTTCAAGGTAGTTAGTACACCCATGATCATAAGATGTAAGTTGAACAAGGAATATGAGTCTTTAAATCTCAATCATATGTCATATAGGTCAATGATTAGAAGTTTTTTGTATACCACTACTTGTAGACCTTACATCATGTAAGCAATAGGTCTTGTGGGAAGGTTTCAATAAGATCTAAAGGAGAATCATGTGCAAGCAATCAAAAGGATGCTTAGGTATCTCAAGGGAGATATGGAGTATGGATTATGGTATCTAAGAAGCAAAGAGTTTAATTTAATAGATTATATAGATGTAGATTGTGTAGGAAGTATAAATGATAAGAAAAGTACCAGTGGAGGAGCCCTCTTCTTATGTGGGTGCCTAGTTTCATGGATAAGTAAGAAGAAACTATCAGTAGATTTTTACACTTGTGAGTCCAATTACATTGGAGTACATTCATGTTGTACTCAAGTCATATGAATGAGATATAAACTAAAATACTACAAGGTGAAATATGATGGTCCTAGCCCTATTTATTGTGACAATATAAGTACTCTAAGTGTCTCAAAGAACACTGTCATGCACTTAAGGACCAAACACATTCTCATCAAGTATCATTTTATAAGAGAGTAGGTAAGTGAACAAAGTGTCAAAATTGAATATGTTTCTACACATGATCAGATTGTAGATATCTTGACCAAACCACTTCCAAAGGTAACTTTTGAACACCTAAGATAGGAATTGGGTGTAATTCCTACCACTAACAATCATTAAAAAGTCAATTACTTAGGGGGAGATAATAATTATAATTAGATCCAAAAAGGTGAGTTGTTCCAAGAAGGTATGCATGGAGATATGGGGTTTATGTTTGTGTTATGTCTCATAAACTAATATTTTTGTATGTTGAGTATTTTGGTTGCAAAGAATGTGATCTAAGGAGTTGCAGACATCACTTTGTCATTTATGTCAAAGGGGGAGAAGAGACTAGAATAAGGAGATAGGGATTATTATTATAAAATATGTTTTTCCATAAATGACAAAGGGGGAGATCTTTGATCATTTTTCTTATTGTTGAAGTTTGGCATTGATGTCAAAGATTATTACGAAAGGTGTTCATGATGTCATTGGATAATGTTCTTGCTTAATAGCATCATTGAGAGGTACACCATTGTATGAGGATCATGTAAGACATATGAGTAAGGTATAAGAGCATCAGTGAGTGTTTTAAGGTCATTTGTAAAGTTTCAAGAGCTTTAGAAGCCTAGTCATGACATTGGTCATTGCATGAAAAGACCTTGTGAGAAGGTATGAGCTTGGTGGCCTAGTGAGATGGATGAACATAGGCACAAGATCCTATATTAGGTTGTTTGAGCATGAATATGAGGCTTTGGATCACTCATGAGAGTCTTAGAGTGAGCCTAAAAGGGTAAGACTTATAGACCTAGTATGTAATTAGATCAGCTCTAGACCCTTCTTGGCTTATGAGGCATGATGATATATTGTCAAGGCATATGAAGTATGTTTTACATTGTTTTATAATTTGAGATGTTGTGTGAGCATTTAAGTGAGGTAGAGAGTGCATGAAAAGAGACTTGGAGGTTAGTTTCAAGGCCTAATGTGGTTTAAAGGTCAAGGTCCAAGCAAGCAAAGAGAGAGAGATGGTGGCCAAATGAGATATGAGTTTTAGATTTCAAGATAATATTGAGAATGTGAGAATTATTAGTGGAATTATAGGTTTTCCCATGTGTGTTTAACAATTGTTAGGTCAAAGTTTACAAGAAAAGGAATGAAAAGTGGTTTTAAGGTTTCTCACGTACATAGAATGAAGTGTTCTCAACCTGAGAAGGAATTTCAAGTGTTCATTGACACATGTAACTTATGCATGGGAGCATAATATATTCATGGTAGATGGGTAAGGTTACTATATCAAATTTACAATAATTTTTATTTAGAATGAGGGGCTAAGCTTTATTAATGATCATTAAGACTGAAAGATGGTTTAAACCCTCAAAGAACCCTAATAGCAAACCAATATGAAGGAAGTTATTAAAAATTGCTCAAGATAGTTTGGAATTATCAAATAATTTATTTTATTTTTGATTAAACTATCCCATACCTCCAAGTGTGATTGGTTTGTCAAGTGAGTGAGTGGACCTATAGAAAAGGCCTTATTTCTCAAAGATTTATTATAGCAATTAGAGTTGACCAAGTCATAGTTATCAAATGGATGAAGGTTGACTATTGATACTTGTATTTTATGTCCATGGTGGTTTATAATAATAATCTATCACTCAAAGGTATTAAACCATTCATACAAGTTGACCAATCGCTAACAGGCCTAATGGTGCAATAAGTGAGAAACCCAGGTAAAAGTGAGAAGTTGATTAGGGATTTGTTATCATAGAATAGGAATGAATCCATGTGTATGGATATGTATTTAAATAATTATAATATATTTTCATGTTTTATATAAGATTTGGAGATCATTATATATAGCAAAAAGTTACTCTCAAGTTGACTTGTCTAGCTCAGTGAGGTCTGTGTATAATGAGGTCATAAAATTGGTCTACAAGACTAATATTGCCATTAGAGATTATGATATTCTTTTTGGAATTTGATATGAGGAATTTTTTCATTTTAATTAATTGTTTTTTTCTTTTAGATGTCAGAAGCTCAAGTTTCTATGACTATTTTTGATACTAGTTGGTAGTTTTGAGTGCGCTACTTATAGAGAAGGGTTTCAGTAATTTTGCCCTAATTTATGAAGCATAAATAATATGTTGATTATAATAAATTAATTTATCTTATGTATATATTATTATTTTACATTTTTGTTTTCAAAAATTGTGTTTTATCTTCAGTAGTTCAAGGCAAACATTTTAGGTATGCACAGATCTTGTGAACAATGCTAATGGTATGCTTCAAGTAGTGGTTAAAGATAAAATGTGTTATTAAGACTATATGAGATTATCAAGGGTTTATTTAAGTTAAATATGATATTTTCATATCATATGAGGAGTTTTAAAGTGGTCTAAGGAGTTCAAAGGGTAACACATGCTAATGAAGGCCTAATTGAATTAGGTCTCCTTAAGGCCTAAATGGGGTTTTGGTATATATGCTATGACCAACCTATTTTACTATTTGATTAATGTTTGTATAATTTAATAAGTTATATTTTATTTAGATTATAAGTGGGCAAGTGTTTATGGCTAACCAAGTAGTGTGTGAGCAAGATCCTAGTATAAGAACAAGGCCTAATAGGCCTATTTATCTAGTTAGAGTATGAGAGAGAGGAAGCGAATAAGATAAAAAATTAGTGAGTAGAATAAGGTATTATAGATCATCATAAGAGTGTAGAGGATTAGTTATTAATATTTGACAAAGGTTTTATATATGAGGATCAAGGTCATATGACCTAATCAAGTCAAGAAGAGGGCTAGTTGAGTGAATAAAGCTAGATGCCAGTTTGAGAGGGATAGAAGTGTGTGAAGAGATGAGGAAGGAGATCATAATTGGTTGTATGTGAAATAAGGTATTATAAATTTTATCAAGTGTTTTAGGTTTCTGAGTTGCTGCCAAGCCATCTAGGGGTTTGGTTCCTCCTTGCAAGTTTGTGCTTGTTAAATCTTAGCTGAGTTGGTGCTTAGCTAGTTAGGGTTGGTGCTCCATGTGAAGTCGGTACTTCAATAAATTTTTAGGTTTGTCTTATATAATAAAATTTAATTTGTGTATGTTAGTGGTTTTTATTCCCCTTTATTTTTTCCCTCTCAAATAAGTGTTCTATGTGTTATGCTCTTATATCATGGTCTTTGATTTGTTACTAGTTCACTATATTGCTTTGATAGTTCATGAATGATAAAGTAAATTTGTACAAGGTTTGAATACTAATTCACCCCTCCTCAGTCATTTATGATTAAAACAAGTTTAAATCTTAGTTTACTAACTTTTGTAGAATTTTTTAAACTTTGGTGGAAACTTAATGTTTTCTAGTAAAAATATTCTAAATGTTTTTTAGGGAATGTAAATAAATATTCTTAATTTCAACTGAATTGTTCAAATTTTAATGGAATTGTCTCTACCTATTTCAGTAGTTTGTGTTTTTAGTGTGGAAAAATCATCCAAAATTTAGTAGAATCATTCACATTTTAGTGAAATTATCTCTATTAATTTTATTAGTCTATGTTTGCACAGTGATGGAATCATCCAAAATTTAGTAGAATCATTCTGATTTTAGTGGAATCATTCATTTTTATTATGATTTTATGTGTTTTCATGATGGTAAAATTGTCCTGACTTTGAAAGGATTGTTTTGATTTTAATGAAATTTTCTTTGGTTTTTTTAACAAACTATTTTTATAATGTTGAAATTCTCTTAATTTTGGTGGAATCATCCTAATTTTAGTGAAATCATTATCTATTTTCTAGATATGTTTTTTTAGAGTGGTAGAATCATTTTGTGTTGTGGTGAAACCTTTTTGATTTCAATAGAATCATTGATAGTTTGTGACTTAACTTGTTTACACAATAATTGATGCTTGTCAAAGATAAACCAAATAAACTACTAATCTCATCTTTTGCATAATTTCATTTGTCAAAGTATAAAATTAAAAAAAAAAAAATCTCACACTTCATTTTGTGATTAAGATTTTAACACACATTTTGATTTGGATATAAAAATAACTTGTTTACTTTCTTACTTTAGATTGCTTGTGTGAGTGTATTTGTAAAATATAATAACCATGTATGTTCTTCCCTTTCACCATGGGGTTATTATTGGGAATCATAAATATATTAGATTGATTATTTTTATCCCATATGAATGTCACATATGGAGACTAATATATTCACCACTTCATGTGAATATTTGTGTGGGTTATTATTGCATTTCACACATTTTATACCAAGCATAAGGCTTGTAATTTTGAGTGTTTTTTGTTTGATTGTTGTCTAAACCTATATAGACTGTAAACCTTTAATAATTAAAACAAAGTCAAATCCATTAAAGTCCAACATCAAGAAAAATTGTCCAAAGTTCAAAATTTAAGTATTCAAAAGTCAGATAAATTCAACTCTTCTAAGTCAAACCTTCAAAAGTTAAACATTGAGTAAAATCAATTCAAATTTCAAAATGCAAACTTTCCAATGTCAAATCAAGTCAACTTTTGAAGTCAAAAATTTCAAAGTCAAACACAAAGTTAAATTTTTTGAAAGTCAACTTTATTAAGTTGAATAAAATCATAAGTCAAATCTAATTGAAATTCAAAATCAACCATCTAAGATTGAAAATTCAAAGTCTAAAGTCAAATATTCACCTTTGATTAAGTAAGACTTTAAAATTAAGTCAACCTTTCAAATTAAATAAAAATTTAAAATCAAGACAAACTTTTAAGTTGAGTCAACTATTAAAATAAAATCATGTCAAAACATCCAAATATACCTTGGTTCAAACATCTTCAAAACATAAAAAATATTTTTAAATAACAAACTCAAATATTTTCAAACTTATGTCAAACATTCAAAGAGTTGAAAATCAAGAAAATATTATTCAAATACATCCAAAGCATCCAAAGTCACAAAACAAAATAAAAATCAAGACATCAAAGCAATCCTCTCCCAAGAAACATCCAAAGTGAAAGATTAAAATGAGAAAAGTTAATTAAAATTTGATTATAATATGAATGCCAACTTAAATCTAATGCAAATGTCAAGCACAGTCAAAGATTACTTAACATCAAGAAAAAATCTAAAATCTAACCTTGATTCAAAATCAAATATCATATAAAATTTCAAATCTTAAGCCAACTTCAAAACAAAATGAAATAAAGTTTATCACCATGCCTCATTGAACACAAAGTGGAGCTATCTTTAATCCTAACTTTAATGAAGATTTTGGTGGAAACTTGTTTCATTTTGACTAAAACTAAGATGAAGATAACACTCAACATGACTATGGGTTGTATCAAAATTACTACAAAACTGGTCCACCCAAAACAAATACATGAGTGGAGTCTAATACCAAAAAAATTGACATAATAAGAGCTCAATTTGAATAAGACCTTTTTGAACACAAGGATTATGTCTTTTTATGATTACTATAACTAGGTACAAAATGTCTTATTGGTATAGTTTTAAAAAATTTCAAATTATTATTCACCCACTGTTATAAGTGGTCCAAGCTCAACAAAATATAGGGACACCTCTAGTCATGACCAAAATCAATATCACAATAATGTTAAAAATCTACAACAAAATCTCAAGTTCTCTAGCACAGGAAAAGAGTCTCAAGAAGAACCACCACCTCAAGATAACAATCAAGTTGTGATTGAGAAATTCAAAAATGAGATCCATGTACTTGAAACTTTAGCCTCTACCTTAAAACCCACTTAATCCAAAAAAAATAATAACAAGTCCCATCTACTCAACAATAACAAATCCCATCAAGTTAGCAAGTCCCATCAAATCATCAACAAAAACAACAACAACAAATCCCATCCAATTAGTAAAAACAATAATAAATCCTATCCAATCAAGAACAATAACAATAAATCCTATCCTCTTAGTAATATAAAATAACATCTAGTCAACAAATTCCATATAATTAATAGGATATTCCCACCAAAAGGGTATATATTCCCACCAAATCCACCAACAAGGTATTTATCCTTTCTAAATTTGATTCTAATCCAACACCCTTTTATCTCCATCAGCATGCATCACATTCATCTCACAATGCCCCATCATCTCAAGAGCGGCAAGAGATGAAAGATGTTATTCAAGGAATATAATTTGGAAACTAAAGTACAAAAATTCATTTTTTAGGAGCTATTCCTTACCTTTTGACAAGGGAAATCTACAAGTCCCTTTCCCTCATCATTTTGAAGTACCAAATTTTTATAAGTGCAAAGGGAAAGGGGACCCTAGGAACACATCAAATAATTCTTCATGGATTTCTAAGAAGTAACATTTAATGACATATATATGCCTAGATTGTTTCCTCAGAATTTGGGAAGCCAAACCATAGAATGGTTCATTCATTTACCTAAAATATCAACTTCTACTTTTACTAACCTATTAGAATGTTTTGTAAAGCATTTATAATATAACATGGAGCATGAGTTGACCATGGTTGACCTTTGTAACAAAAAACAATGAGATAGGGAAAACCTTTTAGCAATTTTACAATAATGCTTTCATTTTCTATTTTTACATTTGTATGTGTGTATGCTTGCTTATTTGTTTTAATTATTGAGTCTTGACTCACTTTATATGTGTCAAAAAATCCAACATGATCATTAATATCATGATGCGTTTTGTCATGAACTATTTATGTGAGTTTTCTCTATGCAAATGGGATAATGTTATCATGTTTTTATATAATCATGGTGCATCTTGTCAAATGCTAAATAAAAAATCAAGTTGAAAGGTATATGTTGAGATGCACTAAATAGGAAGTATATCCCATTGAAAAATTTATCCACATCATCATATTTATCAATCCTACAAATTAACATCATAATGGATAAGTGTGTTAGCATGTTAATCAAAAAACAAAATTGTTTTTATATCCTACATCATTTATCCTCATCAACACTACATATGCTAAACATGATAATCTATACAAATGATCATATCTTAAAATAATTTTCAACATAAAAGTTAAATCACATCATAGCATGAGAAGTAAGTCAAATAACATAATTATCATTAGATCACATCAATATATAAATCTATCAGACATCAGATAATCAATAAAAAATCACAAATATCAAAGAGATCACATCAAAATGGGCATCATATAAATAATATCAATCAAATGTTCATGTATACAAAATAATGATCATGTACAACATATAATATATACATATAAAAACATGTACTTAGAATTTTAAGACTAAAAAAATGTTGTACTCATCTGTCACTATGACCCTTATGAGGTGGACTCATCTAAGGTGATCTTAGTCTCTATGGAGATAAATGTTCATATTTACATGGCAACATCATCTATGGTGGTCCCATGGTACATGATGTACACTATAATGTCTTATTTATTTATCTTTGTGAGGTTGTATTCCTTGTTTTATTGGAAGATATCCTAAACCTATGGCTGACATGTTCATCATAAGGAAGTTCCCTTTGAGTAGATGACACTACACTCTCATATAGGATCCTTTAATAAGTCACTTGCCTCATCTCATGCATCATATCTGATATGGCTTTGGTTATGCCTTATTGAGTCACAATATGAAACACTACATCTCACTTATAATGAAGCCTTAGTGCCTATACCCATACTGATTCATGATTTGTCTATAATCTCTGGCTATCATTGTCGTATATTGATTATTGTGTTAGTTGAGTCACCTTTGATATTAGTCATGTAACATTAATAATAAAAATGATAATTTCCTTCTATCTAGCCACTAATTATGCTTACATTTATGCTAGATAGCTAGTAATAGATACTGATTACCCATATTTTCTATTCACCTACCCTTGAAGGGAAGACATCTATCCATACCTATCTAACACCTATGCTTGTAGGATCACTATCTCACTATCTCAGGTTGATACAATGGTTGATAACCTGATTATATCAATTTCCCTGGACAAAATTTCTTGCTAGATGATCATAATAAAAACATCATCTACTACATATGGTCTAGGATAAGAATATCCAACTCCATACCTAGTACCTATTTATATTAATGATATTGTATTAAGTGTCACATGTGGTTCAAATTTTGTCTGTACTTTTGCAACAACCACTATCATCACCATTGGAGGAATTATCTATGTTGTTTACAATAGGACATACATAATCATAGTCTAAGTCCCTCCATATCTTCCATATTCATTCCCTCCCCCTTCATCTCATATATATGCATCTCCTCCTCCTTCATCTCCTCCATCTCCTTTATCCATAGCCTGAACTTGGGACTTGACCACCCTCTTCCTATAATCCTTGTGCCATCATTGGCATCAATATTTATGTATAAATACTTGAATCCTACACTATAATGTTTGTGATACTGGTATCAAAGTTCTCATCAACTACACCAGTCTATAATAGATCCATAAATTTATATACATGTCTATAACTCCAGCATCTATGGCTCCATTGGTAAAATCCCAATCAATCGGTTAATCCATAACTTAGTTGGTCATTGCCTCTTCTCTCAACACTGGAGGACCCCAACACCCTATCTCCATTTTAACATACAAAAACACATGGGGACCATCTAATACATCCTATTATAGGCCAAACTATCACAATAATTTATTAGATCTATACTTCTCAATAATGTAATCATGATGACGTGTGATGTAGAAGACTATGGTCATGCATCTAAAGTAATATTCTTCCTCTAGCCATAAGAGATGTCTTCATAAGTAAGGAATCCATGTCACTTTATACTTTACCAAATCATCAATATCTTGATGGTATAAGACCATATCACTACCATGTCCACATTGGCTCCTACCTATAACAACCCATCCAAATGTTATAGGCTCATTTGAGACCTCTGTCATAGTTAGCCTACTAATCACTCAATGGTAATATGTTCCCATGACCATACCTATAGTAGTGCCAAGGTGATAAGGATTCATACCTCATATTAGGAAATCATGTTTAAATTGATTTGAAATTTGCCCAAGATAATGGTACCCCATTAAATATCATTAACTCATTGAACATATCAAAAATCACCTTACCCAATCCCATATGAAAGAATCAACCACTATTGTTAAGAAGTAAAATGTTGCTGACAATGGACATAAATACAAAGGGCACTCTACTTTTGGTTGAATATGCTACCATTGACTTTATATCCACCAACACTCGATTCATACACATCTCAACAATATCCACTAGTTACTATAGTAGGTCCCATCATCCACCTACATGCTAAGCTAGGACCTATCTATGAATAGGTATCCCTAGAATATGCCATACATCCTATACTATTAGTGTTACCTCCATATTTAATAAGTGAAAGGTGATAGTATTTAGGTTTTATATCTATGTGAGTATAGTCAGTAGTGCTCAATCAACTCAAATAATTGCCATCCTAGTGACATATAATAATCCTATTGCCTTTAGCATCTCCACCGTCTCATCATCCCAAATCAACATATTTGAGAAGATGCATGATTGTTTATATCACACTATGATCATGTATCTATTATTTTTTATACTACCCATTATTTTTAATACTAATGTAGTGTCACCCATGGATCTAATCTTGTTTGGACCTATGCTAGCCATTGTTATCACCATTGGAGGAATTATCTATGTTTTATACATTAGGGCATCCATAATTATAATCTGAGTCCCTTCTTCATATCTTCCATCTTCATTCCCTCATCCTTCATCTCCTCCATCTCCATCCCTTCCTCCATCTCCTCCATGTTCTCTATCCATATCCAAAATTTGGGCCCTGACCACCCTCATCCTGACATCCCTATGTTAGCATTAGTTTGGATATGTCTATATAGCTACCTGAATCCTACCCTATAATGCTTCTAATATTATCATCAAAGGTATCATTAGTTGAAATGGTCTATACTATACCCATTAAGTTTTATACATGTCTATCACTCCAACATCTATAGTTCCACTAGTAAAATTGCAATCAATTGGTTCAACCATAGCTTAGTCAGTACTTACCTCTTCTATTGGAATTAGAGGACCCTAATGCCTTATCTCCATAATAACATGTATAAACACATGAAGACCATCTAACACATCATGTTCTAGGCCAAAACATCACATTACATAATAAGATATGTATCTCTCAATAATGTAATCATGATGAAATGTGATGTATAAGATTGTGGTCATGTATATAAAGTAATATTCTTCCTCTGGCCATAAGAAATGTCCTTGTAAGTAAGAATTACAAGTCACTTTCTACTTTACCAACTCATTAATATACTAATGGTATAAGACCATCTCACCCCTATGTCCACAACGGTTCTTGCCTATAACAACCCATCCAAATGTTATGGGCTCATTTGAGACCTCTATCATAATTATCCTACTAATCACTCAATGGTAATATGTTCCCACGACCATACCTGTAGTAGTGTCAAGGTGCTAATGATTCATACCTCACAATAAAAAACCAATTTCAAATCCCTTTGAAATTGGACCAAGACAATGGGATCCCATCAAAGATCACTGCTTCATTGAATATAATCAAAATCACCTTGTCCAATCCCATGTGAAAGAATCAACCACTCTTATCAGGAATTAAAATGTCACTGACAATGGCCATCAATACAAGGGGCACTCTATTGATGGTTTAATCTACCTATAATGAATCTATATCCACCAACACTTTATTCATATCTATCTCAATAATCTCCACTATTTACTCTAGTAGGTCTCATCAACCACTTACTAGCCAAGATGGGGCTTATTTGTGAATTGATATCTATAGAATTTGATAGAAATCCTCTAGTGTTAGTGTCAACTCCCTAATCAGTAGGTTAAAGGTGATAGTATTTGAGTTTCATATCTTTGTGAGTGTAATTAGTAGTTCATAATAAAATCTAATAATTGGCATCCCAGTGATATACAACAATCCTACTTCCTCTAGCATCACCACTAGTTCATCATCCCAAATAAATATCTCTAAGAGGATGCATGCTTGTTTTTATCACATCATGACCATGTAAATTCATTCTTACAATCACTAATGTTAGCACACTTAGTTATTTATCTCATCAAATCACTCAGATCAATCAAAAACATCTATCCCATCAAAAAATAACCAACACTTTGGTGATTCTACCAATCCATGGGATGATTCCACCATTTTAACATGAATCTACCACTTTCCAAGGGTTTTCCATCCTTGAGGACATTTTTCCACATGAGAGTATTTTTTTCATTGTTCTATTCACAATTATACTATACTAACAATTTTGACACATTTTTTGTGTTTTCACTGATTTACATTCATTTTTGCAACTTCATGGATGTTTTTGATATTTACACATTATCAACAAAAAAATTTCAACATTTTATTCCTAAATCCATTATTTCATGGATGTTTCCACATTTTTGATGATTTTAATGCATTATTGCATTTTTCTATTTTGAGTGCAATTTCATTATTTTACTAACATTTATGCTATTTTATGGATGATTTCTTGATTTTTAGAAAACTTTTCCACCATTTTTATGGATGATTATAATATGAAGGTTATTTTCCCTCATGGAAAAATTGCCATACGTGGGGCTTTTAAGGCTAATAATTGCATCTCAAAAGTAAAATTTCAAAATTTAATCCTACCTACCACTAGGCCACTCCCCCATAACTACTGGTAATTTTGAACACACTCTCCAAACTACTTGTGGATTGGAATGAACGTCATTTTCTCCAAGGGTCTCGAATACAAAACTAGAGCTAAAAGTTTTTAAGGTTAGAGGGTGAAAATGAATTATTTTCACTCCTAGGGGAAATTTAGAAACCCAATTTGAATTATACCACCTTTTGTACCATTTTATTCCTTTTTAGGGGCCTATCCACTCAATGTATTTTCCCTTTGGTCCCTCAAGGGGGCATCCCTTCCTCATCAACTTCATTTGGGGAATCCTTGTCAGCTTATTTTTGGTGTTTTTTCTTAAAATTATAATTTTTGATCAACTTTATATTATTTGCATCACTTGGGGCATCCTAATATGCCATTTTTCTAATCTTTTCATTATTTTAAAATTCACTAATTCAGCAATGTATTAAAAAAAAATTAAATAAGGTCAAAATGTAAACACCTCATTTTTTCCACTTCAGTGTCATCACTACTCACCAAATCACTCTATCACATTATTTTATAAAATAAGCCTAATTTCCTTTAATCACATAAATTTTTCAATTTGATTATCATCTTCATCTAGAACTATGATAATGCATCCCTAATCATTTTAATAAACCACATCATGTTCTTGATTTTTTTTGATGCATCCTTGATCAGATTATCACTTTACACATCACTTCTAGTCAATTTATCTATTGAATCAAATAAGTAAATGACTTCATCCAATCCTACAAAAAAAACACATCACTTTATTTAACTAATGTTTGTTAATTATTTAATCTCATCAAATATAAAAAATTAGGGAATGCATAATTTCCATTTTTCATAAATAAATAAATTCTATTTTCCATCTCAAACATATGATGTCATTAAAGGATTCACTTGACAGTTTAAAAATCATTTTCCAAATTTAGTCAAAATGTCTTTTTCAAGGAAAATTTAATGAAAGAAGAGAATAATGTAGGCAATGTCTAGGACATGCCCTAACACACTCCAAAATTTTGTGAGTATATATTCTTATATGCTCTTACATACTCCAATATGGAGTTAAATGAAATGTAGGACCTCTTCTCATCCATTTATTTTCAATCTCATCCAATGGTCCACATTAGTTAAGAAAATATATAAATTGAGGGTCCTCCATTATTATCAATCTTATTTGTGTAATTAAGTGTTGTTAGTTTATGAATCAAAGCTTCAACCCACATCATTACTCATCACATCCAAACATACATATTGTAAGGGGAGGTGCTACCAAATTACCTATGTGCCTCTAAGAACCTTTGTAACTACATCAAATATGAGCTCATTTAAACTTCATGAATAGGATAACAAAGGTATAACAAGTGTTTGTTTTTCACTTATCATTTGCATTTCCTTTTGGGTTGATCAATCTAAGGACACATGCATAGATTAGTAACTTATTTTAATCTTATCTTGATTTATGCTAACCCAAAATCATAAAAAATTAAAGATATAGATATACCAAAAAGAGATATAATTCCACAAAATATGCATATAATTTTTCATCTTATCCAAAATTGAATTACACTCGTTGCTCTGTTTGGTTAAAAAACACTGGGTACATTAGTCTTCATCTCGCTCTTATGTATTTTCACACTTCATCAGGGGGTGTCTTTCATCTTCTAACTTTCATTTATTAATATCATCCATTTCATCTTACCTAAGGGGATAAGTACATCATCTTGAGGTCTGCAAGGTCTATGTATGAAATACTTAGTTATATGGGGCTTTTGAGGACATCTCAACCTGTATCCCCATGTCTTACACTTTTTATCTCAGCATCCACATCTCCAACCCATCGTTACACTAATCATTATCACATATATCATTCAAATCATTTCAATCATTCACTTAATTTAGGCTTGTAAAATATACTCCATTGCACATGTTATTGCTTAGGGGCAAATCAAACATGTAATTTATTAGTTTAGAATTAACACAACAATGATTTACTTTACTATTTTTATAGTGGTATGTGTGTATGCTTGCCTATTTATTTGTTTGTTTTAATTTTTGAGTCTTGACTCAGTTTATATGCTCAACAAAGCCAACATGATCATTTATATCATGATGCATTTTTTTATGCACTATTTATGTGAGTTAGTCCCTATGTAAATGGAAATAATGTTATCTTGATTTTTATATAATCATGGTGCATCCTACCAAATGTTAAATAAAAAATTAGGTTAAAAAGTATATGTGGAGATGTACTAAGTAAGAAGTATATCCCATTTAAAAATTTATCCACATCATCATATTAAATTAATCCTACTAATTCACATCATAAAGGCTAAGTGTGTTATCATGTCAATAAAAAAACAAAATTGTTTTTATATCCTACATCATTTATCCTCATTAAGACTACATATTTTAAACATGATAAATTATACAAATTATCTTATCACATAATCATTTTAAACATAGAAATTAAATAACATAATAGCATGAGTAGTAAGTCAAATAACATAATCATCATTACATTACATCAATATATAAATTTATAAGACATCAAATAAATAATAGAATGTCACATATGTCATAGAAATCATGTCAAAATGGGCATCATATAAATAATATGGATCAAAGGTTCATGTATACAAAATAATGATCATGTACAACATATCATGTATACATAAAAGTAATGTACTTAAAATTATGACACTACAAAAATGTTGTACTCAACTCTCACTATGACCATCATGAGGTGGACTCCCCTGAGGTGATCTTGGTCTATGTGAATATGGATGTTTTTCTTTGCATGATAGTGTCATTTGTGGTTGTCTCATGGTACATTATGTTCACTATAATGGCTTCTCTACTGATCTCTATGAGGTTATAGTCCTTGTTGTCCTCAAATATATCCCAAGCTTTTGACTGACATGCTCATCTTAAGTAGGTTCCCTTTGACTAAATGACACTATTATCTCATATAGGATGCTTTAATAAGTCACCCAATTCATCACACTCATCATATATAATTATCATTAGCTATTTCTTACCAATTCATAATATGAAACATTACATCTCACTCACCATAGAGCCTCATTTCCTCTACCCATACTAAATCATGATCTGTGTGAAATCTTTGCTTATCCCCATTATTTATCAGTTGTGTCATTTGAGTTACCTAAATTACTATTCATGTAACCTCAATAATCAAAATGACAACCTAATACTATCTATCCACTAATAATACATTCATCTATGCTAGATGGACATCACTAGCTACTAATTTTCCATGTTTACTAGTCACCTACTCCTTTAGGGATGATATTTGTCCATACCTAGATAACATATGTGCTTGTAGGGCCATTATCTCACTATCTTGGGTCGATAAAATGGTTGACAACATGACTATATTGATCACCCTAGATGAAATTTCTTGCCAATGGCTTGCATTTAGATCCTCATTGACTATAGATTATCCTAGCTAAGAATGTGCAGTTTGATCCCATGTACATATTATTGTTAATACTACCATAGTAAGTGACAACCATGGATCCAATCTTATCTAAACCCATATAATAACCATTGTCATCATCGCTAGAGGAATTATCTATGTTTTCTAAACTAGGGCATTCATAATCATAATCTGAGTCCCTCCTTCATTTCCTCTATCTTCATTCCCTTCTCCTTCATATCCTCCATCTCCATCTCCTCTATGTCCTCCATCCATATCCTGAACTCAAGCCCTAACCACTCTCATGTTGGCATCCCTGTGTCATCATTAGTGTGGATATGTATGTATAGCTACCTAAATCTTACCCTTTAATGCTTGTGCTATTGGTATAAAAGTTCAAGTCAATTGAATCAGTCTATACTAGACCCACTGAGTTGTATACATGTCTATTGTTCCAACATCTACGGATCCACTAGTAAAATCCCAATCAATCAGTTGAAACATAGCTTAACCAGTAATTACCTATTATCTTAGCATCAGAGGATCCCAATGCCCCATCTCCCTAGTAACATGCACATAAACACATTAGGAGCATCTGTCACATCTTATTATAGTCAGAACTATCACAATCCTTGATCAGATCTCTACCTCTCAACAATGTAATAATGAAGACATGTGATGTAGACTATTGTGGTCATGTATCTAAAGCAATATTATTATTCTATCTATAATAAATGTCCTTGTAAGGATTCCAAGTGAATTTTTGCATTACCAAATCATCAATATCTTGATGGTAGAAGGCCATGTCACCCCCATGTCTATGTCAATTCTTGCCTATAACAATCCATCAAAATGTTATGGGCTCTTCTGAGACCTCTATCAAGTTAGCCTATGGGTCACTTAATGGAAATTTTTTCCCATGACCATACCTATAGCAGTGTCAAGGTGCTAAGTATTCATACATCATAGTATGAAAATAATTTTAAATCCATTTAAAATTAGGCTAGGATAATGGGACCCTATTAAATCTCATTGCCTCATTGAACATATCCAAAATCACCTTTCCCAATTCCATGTGAAAGAATCAACCACTCTTGTTAGGAATTAAAATGTCATTGACAATGGCCATCAATAAAAGGGACACTCTATTATTGGTCAAATCTATCGTCAGTGCATCTATATCCACCAACACTTTCTTCATATTTATATCAACAATATCAACTAGTTATTCTATTAGGTCCCATCATCCACTTACTCACTAGGATATTAATTGTCTATGAATTGGTATCCATAAAATCTGCCAAAGATCCTCTAGTGTTAGTGTTAGATCCCTAGTTAGTAAGTGAAAGATGCTAGTCTTTGAGTGCCATATCTCTATGAGTGTAGTCAATAGAGCTCAACCAACTCAAATAATTGGTATCTTGGTGACATACAACAATCCTAGTACCTCTAGCATCACCACCATCTTTTCATCCCAAATCAACATTTATGAGAGGATGTGTGATTGTTGCTCTTACATTATGTCCATGTAATTTCACTCCTAAAATCATTAATGTTATCACACTTAGTCATTTATCTAATCAAATCACCCAAATCAATTAGATCAATAAAAAACATCTATCCCATCAAAAAATAACCAACACTTTGGTGATTCTACCAATCCATAGGATGGTTCTACCATTTTAAGCATGAATCCACCACTTTCCAAGGGTTTCCCACCCCTCAAGAATTTTTCCAATTGAGAGGATGTTTTTTTTTTTGTTTTTTTCACACGTTTATAATTCTATTGATTTCAACACATTTTTGTGTTTTCACTCATTTGCATACATTTTTGTAACTTCATGAATGTTTCTGACATTTACACATTTTTGGCAAGAAATTTTCAATGTTTTCATCATTTTGTTCCCAAATACACTATTTTTATATGTTTCCACATTTTTGAGTGTGATTTCATTATTTTACTAATGTTTCTACTATTTTGTGGATGATATTACCATTTTTAGCAAACCTTTCCACCATTTTCATGGATAATTCTAATATGAAGGTTATTTTCCCTTATGGAAAAATTTTCACATGTGGGGTTTTTGAGGGTAAGAATTTCATCTCAAAAGAAAAAAATTTAAAATTTAATCCTACTACCACTAGGCCACTCCCCCATAGCTTCTAGTATTCTCAAACACACTCTCCAAACTATCCGTGGAGTAGAATGCACACCATATTCTCCAATGGTCTAAAGCACAAAACTAGGGCTAAAAGTTTCTAAATTTAGAGGGTTAAAATGAATTTTTTTCACCCCCAAGGTCGATTTATAGACCCAATTTTAATTTTACCCCCTTTTGTACCATTTCCTTCCTTTCAGGGCCATGTCCACTTAATGTCTTTTCTATTCGATCCCTCGAGGGTGTATCACATACTCATTAATTTCATTTGGGGAATCCTTTTGAGCCTATTTTTGATGATTTTTCCTAAAATTGTAACTTATGATCAACTTCATCTTCTTTACATCACTTGGGGCATCCTAGTATGCCATTTTTTTAATCTTCTCATTATTTTAAAAGTTGTTACTTTGTCAATGTCTTACAACACCATTTTAAACAAGGTCAACATGTAAATACCTCATTTATTCCACTTCAGTGTCATCAATATTCACTAAATCAGTTTCTCACATTATTATGAAGATTAACCCTATTTTACCCAAATCACCAAAATTTGTCAATTTGATTATCATTTTCATCCAGAATTATGGCAATGTGTCCCTAATAATTTTAATAAACCATATTATGTTATTTAATTTTTTTGATGTACCCCCAATCATATTATTAATTTACACATCACTTATAGTCAATTAATTTGTTGAATCAAATAAGCAATTGATTTCATCCAATCCTACAAAAAGTACACATCACTTTATCTAACTAATGTTTGTTAATTAGCTAATCTCATTAAATATAGAAAATTAGGGAATGAAAAATTACTATTTTTCATAAATAAATAAATCCTGTTTTCCATCTCAAACTTGTGATGTCATAAAAGGATTCCCTTGATAATTTAAAAATCATTTTCCAAATTTAGTCAAAATGTCTTTTTCTAGTCTAAATTTTAATGCAATAAAATAATTGTGCAATCAATGTATATCACATGACATGCCCTTACACACTCCAAAATTTCATGAGTATATCTTCTTACATGCTCTTACATACTATAATATGGTGTTAAATAAAATGTAGGACCTCTTCACATCCATGGATTTTCAATCTCATCCAATGGTCCACATCAGTCAAGAAAATATATAAATTGAGGGTTCCTCCATTCTTAGCAAGATTATTTGTGAAATGAAGTGTTGTTAATTTATGAATCAAATCTTGAATCCACATCATTACTCATCACATCCAAAAATCCATCTTGAAAGGGGAGGTGATGATAAATTACCGATGTGTTTCCATAAACCATTGCAACTACATCACATTTGAGCTCATCTAAAATTCATCAAGAGGATAACAAAGGTATAACAAGTTTTTTTTCACTTGTCATTTGCATTTCCTTTTGGATTGATCAATACAAGGACACATGATTAGATTAGATAGTTATTCCAATATTGTCTTGATTTATACTAACCTAAAATCTAAAAAAATTGAAACTATAAAAATACCAAAAAGAGATATAAATCCACAAAATATTTCTCCATTTTGTCATTCTATCCAACATTGAATTCCACTCATTTATATGTTTGGGGAAAAAACATTGGGTACATCAGTCTTCATCTCACTCCCATGTATTTTCACACTTTTTCGAGGGTGTCTTTCATCTTCTAACTATCATTTACTAATATCATCAATTTCATATTCCCTAAGGGGATAATTAAATCATCTTAAGGTCCATAGGGTCTATGTAGGAAACACTCAATTACATGGGGTTTTTAAGGACAACTCAACCTATATTCCCATGTCCCACTCTTTTTATCTCAACTTTCACATATCTAACCTGTCATTAAAATAATCATTTACACATCTATCATTCAAAGAATTTCAATTGCTCATTTCATTTAAGATTTAAAAATATGCTCCCCTCCACATCCTATCGCTTAGGAGAAAATCAAGAATGCACTTTGTTGATTTAACATTAACATAACAATGCTTTCATTTGCTATTTTTACATTTGTATGTATGTATGTATGCATGTATGTATGATTGTTTGTTTTAATTGTCGAGTCTTGACTTAGTTTATATGCTTAACAAAGCCAACATGATCATTTATATCATGATGAATTTTTTCATGCATTATTTACATGAGTTAGTCCCTATGCAAATACAAATAATGTTATCATTATTTTTATATAATCATGGTGCATCTTGCCAAATGCTAAATCAAAAATCAAGTCAAAAAGTATATGTGGAGATGTGCTAAATACAAAGTATATCCCATTGAAAAATTTATCCACATCATCATAATTTATCAATCCTAGGTCAATTCACATCATAATGGCTAAGTGTGTTAGCATGTCAATAAAAAAACAATTTTTTTAATATCCTACATAATTTATCCTAATCAACACTACATATGGTAAACATGATAAATTATACAAATGATCATATCACATAATAATTTTCAACATAAAAATTAAATCACATCATAGCATGAACAATAAGTCAAATAACATAATCATCATTAGATCAAATCAATAGATAAATCTATCAAAAATCAGATAATCAATAGAATGCCACATATATCACATGTGAGAAATACAATCATTAAGAGGGGGTGAATCAGTGAGCCTAGATATTACTATTTCAATTGTAGTCCTTTAAACTATTAACCAACCAACATAAATCAATTTGATCAAGCAACATTAACAATAGATATCATTCATTCAATGCATACACAAGATCAAACAAATAACACATAGTTCTCGTGGGAAACCCTCATGGGGACTAAACCCACTCTAAAGCCTACAACACAAATGGACTACTATCCTATAGAGAAATTTCAAATAAAATACTGATCAACTCCTTTAGACTATAAAACCTTGATCATATCCTCCTAACCAAAGGTATTTAGTGAAACACCTATTTAATAAGGAGTAGCTGCCCTAAGGAAGACCAAGTCCTTTAGACCCTACTTTGAATACCTCCTCCTTATAAATAATGTATTAAACACCTGATGATGGATATATATTTTCTAACCTCTACAAAAACTCTCTCTTTATCTCAAACATGCCTCTCACATAGGCATATCACAATCTCTTTCCTTCTTCACTCAAACTGTCCTCATATGCATACTCAGACCTCTTCACATATCCTCAAACTAAAAGAGAAATATATTGAAATTAGGAACATTTCCTATAGGTCATATACATATTCAACAAACTATTCTACTCATTAGCTCAACCAATAGGTACACTACCTATCATTCACCTCACAACTCTTACATGCACCTTGTCTAAGTCGCTCTCATATATATAAATATTCCACAAGCCTATAAACCATCTAATTTGGTTCCAAAATTTATAGATAAATCATAAATTAAAAATATCATAATATTTCCTTGTTGGCCAAAAAACATGCCTTCACCCTTGAGGCATCTCACATGGGTCACACTTAAGCACAATCCACTTTCAAATAGGCCTAAGTCACTTTTAGGTCCTATGGAAACCCATTCATCTCTTTGACACTTCTCTAAGCAAAATAAAACATATGAACACTTTAAAAATGCATGGAACCATTACACATGATCTATATTTCCTCCTGAAGTTCCAACATCCATCACAATACACTTCTTGCTTAAGCACAATTTTCTCAAACAACTCTTTGTACACATAGTCATTATGAGTGAACACACAGTTACCTTATAAGCCTTTATTCATACTTCATATGATTAATAAATCCTTAATAATTCACATATATCATCCACATAGAAGTATAAAACACTCCAAAATTTCAAATTCATCAAGATATATTGAAACAATATCAAAACAAGCTCGAACAATCTTCTCAGGTCACTTACAGTCCATGCACAAACACATAGTCAAATTTGAACCTTAATATATTTTATTTTACATATGTGCAGTTATTTAAATTAGGTTCATTAAATTTAACATGTATTCCTCTTCATATTTTAATTTTACATCATGAGCAAAGTCTATCTAGATCAAAAGACATGGTCTAAAAACCATAAACTAGTTTTTCCCTTTATAAAATTCAAATATTTAAATGTCATCGGTCATAGTTAAACATCAAAAAGTAAGCTTGCATCTCATGTCTTTACTTCTCACATAAATTTGTAACCATGTATATTGTCTAAAATTTAATTCATAGGTTCTAATGATCAACCATTAAACCTCAGTCATTTTGACCTCATCTCATGTAATCTTGCAATGTTGACTTATCCTGCACCATCGATCTCTACGAATCAACCAGGTCTTTAAATAGAAATGATCACCATTAAATAAATATATAAAAATTACCAATAAAAATTATATCCTTATATTATACCTTTTATTATTCATTAAACCTAGAACACTTCTTACCATCTCGCTCAATACACACCGTTATATCATGATCTATATAATTTCCCGCACATTGTTAGATCTTCATTTGGTTTTGATCTTTAACTATATTAAATAACAAACACTTTGACATATTTAAATTTATATGCACCATATATATTCACTATATGAACTCTCATGAGCTTTTGGATCTCCATGTGGTCCTGAATTTTAACTTTATGCAAAAATGACTAAGTATGGGGACCATTGCTATCTTCTTGAAAGGCTAACTTTGCACCTCCATATCTTTTACTGTGCTCACATGCATGTTATAAAATTTGGGAAATATGACCTCCTAACATATTACAATAAAACCATATGTAAGAATAATTTTCAAACCTTATCATGTGTGAGATATAAAACCATTAAAATGCTTTCTCAAAATCTTTTGTCATAGACCCAACTACACATAGAACCTGTCTAGGAGGCCAACTTTGAACATGCATATATTTTGATGTGCTTTGGCACGTGATCTAAAATTGAGTGTAAATAAACTAGGAAAAAAACTTAATAAACCAATATAATCACCTTCTCTTTAAATATCAACATGTCTGAGATATGCCACCATCAAAATACCTACTCAACTCTTTCTTGCCTCATGCAAATTTGGCTATGGGAAAACAATTTCAAACTGCCTGGGAGACCAAATTTACACTTGAATATATTTCTACACATTTAGGTGCATGACCTAAAATATGTCACATAATAACTAGGTACTAATTTGATCACAACCATATGACCAACTGCCTTTGACTCGTCCACATGTGGTAATGGTGACATTAGCAAAATGCCTACTCATATTTTTTGCCACTAGATCCAACATGTTTAAATGAAAAAAATGATCAAACATATGAAATCCATTCATGAACACAAGCATTAAAATCATTCTTGACTTTTGATAGGAACCTTTTCTCATGCTCAAAACACCATATTCATCCCTGAACATCTCTAACCATGCCAAAATTAAAAATCAACCAAGCCAACTTCAAGCACATTAGGACGAGCAAATTGCACACTTTGTCATTGTCACTTAGGGTATAAAATAAATCCATCCACTCAATAGGACACCTCCATGAAATCACCATGACATCATTGATAACTCTCTAACATCACAATGATCACATCAAAAAGAGCTTCATATAAATAATATCCATCAAATGTTCATGTTTACAAAATAATTATCATGTACAACATATCATATATACATAAAAAACATGTACTTAGAACTATGAGACTATAAAAATGTTGTAATCAAATCTTACTATAACCCTCATAAGGTGGATTCCATTAAGATGATCTTGGTCTCTTTGGATTTGGATGTTTACCTCTACATGACAATGTCATTTTTGGCGGTCCCATGGTACATGATGTTCATTGTAATAGATTCTCTACTGATCTTTATGAGACTATATCCTTGTTATCCTCAAATCTATCATTAACCTTTGGCTTGCATGCTCATCCTAAGTAATTTCCTTCTAACTAACTAAAACTATGCTCTCATATAGGATACCATAATAAATCACATGCCTCATCACACTCGTCATATTTGATAGGCCCTTGGCTATGGCTTACTAAGTCACAATATGAAACATTGCATGTCACTCACCATGAAGCCTTAGTTACTATAGCCATATTAAATCATGATGTGTGCAATATTTTCCTATCCCCATCAATTTTTAGTTGTTTTTTTAGTTGATTCACCTCAGTTATTAGTTGTGTAACCTCGACAATCAAAATGATAATCTACTATTATCTAGCCACTCATTATACATATATCTATGATAAATGGCCATCACTAGCCAATAATTTTCTATCTCTACTAGTCACTTATCCTTGTAGGCAAGATATTTGTCAATACCTAGATAACACATTTGATTTTAGGGCCATTATCTCACTATCTCAATTTTTTATAATGGTTGACAACCCAACTATCTTGATCTCCTTGGCTGAAATTTCTTGTAAGTGTCTCACAATTGAAGCCTCATATGTTGTAGACTGTCCTAACTAATAATGTCCATATCCATCCCCTATACATATTTTTGTTAGTACTACCATATTAAGTGTCACCTAGGGATACAATCTTGTTTGTACGTATGGAACAATCATTGTCATCACCACTAAAGGAATTGTATATGTTTTATACACTAAGGTATACATAATCATAATTTGAGTCCCTCCTTTGTCTAATCCATCTTCATTCTCTCCCCTTTTATTTGCTCTATATTCATCCCCTCCTCCATCTATTCCATGTCTTCCATTCAAATCCTAAACTAAGGCCCTAACCCCCCTCATCCTAGCATCCCTATGTCATCATCAATGTGGATATATCTATATTTCTACCTAAATCCTACCCTGTAATATTTTTTTATTTTTATCAAAGGTCTTGTCAGCTAAACTATTCTATACTAGACCCACCAATATAAATACATGTATATCACTATAGCACCTATGGCTCCATCAATAAAATACCAGTCAATTAGTTAGACCACAACTGAGCTAGTAATTGGCTCATTTCTCAACACTAGAGGACCCCAATTCCTTATCTCCCTAGTAACATGCAGAAGGACATTGGGAGCATCTAGCACATCCTATTATAGGGAAAACTATTTCTATACTTGATCAAATTTATACCTCTCATCAACATAGTCATGCTAATATGTGATGTATAAGAATATGGTCGTGTATCTATAGTGTAATGTTCTTCCTCTAGCCATAAGAAATGTCCTCATAAGGACTTCAGGTCACTTTTTAATTTATAAAATTATTAATAGCCCAATTGTAGAAGGCCATATCACCCCTATGTCCATGTCATATCCTACCTATAACAACCCATCCAAATGTTACATGTTCATCTAAGACATATGTCATAGTTAACCTACTAGTCTCTTAATGGCAATATGTTCCCATGACCATACTTAAAGCAATGTTTAGGTGTTAATGCTTTGTACCTCCAAGTAGGAAACTAAATTTAAGTCCATTTAAAATTGGGATAGGATAATGGGAACCCATAAAATATCATTACCTTATTGAACATATCCAAAATAATCCTGCCCAATCACTTGTGAAAGAATCAACCACTCTTGTCAGGAAGAAAAATATCTTTGACAATATCCATCAATACAAAAGGCATTCTATTTATGGTCAGATCTGCCACTAATACATCTATATACACAAACACTTGCTTCATATCTATCTGAATAATATCCACTAGCTACACTATTAAGTCCCGTAATCTACTCACCAAGATAGGGCATGTTTGTGAATTGGTATTCATAAAATATTCCAGACATCTTTTAGTGTTAGTGTTGGCTCCCTAGTTAGTAAGTGAAAGGTTCTAGTCTCTGAGTGCCATCTCTCTATGAGTGTAGTTAGTGGTTCTCAATCAAATAAAATAATTGTCATCTTGGAGACATACAACAATCCTACTACCTTTAGCAACACCACCATCTTGTCATCCCAAATCAACATCTTCAAAAAGATGCATGATTGTTGTTATCCAACTGTGATCATGTAAATGCACTCCTTTAATAATTAATGTTAACACACTTAGTCCTTTATCTCATTAAAGCACTCAAATAAATCAAATCAGTCAAAAGCATCTATTCCATAACAAAATAACCAATGATTTAGTGATTGTACCAATTTTCAAGATGATTCTTTCATTTTAAGCATCAATCTATCACTTACCAAGGGTTTTTCATCCCTCAATCAATGTTTCCACATGATAGGATGTTTTCATTTTTTGTTCAGACTTCTACAATTCTAGTAATTTTGACACTTTTTTGTGTTTTCATTGATTTGCATACATTTTTGCTACTTCATGGATGTTTCTGATGTTTTCACCATTTTGTTCCTAAATACACTCTTTCATGGATGTTTCCACATTTTTGATGATTCCAATGTAATTGCACATTTTTTCTATTTTGGGTGTGATTTCATTATTTTCTTATCATTTTCAATATTTTTGGATGATCCCACCATTTTTCATGGATATTTTCACCATTTTCATAGATGTTTCTATTATGAGGTAAATTTTACCTCATGTAAAAATATCCACACGTGGGGTTTCTTAGGCTAATAATGGAATCTCAAAAGTAAAATTTTCAAAATTTAAGCCTATCAACTACTGGGCCAGTCCCCCATAATTATTGGTACTCTCTAACCCACTCTC
The DNA here is from genome assembly GCA_037957365.1 of Torreya grandis. Classification (NCBI taxonomy): domain Eukaryota; kingdom Viridiplantae; phylum Streptophyta; class Pinopsida; order Cupressales; family Taxaceae; genus Torreya; species Torreya grandis. The sequence goes on along the minus strand of JARHVA010001725.1, from coordinate 2,888,621 downwards.
CAAGCTACTTGTGGATTGGAATGCACACCATTTTCTCCAAGGGTCTCGAGCACAAAACTAGAGATAAATTGTTTTAAGGTTTGAGGATGAAAATGAATTATTTTCACCCCCAAGGTCAATTTATAACCCCAATTTAGACTCTACCCCATTTGATAGCATTTATTTCCTTTTGAGTCCCCATCCACCCAATGTCTTTTCCATTTGAGCACTCGATGGACCATCCCATCCTCACCAGTTTCATTTGGGGCATCCTTATGAAACTAGTTTTGATATGTAATCTTAAAATCATCACTTCTGATTAACTCTGACTTGTTTACATCACTTGGGACATCCTAGTATGCCATTTTTCTAATCTTCTTATTCTTTTAAAAAATTTCACTTCACCTATGTCTTACAACACCCTTTCAAACAAGGTAAAAATGTAAACACCTAATTTCTTCCACTTCAGTGTCATCATTGTTCACCAATTCACTTTCTCATATTATTATGTAGATTAACCCTATTTTCCTTGAATCACCAAAATTTGCCAATTTGATTATCATTTTCATTTAGAATTGTGACAATTCATCCTTAATCATTTTAATAAACCATATCATGTTATTGAATTTGTTTGATGCACCCCTGATTAGATTATCACTTTACACATCTCTTCTATTCAATTAATCTATTGAATCAAGTAAGTAATTGACTTCATCTAATCCTATAAAAATCACTCATCACTTTAGTTAATTAATTTTTTTCAATTAGCTAATCTCAATAAAAATACAAAATTAGGGAATACACAATTACTATTTTTCATAAATCAATAAATCTTATTTCCCATATCAAACTTGTGATGTCATTAAAGGATTCACTTGACAATTTAAAAATCATTTTCCAAATTTAGTCAAAATGTCTTTTTCAAGGCAAATTTAGTCCAAGAAGAGAAGTGTGCAAGCAATATCTAGGAAATGCTCTTACACACTACAAAATTTCATGAGTAGATATTATTACATGATATTATATACTATAATATGGCTTTAAATGAAATGTAAGACCTCTTCTCATCTATTGATTTTTAATCTCATCCAATGGCCCACATCAATAAATAAAATCTATAAATTGATGGATCCTCCATTCTTAGCAAGCTTATTTATGAAATGAAGTCTTGTAAATTTATGAATCAGAGCTTCAATCCACATCATTATTTATCCCATGCAAACATCCATCTTATAAGGGGAGGTTTTACCAAATTATCGATGTGCTTTTATGAACCATTGAAACTACATCACATCTGAGCTCATCTAAACTTCGTCAAGAGGATAACAAAGGTATAACAAGTGTTTATTTTCCAATTATCATGTGCATTTCCTTTTGGCTTAATCAATCTAAGGAAACATGCTTAGATTAGTTAGTTTTTTCAATCTTATTTTGATTTATACTAACCCAAAGTTAATCTTTGTCTCATGATGTTACACAGTTCACTTAAAAATATACTATATCCATTAAAATATTTGAAATCCCATTGAAAAGTCACTCGAACTCAAACCATTTGTAATTAAAAGTTTAGAAAATTAATAAATCATTTATAAATGTAGTGTCATTAAACTATGTGAAAGTCCATCAAATAACTATCCAACTCAAACTATTTGTAATTGACACTTTTGAAAATTAACAAATAATTCTCTTATACTCCAAATTTTATATGACACTGAAAATACATTCAAATCTATTAAAAAAACATGGTAGGTATAAAATTTCATCCTTAGATGAAACACTAAATCATCACAAATATTTATTGTATGGGATAGTCTTAATGTATTCCAAACAATTTGGAATAAATCTACGTCATTTCATACATTGGATATTTTACCTACTTTACACAATTTTTAGGCAATTTTATGGTCATATAAGAGTTATTTTTTTCAATCATAAAAGAGTGAGAGTGTTTTGAAGACTATATAAAATTCTTTGTGAAATTTAAGGAAAAGAAGAAGAAGAAGAAGTGAAATTGATTTACATTAAATATATATTTAATGTTTTATATTTCCTTCTCTTATTATAATTGGTTCCACCATATGAAATAAAATGTTAGATACATAATCATCATAAATATATAGAACTAGCATTTTCCTTGAGGGTGCAAAGAATGACATAAGGAATTTATAAGTTATTTCTTTTCATTTCTAGAGTATATTATCTTTTTAAGTGTTCCCCTTTTAAGTGTATGATGTGGACACCCCATAAACTAATCACCAAGTGGATATAGGCTGCAAAACCAGTTAGAGTCCCTTATAAATAAGAGTCTGACACTTGTCAAGCAAAGTGAGGATCTAAGAAACATAAAAAGGGTCCAAAGAGGAATTAAAAAAGGTGATGTGGACCTCGTAGTGAGTAATATTTTTCTATGTGGTGAATACAGAATGAGGATAGGAAATCCAACACTCATGTTTGCAACATGATGTGTGGTGATCCCCAATTGGTCCTAGGGTTTCTTGGGGTGGAAAAGTTCATAGAGTCCAAGTCCAATGAGAGGAAGGCATGCAAAGGAGTGTAGCCCTAAACTACCAATTTTTATAGTGCCTGGGAATGCCTAAAACTAATGAAAATATAGCATTTTGCCCTTGTTATTTCTAACCCATCCTAGGCTAGTAGGGAAGTCAAACCTCAAGGTGAATGAAGGCTTACAAAGTGGAAACCATAGTTTTGAGTCAAGAATGATGTGGATATGGGGTGGTAGGCCATTCAGATCCCATTAGAAGGTGATTTGTATCCTATAGCAAGTGATATTTTATCATGTGCTAAATGCAGAGTGGGGTTGAGAGATCTAACATGTGGGTATTCAATGTGACATGTGGTAACCATACATTTATCAAGGGTTTTTCTAGGGTGGAAGAGTGCACAAGTTTTGGGCCCAATGAGAGGAAGTCATATGGAGGAGTATAGTCACAACATGTCATTTTGGTAGGGCATAAGAATACTCAAAATGAATCAAAGGTGAGCACATTGCCCTTACCAATTTTATCCCCTCCCATGCTGACAAGGTTGTTAAACCCTAAGGTGAATGAAGGCTAACCAAGTGGAAGCCATGAATGAAGTAGGTATAGGTTGGCTAGCTAGTCAGATCTTGTGATAAATAAAACCTTGATATTTTTCATGTTATGTGAGAATTTGGGAAGCATTAAAGGGGTCCAAGAGGAAGTAAAGAAGGTGATGAACACTAGATCGTAAATTCTCCTTTCTCACTCTTTAGGGCCCTTTTATCTCATTCATGTACTCATTTTCAAAATTTAAAGGCTTTGGTTTCCTTTCACAAGGCCCCTAATGTATATTAAACATTTTCCCAACACATTTAAACTCTCATATCTTTTTTTTGCTTGAATGGAGTCTCACATGGCTTGATCATTCACAATTTATTTTCCCAAGTTTAGCCTAGTATGTAGTCAAGCCCACAAACAATTGCCACTTGTCTAATAAACACATGCCTTAACAAGGAAACTCAATATTCATGTAAAATATATATTTTCTCCTTTTATTCTTCCAAACTTCCATTTAATTATCTTATTAAATTAAATCTCATGTTATTATTTTGTAGTGAGACGATTTTAACATGCAAACCCTATTTGTGTGTAACTAGATATACCTATCATGGAAAATATATGGGAGAGGAAGATCTAATTTCCATAATGCTTGGAGAGAGAATATATAAATTTCTGGATATTCGAGCCATCATAAAAAAAAACTACACAAAATTGGTTACGCTTGGTCACCCTAAAAATTGCACCTTTCTTCCTTTCACTAAATAAAGACAAAGAGGGTCATGGAACCCTACCACAAACAAATCAAATCTCATGATTTATTCATCCAACCTTGACAATAGAAAACAATCAATCAAATTTGTAACCACCTTTCCTTGATATAACTAACATGTATCATTACATAATGTTATTACAATGACATGCCAATTTACAATGCCTTGTCCACACATAAATAAAATTATCATGTAGATTCAAGACACTCATTATATGTGGAGTCCTATCATAATAAGAATAACATTCATGACATCCTCATCCACCCTTAATAATAGAAAATGGCCAATCAAATATGTTGCAACCTTATGATCTATGAGCCCCTCTGTAATATGTATAAGTCATGTAAATCTGACAACTGGATTGAATCCAAGTGTGGTGTATTATATGGGCTCAATGGTGTCTAATATCACATGAAATACCTTGTAATTATACCTCACCATCACCAAATATCTCACCATAAGTATTTCACTGCTTGCATGTTTTGCATTGCCTAGTCGTCTACTTTGCACAATGCATTTCCATGTTGAATAAAGGGACACAATCTCATTCTATACTATCACCTACACAAGTATTATATGACTATTATTGCTAATGTTGATCATAAAAGGCAAAATTCAAGAAAAAATCATGGGTTTCAAGTGACATATGACTACCAATTTTCACTCTTATGCTTTTCAAAACCATGCTTTAATAAAACATAAAATTACATCTTGTATGTTATGTATTACACTTGTACTATAATATAGTATAAATGTATAATAGTATAGTATAATATTATTCTATTTATTACTATTTAATATAATTATCCAAAAAAATAGATTTTCAAGAGATATAACATAACAAACAACCAAGTCACTAATGCAAAAGTGATTTTGTGGTGTTGTCATTCACATTATAGAATAACTTGCATGTTCTTGATCTCCCTAGCCTTTATTACATGCTTTGATGATGTCCTTGTCCAACCTTTAATACATGGTTAGTTAAATATATGGTCGTATACTCACTATATATACATTTAAATCACTTTCCCCTATTTTTTATGACAAACTAATGCATGACACACACCTTTCAATCCTATCCTATGCATCTTCCAAGTGTCCAGCTATGTGGTGGGTTGTTGGGAAGATGATCAAATTTCTGAATAGGGATTATTTTAAAGTGAGTTAGGTGATGATGGTGGGGGGTAATGATACGGGATTTGAATTGATATTATAACTTAGAGGGTGCATATTATACACCATACTTGAATTCAAGGTAACAAATTGATGGACATGACTTACACTCATTGGAAAGGGGTCTATAAATTGCAAGGCATAAGCATATTTGATTGGCAATTATTCATAACACACATCAATCTAATACAAAGTAAAATATATATGAAAACATGGGATTTTTTTAAGTGAGTGAGTAAACGATGGTGAGGGGTACTAATATGTAATTTCAAGTGATATTGTACCTTATAGGGCCCATAGTGTACACAAAACTTGTATTCAAGGTAGCTAATCTATTGACATGACTTAAACCAATTCTAAAAGGGTTTGCAACTTGTAAGGTGGAAACATCTTTGATTGGTAAATCTGCACAACACACAATAGTCTAATAAAAATTAAAATATTTATTATATAAGTAGATTTAATATTAAATTGTTCAATATAGTATGCACTCATCATTCAATCCACTAGGGTTCCTACTAAGAGTGTTAATCCACTTGGGTTCTAATTATTATTGTTTAATATAGCTTCTTGAAAACTAAATTTTTAAGAGATATAACATAAAAAGCAAGCAAGTCAATAATTAAACAATGATTTGGTGGTGTTGTCATTCACATTATAGAAAAACTTACATGTTCTTCAATGCAATTTAAAAGTTGCATGTTCTTTATTGCCTTGCCCTTTCTTCCATGATTTGATGATGTCCTTATCCAACCTTCAATACATGGTCAACTAAATAGATGGTCGTATACTCACTATGTATACATGTACATCACTTCCTCCTTAATTTTTCTGATAAACTAATGCAAGCCACACCCCTATCCTAGGCATCTTCCAAGTGTCCAACTATATGGTGGGTTGTTGGTAGGATGATGAACAAATCTGCAAACATGAAGTATTTTAAGTTAGTTAGGTGATTTTGGTGAGGGGTAATGATAGGGAATTTCAAATGATATCATACTCTAGAGGGCCCATACTATACACTAGGATTAGATTTAAGGTAGCTAATTGACTGACATGACTTACACCCATTGGAAAGGGGTTTGTAGATTTCAAGGCAGAATCATATTTGATTAACAAATTTTCATGACACACATCAATCTAACATAAATTAAAAAATATATTTGAATAGGGAGTATTCTTAAGTGAGTTAGGTGATGATTGTGAGGGGTACTTACAGGGGATTTCAAGTGATATTGTACCCCAGAGGGCCCATATTATATGCCAGACTTGGATTCAAGGTAACTAATCGATTGACATGAATTACACCCATTGGAAAGGGGTATGTAGCTTGCATGGTGGAAACAAAATTGACTAGTAAATTTGTATGCCATAAATCAATCTAATAACTATGGGGGAGAAAGTAGTTATCATTGAAGCCTATGAAACCTAAAATATTTGAATGCTACCATGTGGTGACATCCAATGCATTTAAATCCTAGAGGAAGTGTTAGACAATCCAAGTAACTGGGATGCCCAAATTCATTGTTATCATGGCACGTGGCTAAGAGTGGATGAGGCTATAATTAAGTTATGATGGTGGAAAGTGGTAGCATACTGAGTACCTATCTAGGATGTTGCTAGGGATAATATACAAAAACCTTTGAGGGCTTTAAATGCTTTAACTTAGGATAAAGGTAGACACCAAGGGGCTTAATTCTTGGATGCTATCACATGGCAACATGGCAGGCACTGGGAGGCTGAAGCGGGCTCTCTTTTTTAGACACATCTATGAGACCCATCAGAAAATCATACACAACTTATAATGTGGTGGGTTATTTGATTATACATTTTATATCATGAAGGGTCAAGGAGACAACATGATGGTAATTTGATTGCAAGAAGGATCCATGTCTGGTGCAAAACTCAAATTAGTGATGGAATGCCAATGATATGGAGATAAAACATTGAGGTTCCATCATCTATAGTGTGACATATATTCATCTATGTTTCCAATATATTGATACCTACCAAGGGACCATATCATACACATGCCCTAACTTCTAGGTAATTGTTGTATTTACATACCATGCACCCACTACAAAGGGGATCATAGCTTTCAGGGTGGTGGCATCTTTATTGACTATTTTTTATTTGATTATGGAAAGAATTGATATCCAATTTGTGGATCGAATCAAAAATACAATGATGCTGATGTGGAATATATACATTGAGGTTATGGAGTTGATCTTGGATTTGGCAAAGTTCATGCCATATGGATCATAAGAGGGCATCACTTGTGATACTATGTGAATGTCATGGTAGAGGAGTCAATAGTTGAGAGAAAAGGTGGTCAATTGGTGATCATTCCCACATGGTAGGGAGATATAGTAGGTTTAATTCTCATGTAGAAAGGGATGCCCACATAGTGAAGTTAAAGGGGCAATATACTCTAATAATGAAATCAAATCCCTATTGATTGCATTCTTTGTCCAAGTGATATCATGGTTCAGTGCATTAAATAAAATAATATGTGTTATATTAATATAATATATACAATAAATAATAAAATATTTATATTAAATATATATGTTTATATATAATATTCTATAAATAAATAATAGTATATACAATATTAATATATTTATATAAATATTTGATATTCACTTTGTGAGGTGCCCCCTGTTATTAAACTCTTTGAAATTTTGAAAAAATTAATCAATATGATAAAAACTTTTCAAACCCCCTCAATTTCATATGGAAAATTTTAAAGAACAGGGAAGTTTAGCATGTCATGATAGAACATATAGTTTCAAGTGTCCTATGAAACTTCCAAGTGTCCTGCTATGTGGTAGGCTATTGGGATGGAATGAGAAGTAAATAAAACAATGACAAAAACAAAACCCATTGTCTTCTTTCCCTGATTTTCTAGTGTAGGATGTTGAGACTTGGTCATACATAGCTCATAGGTGATGCTTTTAAGCCTTGATAAAATGGAATTTATAATGAACGATGGCTATCATATCTCTTTCTATAAATTTATATATTTTATTTTATGCTTTATTTGTGCAGTTACTTTATGTATATTTTTAGTTTCTACATTTTCTAGTGTAGGATGTTGAGAATTTGTCATACATAGCTCATAGGTGATGCTTTTAAGCCTTGATAAAATGGAATTTATAATGAGCAATGGTTATCATATCTCTTTCTATAAATTTATAGATTTTATTTTATGTTTTATTTGTGCAGTTATTTTATGTAGATTTTTAGTTGCTACATTTTTTATGATGTCATTTTATTAGGTTTCTATTTTGGTTGAATGTTACAACTTTTAGCCCATGAAGTGATGAAACATATGAGAATATTTTTATACCATTAAAGGCCTAGGAATTGTGGCTTTTGATGACTGATGTGACCACTAAGGTTCTAGGCAAGGTGGAGAAAAACACTCCTACCATGGTCAAAGTAATAAAATAGTAATACAACACAAAACAGACAAAAAAATTGCAACCCTCATAATAGTCCTATTGATTTTTGTCACAAAAAAATATTGTTTTGTAAAAAACTCCAAACAAAATACATAAGATAGAACATATTGTGGGTCATAAATGTGGTTGGTTGAGAAAACCTACACCATGGAGTGTGTATACCTTGTCTATATTTTCAATACCCAAAGTGTTAAGAATTTTTTCAATTGTTAATATGCAAACCATTTTGGTTTTTTGGTTCGGTTTGTTGTTAAATAGCTAGAATATATGCTGGTAATTATGTAAAATCCATTATATGAGTAGTGTGTAGGAAGCATAGGTGGATTAACATCCCACAACATCCATGTGATTAGAATAGTACCACTAGAACTAACCTTTATAGATTTCCATATAGAAATCCATAGACTATATGAGCATCTGCATATCCATTATGGAAGTGACACCAAAACCTTAGCGTATACTGGACAAATAGGTAATAAAAATATTATCCTTTGAGGTGCCTATGACCATTGAAAATAATGCCCAATACCTATCAGAATAGAGTATGCACTTTAGCTATCATCCACTCAAAATGGCATCAAAAAGATGCCAAGATGAATCCTATGTTTGTTTTCCCTAGTAGGAATGCCATCGGCATAATGAAAGGCGGGGATATCATTGAGTTTTATTTTTTGAGCCATAAATGTTGAAAGGGATCTTGATAAAGTCCAAAACATTGAAAAACTACAAAAATCTTACACAATTTATCCCAAAATCTTTTATTTTACTAATAAAATCTATCCATTTTTATATTATAGAATATAACATTTAAAAGGATAGTTGGCTATATGAAATTTGACATTAGTGGAATCCATCCTATACTATGAAGGAAACCAAATAATATCCAATTTAACATTATCAAATCCATCCCTTCTGTACTCTACATAGTTCTTTTTGGCAGTTGTGGAAATTATGGCAGGTGTGAGGGGTTAGCTATCATGGCTGGGAAAGAGATGTGGGACTCCAAAGGGGAAAGAGAGGTTAGGTTTTGATAGTATGCCCATACTTTCCTTTCCTCATTGTATAGTGCAGTAAGACAACACTATCATATGAAGAAGAAATTCTAGTTGTATTGCCAAAATTTAAAGTGGTTACTGTAAATGCATATTTAATCCTTGAATTGATTACCATCACATGAATCGTAACATAGCCATACTATTATCAAATGTAACCTTGGCGGATACCTTAGACAATAATTTGTCATATAAAAATATATTTGGTAATATTTGAAACCGTGAATTATAACTTATATAAAATTTGAAGCATTGGTTTTAATTTCAAGATGAAGGGTGTGTATTTATTCAACCTTTTAATAATGGAAAAGTGTAAGAAAGAGTTACATTTCAATTGTTAAGATTAAATTAAGTATACTCTTCATTAAATATCTTTGAATAGATTTTGAGAGTGAGGAGAACCATCCTTAAAGCCTCTGAGAAGCCTTGTATTTATAAATGTTTTGTTTCTACATTTTGGACCTATTGGAAGGCAGAATCCAGCCCAAGATAAGACCTAATAAATAAAAATAAGAATTAAATGAAACGTGACTCGAAATAAGTTCAAAAATCTATGTTTGGATAAGTTTGTGCTTTATAGATAACACTGTAGGTCAGACCTATCCAAAAACTTCAGACTTATCTAGAAAGACAAATGACCTAAATTGGGGACACTAATAACAAAAGGGAAAGATGAATAAACAATAGAAAAACTCACAAACTATAATAGAGAGCCTAAGTAAAATATGCTAATAGATACTTTATTCATTATCAATAGTATATGTGTAAAATATCATAATAAATGATATAAAATATAGGCTTGTACCAAATTCAAGTGTCTATATTATCCCCCCTTGTCAAGTAATGTAATTTCTAGAGTAAAGGAAATAATAAAACTTAAGTGTGTAGACACACGTTGTCTTGCGACACTAAATTTTGACTGTAATAATATAATATACAATAACACATATAGTAGTTAATGTTTAAATATAAAAATTGAAATCCTAAATTTGAAATTGCAAAGGTAAAGAGAAAGGAAAGAGTACACCTATATGCATGTGGAATTATGTCACCTATGGACAGAGCTCATGCTACAAACAGTGTAGAAAGCATGCTTTTGGCCTTGAGTTTTTTCTTGCCAGGGAAATGAAAAAAATCTTGGAGAGATAAAGGGAGAGCCATATGTCATCGAGTGTCACTATATCCATGACCATATTGTCTTGAATAACTGAACTAGATCTAATCCCATATCTTAAAATTAGAGGTTGGATAAAACTAACCAATTATTGATGTAATTGGAGGTAATAGTTTATTGTGTTGAATCATTAATGAATTGAGTGTGATCAAGTCTCAATTTTTATATTTAAAAAATCAAGTCCATGAGTTAGAAAGATGCATTATTTCAATTCTTTTGAATGAGGAATAATATTCATTGTACTAATCCAAAAATGTGGAACCATGATGAGTTCTCTAGAAGTGATACCATGGCTGTTTAATTTCACTATACTCAAGCATACATCACTCAAAGTATATTTGGATCACTCAGATACATATGAATTTATATTCTATCTGCATGATCGAAAGAGAATAAAGAGTGTTCCTACCCCAATGATGACCGTAATGCTTCATATATTTATACTAAAATGATTGTTTTGTTTTTTAGATTATAATTTTGAACTATGAAACATACACATGAACTAGTATCATGTCATTTTTAATTTTGAAACTTGGAACAAACATCATGATTTTTGAACTATGTCAAAATGATATAGAATGATAGTGGATTTATATGCTCAATTATAGATGTATTTTCACCTTGCAATTTTGATCTTGTAATTGTTTACACACATCCTGCTTATGATTTCAAGTGTCTATGCATTTGTGATTTTAGTATTTTAAAAGTGAGTACATTTTCATGTCATGTACCCTCAATATTTTTATTAATGTTCCAATATTGATCATGTGTTTGAATTCTAAATCATTTTGAATCTTTGAAATCTTGTACTTTATTATTAGAACTAATTTTTATTACTTTGGATATTTGAAAACTTGTACTTTGTGTTTGATTTTATTTTGAGTGCACTTGAATGTCATGTGCCCCCAATATTCATATTAATTTTTATGCTTTTGTTTGAAAACTATCATGATTATGTAATATGTTACTAGTTTGAACCTTTTGTTACTGCTATATAAAGTGCTAAAATGTATTATGTGATAAGTCTAATGTGTGTCCCCATTTTGATGTTAACGGTGAGAGTACCGAGTGCATCATACCAAAAAAATCTATGTTATGAAACACACTTTTAAAAATAGCATTTTAAAAAAAATTGGTTCATTCGCTGATTATTTTGATATATTAGTTTTCTTACCATTTGTAAGAGAATTATTAAATTGTGATGAATACTTCACTGTAAATATTTTCAAATGCAATAATTAGAGAGATGAATTTATTGATAATGAATAATATGCATCAAATTCAATTCATATGAATAATTTGAATATGCCATTGTTCTTTATCTCTACACCACTTCTATTCATAGTATGTATGCTTTAGACATGTGCCTATGTCCTTGTGTGTGACTTTTGACTATGTATGCATACATTTGAACATGCCATTATATGTGGCTCTAAGACAAGTTGATTTTTGACTGCATATGTAGACATTTGAACATGTCCTTGTATGTCTTATTTTTATTAAATTTAGTCACATGTACCCATGTCCCTTGTATTATGTCCCCATGGCCTACTTTGCATACCTCATATGTTTTGTATGTATGCTTCTTGTATGCATCATATCCATGACACTTGTCTCTTGATTGTTACCCACATTAGTTTTAGATACCATGAGGGACCTCATGCATCTCCACCTTTTTATTTAGGTGACATGATGGACATCATGCCCCATCCCCCTAGGTAGCTACCTAGTTTTACTCATATTTGTTGTTACATACATTGTTATATCTATCTTGACACCTTTCTGAATGCTAGACATGACATAAATCTTACATTACATACTTATGCTCATATTATCTTACATTTTGATATTATGTATGCACATTATATTAGATTATTATGAAATTATCATATATGATTTGTGTAACACACATTTTGAAGAGGTTTTTATTTTGAGGATAGTTCTTGCATAGGTTCAAAAAATCCCCTCAAAGGAGGGGAAATTCGTAGGGGTTTCTCATAGAGATCAGGATCCTATATTGCACTCATAGTATATTTTTAGCACATAATCTTAGTTATAGAAATTATACTCAATTAAATATAATGGGAAAATAGTGACCTTGAAAGTAGTACAGTTACACAAAAATTAGACCAAAAGGATGCTAGTGCCAAAATTGGGACACTAGTACCACATTTTAAGAAATGATGCTAGTATCCAATACATGATACTACTATATAGTAGCCTCAGTTTTAGAAAAACCTAGATTTACCATAAAATTAGAATAGGTAAAACATATGTTTGCATAGATTTAGTTATAGATTTACCAATTTTACTAAAATTCATACTAGATCAGCTCAGATTCATATAATTTTACTTAGATTAGGGGAATCATACATGGCATGACCATTCTGATATTTAGTTCATATACCTTGATACAAATTATTACAACTAAATCTAGAATCTATATGTTAAGATATCATATTTAGGGGCATGTGCATGATATATTATTTTTGTATGCTCACTTATACACTAGTTGATCAGATGGAATGACAAATTCTATGTCATTAGCTTTACTTTATACACTTGACATCATATTCTAGGTTTCACACTAGTTTCATGGCTTATTCCATCTATAATGGTTGGTATTCCTGAGTGTTCGAGAGCCACCTAATGTATCCAAGTGGTCATAATTAGACATACCCAATTATATATTTATATTTGTTTCATGCAATTCAATTACATGAGTAGTCAATGATGGAGTCATATCCTACTTGATTTGTTGAGCCACCTATACGAGAGAGTTAGATACACCATTAGTGTAATCCAAGCTATTCATAGGTCATGATCTAGTAAACAAGGGTGGGAAATGATGGAGTCAAAAATGGATTAAGTTATTGATCCACCCATGAATGAGGATTCAGCAAGCCATGACATCAATCTAAGGTATTCACCAATTGATCACTATATACATTCACATATATAGGTT
>JARHVA010001725.1:2842500-2870000 GCA_037957365.1 Torreya grandis | reverse complement strand
TCATAGATTCTAAAACACTCCAAAATTTCAAATTCATCAACATATATTGAAATAATATCAAAACAAGCTCGAACAATCTTCTTAGGTCACTTACAGTCCATGCATGAACACACAATCAAGTTTGAACATTAATATATTTGATTATACACATGTTAAAATATTCAAATTAGGTTCATTAGATGCACATGGACTCATTTTAATATTTTATTTTTAAATCATGAGAAAATTATATCTATATCGAAATATATGGTCTAAAAATCACAGATTGATTTTTCCCTTTATTAAATTCAAATATATAAATGTCATCGGTCATAGTTAAACATCAAACACTAAGCTCACATCTCATGTATTTTATTCTCACATAAATTTATAACCAATTATCTTGGATTAAATTTAATTTATAATTTCCAATGATCAAATATTAAGCCTCAGTCATTTTGACATCATCTCATATAATCTTGCAATGTTGACTTATCGTGTACCATCGATCTCTACGGATCAACCAAGTCTTTAAATAGAAATGATCACCATTCAATAATTATAATAAAAAACCCAATCACCACTATATCATTATATTATACATTTTATTATTCATTAAACCTAGAACACTTCTGACCATCTTGCTTAATACACACCATCATATCATGATCTATACGATTGCCCGCACACCGTTAGATCTTCATTTTTTAACTTTGTTAACTAACAAACAATTTGACCTCTTTAACTTGACATGCACCATATATATTCACTATAAGAACTCTCATGATCTTTTGGATCTCCATTTGGTCATAAATTTTAACTTTGTGCATAAATGACTAAGTATGGGAACAATTGTTATCTCCGTGAAAGTCTAACTTTGCACCTCCATATCTTTAACTGCACTCACTTGCATGTTCTCAAATATGGAAAATATGATCCCCTCACATAGGATAATAAAACATATGTAAAAATAATTGTGAAACCTTATCACATGTGAGATATAAAACCATTAAAATGCTTTCTCAAAATCTTTTGTCACAAAGCCAACTATGCTTATAACTTGTCTAGAAGGCCAAATTTGAACACACATATCTTTTGATGTGCTTTGGTGCATGATATGAAATTGAGATTAAATCAACTAGGAACAAAAATAAACAAACCCATATACTCAACTTATCATTAAATATCCACATGTGTGAGATATGCCACCATCAATATGCCTACTTGGCTCTTTCTTGCTTCATGCAAATTTGGCTATGGGAAAACAGTTTCAAACTATCTAGGAGCCCAAATTTACACTTGCATATATTTTGACCCATTTAGGTGCATGATCTGAGATATATCACATAATAAATAGGGAATAATTTGATTACAACCATATGACCAACTCCCCTTGGCTCATCCACACATGGTAATGGTGACATTAGCAAACTGCCTACTCATATTTTTTGCCATTAGACCCAACATGTCTAAATGAAAAAAATGATCAAATAGATGAAATCAATTCAAGAAAATAATAATTCAAAGCATTATTTACTTCTTATATGACCCTTTTCTCATGCTTAAAACACCATATTCATCCTTGAAAATCTCTAACCATGTCAAAATTGAAGATCAACCAAGCCAACTTCAAGCACACTAGGACAAGCAAATTACACACTTTGTCATTGTCACTTACGGTATCAAAGTACTTCATCCACTCAATAAGACACCTCCATGATATCACCATGATATCATTGATAACCCTCCAACATCACAATGATCACATCAAAATGAACTTCATATAAATAATATCCATCAAATGTACATTTATATAAAATAATGATCATGTACAACATATCATCTATACATCAAAAATATGTACTTAGAACTATGAGACTATAAAAATGTTGTACTCAACTCTTACTATGACCCTCATGAGGTGGAATCCCTTGAGGTGATATTGGTCTCTTTGGATTTGGATGTTTACCTCTACATGACAATGTGATTTTTGGTGGTCCCATGGTACATGATGTTCACTAAATAGCTTCTCTACTGATCTCTATGAGACTATATCCTTATTATCATAGAAGATATCATTTACCTTTATATGACATGCTCATCATAATTTGGCTCCTTATAACTAGCTAAATATATTCTCTCATATAGGATACTAGAATAAATCACCTTCCTCATCAAACTTGTCATATCTGATAGGCCCTTAGCTATGGCTTACTAAGTCACAATATGAAACATTGCATCTCACTCACCACAAAGCCTTAGTTAATATAACCATATTAAATCATGATATGTGTGAAATATTTTCCTATCCCCATCATTTTTCAATTATTGTTTTAGACGATTCACCTCAAGTATTAATTATGTAACCTCAATAATCAAAATGACAATCTACTATTATCTAGCCACTAATTATACATGTATTTATGCTAGATGGCCATACTAGCTAATAATTGTCCATCTCTACTAGTCACCAACATTTGTAGGCAAGATATTTGTCAATACCTAGATAACACATGTGATTTTACGGCCATTATCTCACTATCTTAGTTTGATATAATGGTTAACAACCCAACTATCTTGATCTCCTTAGCTGAAATTTAATACAAGTGGCTCACAATCAAAGCCTCATATGTTTTAAACTGTCTTAGATAAGAATGTCCATATCCATCCCCTATACATTTTTTTTTAGTAATACCATATTAAGTGTCGACTATGGATACAATCTTATTTATACCTATACAACAATCATTGTCATCACCACTAGAGGAATTGTCTATGTTTTATACACTAAGGTATACATAATCATAATTTGAGTCCCTCCTTTGTCTCATCCATATTCATTATCTCCCTCTTCATCTCCTCTATCTTCATCCCCTCCTCCATCTCCTCCATGTCTTCCCCCCTCATCCTAGCATCCCTATGTCATCATCAATGTGGATATATCTATATTGCTACCTAAATCCTACCCTAAAATATTTTTTAATTTTTATCAAAGGTCTTATCAGCTAAACTAGTCCATAATAGACCAAGCAAGTTATATAAATGTCTATCACTCCAACATCTATGGCTCCATCAATAAAATACCTATCAATTAGTTGAACCACAACTAAGCTAGTAACTAGCTCTTTTCTCAACACTAGAGGAACCTAATTCTTTATCTCCCTAGTAACATGCAGAAGCACATTGGGACCATCTAGCACATCCTATTATAGGCCAAACTATTTATATACTTTATCAAATTTATACCTCTCAATAGCGTAGTCATGCTGACATGTGATGTATAAGAATGTGGTTGTGTATCTATAGTAATGTTCTTTCTCTAGCCATCAGAAATGTCCTCGTAAGGAATTCAAGTCACATTTTAATTTAACAAATTAATAATAGCCTGATGGTAGAAGGCCATGTCACCCCTATATCCATGTCATCTCTTGCCTATGACAACCCATCCAAATGTTACATGCTCATATAATACATCCGTCATAGTTAGCCTACTAGTCAATGGCAATAGTTTCCATGACCATACTTAAAGCAATGTCTAGGTGTTAATGCTTCATACCTCACACTAGGAAACCAAGTTTGAATCCATTTAAAATTGGGCTAGGATAATGGGACCCCATCAAATATCATTGCCTCATTGAACATATCTAAAATAATCCTGCCTAATCACTTTTGAAAGAATCAACCACTCTTGTTAGGAAGAAAAATATATTTGGCAATATCCATCAATACAAAAAGCATTATATTTATGGTCAGATCTACCACTAGTACATATATATACACCAACACTTACTTCATGTCTATCTCAATAATATCCACTAGCTACACTATTAGGTCTCATCATCTACCTACTCACCAAGATAGGGCATGTTTGTGAATTGGCATTCATAAAATATTCTAGACATCCTCTAGTGTTAGTGTTAGCTCCCTAGTTAGTAAGTGAAAGGTTCTAGTCTCTGAGTGCCATCTCTTTGTGAGTGTAGTCAGTAGTTTTCAATCAAATCAAATAATTGGCATCCTAGAGACATACAAAAATCCTACTACCTCTAACAACACCACCATTTATCATCCCAAATCAACATCTCTAAAAAGATGCATGATTATTATTATCACACTGTGATCATGTAAATGCACTCCTACAATCATTAACGTTATGCCACTTTGTCCTTTATCTCATCAAATCACTAAAATAAATTAGATCAGTCAAAAGCATCTATCCCATAAAAAACCAAAACTTTAGTGATTCTACCAATTTTCAAGATGATTATTCCATTTTAAGAATCAAATTGTCACTTTCCAAGGGTTTTTCATCCCTCGATCAATGTTTCCACATGATAGGATGTTTTCATTTTTTGTTCACACTTCTACAATTCTAGTGATTTTGACACATTTTTGTGTTTTCATTGATTTGCATATATTTTTGGTACTTCATGGATGTTTCTAATGTTTATACATTCTTGGCCCAAAATTTTAAATGTTTTCACCATTTTGTTCCTAAATCAACTCTTTCATAGATGTTTCCATATTTTTTATCATTCCAATGCAATTGCACATTTTTTCTATTTCGGGTGTGATTTCATTATTTTCCTATCATTTTCACTATTTTGTGGATGATCCCACCATTTTTCATTGATATTTTCACCATTTTCACAGATGTTTCTATTACGAGGGAAATTTTACCTCATGTAAAAATATCCACACGTGGGGTTTCTTAGGTTAATAATGACATCTCAAAAACAAAATTTTCAAAAATTAAGCCTATCAACTACGGGACCAGTCCCCCATAATTATTGGCACTCTCAAACCCATTCTCAGAGCTGCTTGTGGATTAGAATACACATCATTTTCTCCAAAGGTCTTGGGCACAAAACTAGAGCTAAATTTTTTAAGATTTGAGGGTGAAAATAAATTATTTTCACCCCTAGGGTCAATTTATAACCCTAATTTGACTTCACCATTTATTTCCTTTTGAGGCCCCATCCACCAAATGTTTGTTCCATTCAAGCCCTTGATTGGCCATCCCATCCTCATCAATTTTATTTGGGGCATCCTTATGAGCCTAGTTTTGATAAGTACTCTTAAAATCATCACTTTTGATTAACTCTGACTTCTTTACATCACTTGGGACATCCTAGTATGCCATTTTCTGATCTTATTAATCTTTTAAAAGTATTTACTTCACCTATGTCTTACAACACCCTTTCAAACAAGGTAAAAATGTAAACACCTCATTTATTCCACTTCAGTGTCATCATTGTTCATCAAATCACTTTCTCACATTGTTTTGTAGATTAAAGCTATTTTCCTCCAATCACCAAAATTTTCCAATTTGATTATCAGTTTCATTTAGAATTATGACATTGCATCCTTAATCATTTTAATAAACCATATCATGTTATTGAATTTGTTTGATGCACCCCTAATTAGATTATCACTTTACAAATCTCTTCTAGTCAATTAATTTTTTAAATCATATAAATAATTGACTTTGTCTAATCCTATTAAAATCACACATCACTTTAGCTAATTAATTATTTTTTAATTAGCTAATCTCATTAAAAATACAAAATTAGGGAATGCACAATTACTATTTTTCATAAATCAATAAATCTTATTTCCCATATCAAACTTTTGATGTCATTAAAGGATTCAATTGACAATTTAAAAATCATTTTATGAATTTAGTCAAAATATCTTTTTCAAGGAAAATTTAGTGCAAGAAGAGAAGTGTGCAAGCAATGTCTAGGAAATGCTCTCACACACTAAAAAATTTCAAGATTAGATATTATTACATGATATTATATACTAAAATATGGTGTTAAATGAAATGTAAGACCTCTTCTCATCTATTGATTTTCAATTTCATCCAATGGTCCACATCAATCAATAAAATCTACAAATTGATGGCTCCCCCTTCATTCTTAGAAAGCTTAATTATGCAATGAAGTGCTATCAATTTATGAATCAAAGCTTCAATCAACATCATTATTTATCACATACAAACATCCATATTACAAGGGGAGGTGTTACCAAATTGTTGACGTGGTTTTATGAACCATTGAAACTACATCATATCCGAGCTCATCTAAACTTTATCAAGAGGATAGCAAAGGTATAACAAGTGTTTGTTTTCCAATTGTCATTTTCATTTCCTTTTGGCTTAATCAATATAAGGACACATGCTTAGATTAGTTAGTTATTTCATTCTTTTTTTGATTTATACTAACCCAAAGTTAATCTTTGTCGCATGATGTTACACAATTCAATTAAAAATGTACTATATCCATTAAATGATTTGAAATCCCACTGAAAAGTCACTCGAACTCAAACCATTTGTAATTAAAAGTTTATAAAATTAATAAATCATTTATAAGTGTAGTGCATCCCTAAAACTATTTTAAATTCCATCAAATAACTATCAAACTAAAACTATTTGTAATTGACACATTTGAAAATTAACAAATAATTCTCTTATACTCTAAATTTTATATGACATGTAAAATATGTTCAAAGCTATTCAAAAAAGCATGGTAGGTATAAAATTGCATCCTTAGATGAAACACTAAATCATCACAAATATTTATTTTATGGGATAGTCTTAATGTATTCCAAAAAAATTGGAATAAATCTATGTCATTTCATACATTGGATATTTTGCCCACTTTACACAAGTTTTAGGTAATTTTATGGTCATATAAGAGTTATTTTTTTCAATCATAAAAGAGTGCAAGTGTTTTGAAGGATATATAAAATTCTTGGTGAAACTTTATGAAAAAAATAAGAAGAAGAAGGGAAATTGAGTTACATTAAATATATATTTAATGTTTTATATTTCCTTCCCCTATTATAATTGGTTCCACCATATGAAATAAAATGTTGAATACATAATCATCATAAAAATATAGAACTAGCAGTTGCCTTGAGGGTGCAAAGAATGCCATAAGGAATTTATAAGTTATTTATTTTCATTTCTAGAGTATATTGTCTATTTAAGTGTTCCCTTTTTAAGTGTATGATGTGGATACCCCATAAACTGATCACCAAGTGGATATAGGCTGGCAAACTAGTCAAAGTCCCTTGTAAATAAGATTCTGACATGTGTCAAGAAAAGTGAGGATCTGAGAAACATAAAATGGGTCCAAGAGGAAGTAAAAAAGGTGATGTGGACACCGTAGTGATTAATATTTTTCCTTGTGGTGAATATAAAGTGAGGACAAGAAATCCAACATTCATTTTTGCAACACGATGTGTGGTGAGCCCCCATTGGTCTTGGGGTTTCTTGGGGTGGAAAAGTGCATAGCATCTAAGTTAAATGAGATTAAGGCATGTAGAGCAGTGTAGACTTGAACTACCAATTTTTATATTGCCTGGGAATGCATAGAACTAATGAAATTAGAGCATGTGGCCCTTGTTCTTTCTAACCTATCCTACACTAGTAGGGAAGTCAGAACTCAGGGTGAATGAAGGCTTGCCAAGTGGAAACCATAGTTTTCGAGTCAAGAATCATGTGGATATAAGGTGGTAGGCCAATCAAATCCCATTATAAGGTGATGATGTAGCCTATATAAAGCAATATGTTATCATGTGACGAATGCAAAGTGGGGATAAGATATCTAACACATGGGTCTTCAACTTGACATATGGTAACCACCCATTTATAATTAGTTTCTCTAGGGTGGCAGAGTGCACAATTTTTTGGCCTAACGAGAGGAAGGCATATCGGGGAGTATAGTCACAACATATCATTTTGGTAGGGCCTAAGAATACTTGAAATGAATGAAAGGTGATCACATGGCCCTTACCAATTCTATCCCCTCTTAGGTTGACAAGGTTGTTAAACCCTGAGGTGAATGAAGACTAACCAAGTGGAAGCCATGAACCATGTAGATATAGGTGGGCTGGCTAGTTAGATCTTGTGATAAATGAGACCCTGATAATTTTCATGCGATGTGAGAATCTGGGAAGAAAAAAGGGGTCTAAGAGGAAATCAATAAGGTGATGGACATTAGATCATAAATTCCCCTTTCTCACTCTTTATGGCCCTTTTATCTCATTCTTATGCTCATTTCAACTTTTAAAGCCTTTGGTTTACTTTCATAGGTATACCTAATGTATATTAAACATTTTCCCAGCACATTTAATCTATCATATCTTTCTAGTACTTAAATGGAGTCTCACATGGCTTGAGTATTCACAATTTATTTGCCCAAGTTTAGCCCAGTATGTAGTTGAGCCCACAAACAATTGCCATTTGTCCAATAAACACATGCCTTAACAAGGAAACTCAAAATTTATGTAAAATAAATATTTCCTCCTTTTATTCATCCAAAATCCCATTGAACTATGTCTTATTAAATTAAATATCATTTTATTATTTTTTAGTGAGATGGTTAAAACATTCAAATTATCTATAATAGTTTTGGCCATGAAAAATGCAAACTCTTTTTTAGTACAACTAGATATACCTATCATGGAAAATATATGGGAGAAGAGGATCTAGTTTCCATAATGTTTGGAGAGAGCATGTATAAATTGGTTGATATTCAAGCCATCATAAAAAAACTACATAAAATTGGTTACGATTGGTCACCCTAAAAATTGCACCTTTCTTCCTTTCACCAAATAAAGATAAAGAGGGTCATGGAACCCTATCAAAATCAAATTAAATCTCATGATTCCTTCATCCAACCTTGATAATAGAAAACAATCAATCAAAGATGTAACCACCTTGATTTGATATAACTATCATGTATCATTACGTAATGTTATTACAATGACATGCCAATTTATAATGCCTTATCCACACATAAATAACACATTATCATGCAGATTCAAGACACTCATTAGATGTGGAGTCCTATCATAATAAAAATAGGACTCACAACATCCTTATACACCCTTAACAATATAAAATGGCCAATCAAAGATGTTGCAAGCTTACGATCTATGTGACCCTCTGTGATATGTATAAGTCATGTAAATCTTACAATTGGATTAAATCTAGGTGTGGTGTATTATATGGGCTCTATGGTGTCCAATATCACATGAACTAACTTGTAATTATACCTCACCATCACCACATATCTCACCATGAAGTCTTTCACCGCTTGCATGTTTTGTATTTCCTAGTCGTCTACTTTGCATAATGCATTTTCATGTTGAATGAAGGGAAACAATCTCATTCTATACTATCACCTACACAAGTATTATATGACTATTATTGCTAATGGTCATCATAAAAGGCAAAATGCAAGCAATAATCATGGGTTTCAAGTGACATATAACTACCAATTTTCACTCTTATGCTTTTCAAAACCATGCTCTAATAAACAAAAAATTACATCTTGTATGTTATGTATCACACTAGTACTATAATATAGTATAAATGTATAATAGTATAGTATAATATTATTATATTTATTATTGTTTAATATAATTATCCCAAATAAATGATTTTTCAAGGGATATAACATAACAAACAACCAAGTGACTAATGCAAAAGTGATTTTGTGGTGTTGTCATTCATATTATAGAATAACTTGCATGTTCTTCAATTTAATTCAAAATTTTCATGTTCTTTATCTCCCTAGCCTTTATTCCATGCTTTGATGATGTCCTTGTCCAACCTTTAATAAATTATTGGTTAAATATATGGTTGTATACTCACTATAGATACATGTAAATCACTTTACCCATAATTTTTATGACAAACTAATGCAAGCAACACACCTTTCAATCCTATCCTATGCATCTTCCAGGTGTCTAGCTATGTGGTGGGTTGTTGGGAGGATGATGATCAAATCTGTGAATAGGGATTATTTTAAAGTGAGTTAGGTGATGATGGTGAGGGGTAATAATAGGGGATTTGAATTGATATTACAACCCAAAGGGTGCATATTGTACACTAGACTTGAATTCAATGTAGCAAATCGATTAGCATGAATTACACTCATTGGAAAGGTATCTATAACTTGTAAGGCACAAGCATATTTGATTGGAAATTTTGCATAAAACACATCAATCTAAATCAAAGTAAAACATATATGCAAACATGCGATTTTTTTAAGAGTGTGAGGAAATGATGGTGAGGGGTACTAATATGTAATTTCAAGTGATATTTTACCTTACAGGGCCCATAGTGTATACTATACTTGTATTCATGGTAGCTAATCTATTGACATGACTTACACCAATTGGAAAAGGGTCTACAACTTGTAAGGTGGCAACATCTTTGACTGGTAAATTTACACAACATACAATATTCTAATACAATTTAATATATATATATATATATATATATATTATATAAGTAGATTTAATATTAAATTGTTTAGTATAGTATGCACTCATCATTTAATCCACTAGGGTTCCAACTAAGCATATCATTCCACTTGGGTTATAATTATTATTGTTTAATGTAGCTATCTTGAAAAATAAATTTGTAAGAGATATAACATAACAAAAAAGCAAGTCAATAATTAAACAATGATTTGATGGTGTTGTCATTCACATTATAGAAAACTTTTATGTTCTTCAATGCAACTCAAAATTTTCATGTTCTTTATTGGCTTGTCCTTTCTTCCATGATTTGATGACGTCCTTATCCAACCTTAAATACATGGTCATTTAAATATATGGCCGTATACTCACTATGTATACATGTACATCACTTCCCCCTTAATTTTTTTGATAAATTGATGCAAGCCACACCCCTATCCTAGGCATCTTCCAAGTGTCCAACTATGCAGTGGGTTTTTGGTAGGATGATGAACAAATATGCAAACATGAAGTATTTTTAAATTAGTTAGGTGATTATGGTGAGGGGAAATTATATGGAATTTTAAATGATATAATACCCTAGAGGGCCCATATTGTACACTAGGCTTGGATTTAAGGTAGCTAATTTACTGATGTGACTTACATCCATTGGAAAAGAGGTTTATATATTTCAAGGTGGAATCATATTTGACTAACAAATCTAAATGACACACATTGATCTAACACAAATTAAAATATATATTTGAATAGGGAATATTTTAAAGTGAGTTAAGTGATGATTCTAAGGGGTACTGATAGGGGATTTCAAGTGATATTATACCCCAAAGGGCCCATATTGTACACCAAACTTAGATTCAAGGTAGTTAATCGATTGACATGACTTATACCCATTGGAAATATACTCATAAAGTTAAAAGGGAAATATACTCCAAAAATGAAATCAAATCCCTATTGATTACATTCTCTGTTCAAATGATATCATGGTTTAGTGCATTAAATAAAATAATGTGTTATATTAATATAATATATATAATAAATATTAAAATATTTATATTAATTATATATGCTTATATATAATATTCTATATATTATTAAGAAAATAATAGTATATACAATATTAATATATTTATATAAATATTTGATATTCACTTTGTGAGGTGCCCCCTATTATTAAACTCGTTGAAATTTTGAAAAAATTAATCAATATGATAAAAACTTTTCAAACCCCTCAATCAATATGGAAAATTTTAAAGAATAGGGAAGTTTAGCACGTCATGATGGAATGTATAGTTCCAAGTGTCCTATGAAACTTCCAAGTGTCCTGCTATGTGGTAGGCTATTGGGATGGAATGGGAAGTAAATAAAATAATGACAAAAACAAAACCCATTGTCTTCTTTCCCTGATTTTCTAGTGTAGGATGTTGAGAATGGGCCATACATAGCTCATAGGTGATGCTTTTAAGCCTTGATAAAATGGAATTTATAATGAGCAATGGCTATCATATCTCTTTCTATAAATTTATATATTTTACTTTATGCTTTATTTGTGCAGTTATTTTATGTAGATTTTTAGTTGCTACATTTTTTAAGATGTCATTTTATTAGGTTTCTATTTTGGTTGATTGTTACATATTTTATCCCATGAAGCAATGAAACATATGAGAATATTTTTATACCATTGAAGGCCTAGGAATTATGGCTTCTGATGACTGATGTGACCACTAGGGTTCTGGGTAAGGTGGAGAAAAGCACTCTTACCATTGTCGAAGTAATAAAATAGTAATATAACACAAAACACGACAGAAACATTGCAACCCTCATTATAGTCCTCTTGGTTTTTGTCACAAAAAAATATTGTTTTGTAAAAAACCCCAAACAAAATACATAAGATAGAACATATTATGGGTCATATATGTGGTGGGTTGAGGAAACCTACACCATGGAGTATGTATACCTTGTCTATCTTTTCAATACCCAAAGTGTTAAGCAATTTTTCAATTGTTAACATACAAACCATTTTGGTGTTTTGGTTAGGTTTGTTGTTAAATATCTAGAATATATGCTGGTAATTATGTAAAATCCATTATATGAGCATTCTGAAGGAAGTAGAGGTGGATTAACATCCCAAAACATCTATGTGATTATAATAGTGCCACTAGAACTACCCTTTATAGATTTCCATATAGAAATCCATAGACTATATGAGCACCTATATGCGCATTATGGAAGTGACACTAAAACCTTGGCATATACTAGACAAGTAGGCAATAAAACTATTATCCGTTGATGTGCCTTTGACCATAAAAAATAATGCCCAACACCTATCAGAATAGAGTGTGTGTTCCAGCTGTCATCGACTTAGAATGGCATCAAAAAGATGCCAAGATGAATCCTAGGTGGGGATATCATTGAATTTAATTCTTTGAGCCATAAATGTTGATATAATTAGATGGTAAGGCCCAATATTACCTTTGTTGAAGCCTTAATTGTTGGGGTCTAGAAAGTCGCATAATGTAACTTATAATTCTACTTTTATCCCTTTTTGTAGTGTGCAATATGACTTTTGAATCCTTATGATATATCTTTTTCTAAAATGTATAATTTGATGTTAGTGGGATATATCTAGTCTAATTTGACTTTAGAGAAATGTATCTCTTTCCTATATGATGTTAGTGAAAAGTCTCCCTTTCTAAAGTGTATAGATGTGACCTTTAGAAGGGATGTACAATGTGACCATCGGAAAGAACCTATACTAAGTGAATTTAATATTAGTAGAATATGTGGCTTTATCTGGTTTACAATGTTAACTTTATAAGGATCAGACAAAGTTCAATTTAACTTGAATGAAATCTATGATTTTTTTATTTGTACAATGTATCTTTTGGAAGGGACCTTAATAAAATCCAATTTGACATTAATAGAATCTCTCACTTTTTATATTGTAAAATATAACTTTTAAAGGGACACTCGACTGTATCCATTTTGACATTAGTGGAATCCATCTTATACTATGAATGAAACCCAATTATATGTAATTTAACATTGCCGAATCTATCCCTTTCTATACTCTACATAGAGTTCTTTTTGGCAGTTTTGGAAATTATGGCAGATAATATGGGCTAGCTATCATGGCTAGGAGAGAGATGTGGACTCCAAAAGGGAAATAGAGATTAGATTTTGGCAGTATGCATGTACTTTCCTTTTCTCATTTGTATAATGCAATGAGATGACACTATCATATGAAGAAGAAACTCTGGATGTACTACCAGAATTCAAAGTGATTACTGTAAATATATATTTAATCCTTCAATTGATTACCATCACAAGAATCGTAATAGAACTAGACTAGTATTAAATTTAACCCTGACGGGTACCTTGACAACAATCTGTCATATACAAATATATTTAGTAATATTTAAAACCATGAATTATAACTTATATCAAAATTGAAGGTTGGTTTTATTTATTCATCCCTTTTATAATGAAAAGGTACAAGAGTTACATTTTAATTGATAAGATTAAATTAAGTATATTCTTCATCAAGAAATATATTCAATAAAATATTATTTTTTATCATTGAAATGTTTCACATTATATTAAACAATAAATATTATTTAAAAAAATTGAACTTTAATTTAGAGATTAGAATTGAATTTTTAAAAATTTGAACAAGTTAAATTTTACGATATAAACATATTTACATTTTTAATAATATTAAAAATATTTTAAAAACTTTATAGAATGAAACAAAAAAATTGACTAGATTGTTTAAAATTATAAAGGATTATTGAAATATTTATAAATGATTATAGAAATATATGTTTATTTTTTTATGTTACTTTTTTTTAAAACATGTCATAAATTTTTCCATGCAATGTTAAATGGATAACATTTATAGAATTTTACCTTACAAGGAATGTCAATCATAAAAATTAATTGTGACATAAAAGAATTGATCAAGCAAAATATAATTAGAAAAGTAATTATTTTGAATGTTGATTTTTGCACAAAATAAATAAGAATGTTTTTCATTATTTGTAAGACATGATGCACCATATATATGGAGGTGCATAGTCCTCATTTCCCACCATTTGAAATAAGTCTGGATTATTACAATTACATAGCTTAAACATTAAAAATTAAAAGAAAAACTGAAAACATGGAATCTAAATTAATTCCTTGAATCAGATTCATGAGAGCTATTAGTAGTTGACCAATAAACATTGCCAAAATATTGTTTTTCCTAGTTGAAATCATACCATCAATATAATATCCTTCACAAACAGACCAAACATAATACGATAAACAATTTTAGTATCAAATCAATAGGAAAAAAAATTGAACATAACCTACAAAATACTTCCATTTAACATTACATTAATTACGCTACAATGCAGTGTAAATCTATATCAACTATTTTCTATATTTGATAACATGACTATAATTAATACATATTCCAACACAAAAACCATGATCTACAAGTTACAACTACAATTTCTATGATATTAAATGTTACATGAGTGTAGTGCCAAAGGTATTTGAACACTAAAGGTGTATAAAAAACTACATTTAAAAAAAATGGAAATGATAATTAACTTAGTAATACTAAAATATATGAGCTAGAATGTTGAAAAAATATACAATTTTTTCTCACACAGTTTTATCTAGAAATTTATATTTTACTTAAATGGATTGTAAAATTACAATCTCTCTTAGAGTTTTATATTACTAGAAGTAGAGATGAAGAGGACAAATGTAGCAAGATGGAAAAATTTGTCTATATTTATGTTGATTCCAAATAATAATAAAAGATAGCAGTAGTTAGAGTTGGGATGGGGAATGATGGTGATTTATATTTGTAACTCATCACATTAACATTGATTATTGTGAAATTAAATTTTTATCACTACACTATTAATTATTGTGATTTGTTCTTATGGGTACCCACATTAATTAGGGTTGTTGTAGGACCGACTCTTGAATACTATTAACTCAAACCAATGAACACCTTCAGATAATGTGACTTTACCTTCTTAGTTGTAACCCTTCTTTTAAAATTTTGTTAAATTTGTTTCCCTTCATAAATGATAAATGAATTCAATTTTTTATAGAGGTTATTTTTAAATTACCATTCTATGACATGTTTGAGGCCCTTGGAAGGGATATGAAAGGTTCAATTTTGATCTTTGACTCTTTAGAGATATAAATAAATATTGCACAACATAGAAGATTCTTGTGAAAAGTCTTAAACTCCAAAATTCGTGTGGAGGATTTTAAATATTAGAACACTTCAATAAAATTAATATTATAAAATAATAATTAATTACAAAAGGTTAGACATGAAAATACCATGTTATAAATATTTGAATATCGGTTAATAGAGGAGCTTCAGATTCCAAACTTTTTATCATGCTTTGTATCCCCTCTCCCCAGGGTTAACTAATAAAATGTTGTTGTGAATTTTTAGATCAGTCACAAGGATATACCCAAGTTAAATATTGAACAACAATAGAAGAATACTCATGGTGAAATCATATCACTTAAGTCTAGAGACTTAATCCCACACCCAAGGTGTAGCAAGAGAATGCTGAGAACCCCATTATGAGAACAAATCACAAAGACATTAATGAATACATAATGCTTAAAAAAGGAAACATATCATAAAAATTTCATCCAAATAAACATAAAATATTATCACAAGATACATTACATTTAGCAAATTTATCTTTCATTAGCATCTACATATAAATGTACATCCTTTTTATAAAGCATACACTTTGTCATACATTTATTACAATTAAAGGTCAATCTATACACATGATCCTTTCAAAAAGGTTATATATAAATATCCTTAAACCTAGCTCCACACTTATTTCAATAAAGGTGACTTGGTATATGTAAAATGTCCAAATAGTATTGCATTAATTAAATGAGAGACCAGAGCCCTATTTAAAATTTTCTTGGACTCCTGCGGCCTTTATGAGTTTTTATAGATTTAGATTTTTTTCCAATTGTCGTGCCACCTGGCCTACACATATAGAATATTCATTCTTGGATCTATCCACATGTCTTGTATAATAAAATATCCCTTTCCCTCACAACATATACTTATCCAACCTGTATTGATCCCTTGAAATATGCATTCTCCTTGTCTGGATTCATTTTATTTTTTAGCTTCTCCTTCACTTTGTTTCTTTTATGTTTCTTTCCCATGTGTGTTTCTTCATTTGTTAAGTGTTTGTCGTAACCTTTTAGTGCACATCATATTTCCTACACAACAAGTTATTTATTACATGCATGATATTGAAGATGCACTTTACAAGTATATTAAATCATTTGACACATCTCCCTAGCATATCAAGTCTTAGATAATCTTTTGAAGTTTTTTTAAATTGTACTTTAGGGGTCAAAATTCCCCCTAGATACATTCATTGTCTTCTCTCATGCATGTTTTTACTTAAATATATAGTGGTTTCTTCTTCCTCACACAGAACCAAAAGTTAGACCACTTTCACTTTTAACTCATTTTCCATTCGATCCCAATGCTCCATGATTTATTGAACATGTGGTAATAATCCTTGCACACTATCTAAACATTTTTTAATTATCTATTCATTTTATGGATAGATTTCTTAGGTTGTTGATATGGATTACATTGATTTTATTTATTTACTATATCATTCACAATGGTAGTTTCTTCTCAAATTGCCTTTACTTGAATTTGTGTAAACAAATCATCAAATTTTTTTTGTTTATTAATGACCTTTGCCCTCAATTTAGAAGATTATTTAAACTTCATCTCCCTCTCCATTTTAAATATTACATCATACATGTGTGTTATCATAACTCTGTACAAGGAATCATCTTCTTTCTAATGAGCCTCTATGTATTCTTACACATAAATAAATATTGTAAAGACCATCTATTTTTGTTTAACCCTCAAACAAATCTTATTTTTATGAGTTTTCAATTGATCTACATAATCTTCAAAATTTGTATTAATCTCTTTTTGGCTCTCTACCTATAGATTTTCTTCCAATGGTTATTTTTTCGTTAGATCCATGAGCAAAGAGTATTCGAATACCATACTCAAATTTTTTTAGCATGATTTCCAAATTAAATCCTCATCCCCAAATAATTTTAGTAGATTCAATTCAACCATATAAGTAAATATTTGAACCTCATCTTCATACTTACTCTAGGTCTTCATTTCCTACATCAATTTCTCTCATAAATTTTTTGCACTTCTATTAGAAAGTAGGTACTTTTTTTTCATTTACATGTCTAGTTTAATCAAATTTATCTCAACAAACTCTATCATCATTTTCCTTTTACCAACCATATTCACACAATCTTATTCCTCCTCACGAAGTTCCTCACCTTGTATTTGTGTCCTCACAATTTTCTTCACCAAGACATTAAACTTTGATGCTTGAATATGATTAAAAAAATTAATACTTGTCTTTTATAATGCATCATTTTATCATGTTGTCTCATATAATCATTCAAATATGTTGGTTGAATATTTTGTCGATCAGCGTACTGATAAACAAAATAGGTCTGATCAGCCAAAGTAGGAAGATTAGTCATCCTAATGTGTAAGTTTATCACATCAGAAGGAGATTGCTCTCTCCTCTCATCAAGGGGAGGTTCCCTGTGAATATGCTATATATATGTATAAATAGAAAATAATAATCAAGGATAGGACAAGCCATCCATCTCTCTTTCTTTAGAGATGATGTGTACAAAACAAAGGAAAAAATAAAGGGAATGATAGACAGTGCTCCTCTTCTTTCAGAAGAACTATTCAACCAGACATAAGAATACTCCTGAAAATAAAAGTAGAATATAACTGAAGGTATGGTAACTAGAAAATCAAGACATAGCACAAAGTCTACACTTAAAATGCTCAAGAGTAACATACGAAGGAAGATGAGGGCACAAAATCCTCTCAAAGTCCTTTACACATCAATAAAAAGAAAACACACTGAAGGCAGCTATGAGGGCACAAAGTCTCTCCACAGTTGATTCTTTAGGACACCTTCCTGACTAATTTTACTAATCCTACTTGTTAAATTAATGGAATAGAAAAGATATTATAGCACAAAGTCTAAAAAAGTCCCTTGCTTTCTTATTCCATTAACAAAATATGATCAACAGATTGAGCACAAAGTCTCAATGATGGATCTCAATTTGGGCAAAGTTTCGTTCAGATTGTCAAAAAAGAGATCCTTATTACAATGAAAGAAAGTCCCTTATATAGCCATTTGAAGGACTCAGGAACAGTAATAAATCATGATGTATTGGGAACTATTAGGAAGATAGGCTAGAACTTTGGGGCATTTTACCCATTTGATCTTCTCAATGTAGATAAACAAGCCGTGTAATTGAAAAATTACAACTTTCGATGTCCACCTGGTGGTCTAATCTTGTCTTCATCATTCCTCCTTTTCTGGTTAATTGACTCGAGTCCTGAATTCATCCATTGTTCTATCTTTCCTCACTTTCAGCTAGTTTTGGTCTTGAATTCTGGGAATGCATTCGGTTCTATAAATTCAAAGGATCAAAGGCTATTTCACTATCTTTAAAATTGATGTTTACATGCCCATCAATGTGCTCTCAATGGTTAGTTCACTATCTTAAATTTGACATCTTCGGGGGCATCACCCCTTGGTCTTCTTTCAGCTTTTGGATTTGCCCTTCCAGATTGGACTTGCCCTTTCGAACCTTGAGAAATGACCTGTGTCGATTTGGAATAGCTTTTTACTTTGGCCGCTAAGAGTCCCCCGCAAGGGCACCTTCCCTTCGGGGTCCTTTGATAGCCCTTTGCCTTGGTAGCTCCTATAGAAAAATCCCTGGGGAAAATTCTCGCAGACAAATGTCTGGGTAAAATTCCCATAGATAGATGTCTGGGTAAAATTCTTGCAGACAAAAGTCCATAGAATTATCTGTTTTGCCAAATCTTTGAACAAGTCTTCAGAATTTGCCCCCATTGCCACTTAGATTTCTTTCAAATTTTTTGAAAATGACCCTTCAAAAAGGTGCTTTTATTGATTAAGTGTCCTCGGCAAGGGTACTTGTCCTTTGGGAAGTCTCTTTCTGCATTGAACCATCCTTTTAAACTTTGACGTTGAACCAATCGATTGAAGCAAAAATGGTTCAAGCCAATGGTTCAATGAATTAAACAAGCCAATGAACTAAACATTGAAACAAACATAATGAACTTGTCTTTGAACCAATAAGAACTTTGACGTTAAACCAATCAATTGAACCAAGGCTTTGAACCAAGTCGTTAAACTAGTTCAATGGTTCAACGAAGCACGCTGAGGCCCTTTGAACCAAAGGCTGATGAACTGACTAAATGAACCATTGGCTTGAATGAACCTATTTATTGAACCAAATTTTGGTTCAATGGTTCAAACAAAGCTTTGAAAAATGTCTTTGAACCTGTTGTTGAACCTGTAGACGTTGAACCAAAGGATGAACTGAAAGAATGAACCAACCGAGTGAACTATCTAGTTGAACCAAAAGACATTGAGTGAAATAAAGCATTGAAATGCTTGGTTGAATCAAGCCATTGAACTAATCCTTTGGTTGAACCTGCCATTGAACTTTAAACCTGTTGAACCTTTGAACCAAAGTGGTTCAACGGTTCAATGGTTTAATGGTTCAAGCGGCCTTGAATGTCTTGAAGCTGATGAACCAATTGAAGTGATTGAACTTTGAGCCTTGATGAAGCGCTTAACTCTTGCCAAAGATGAACTTGTTGAACCTTGAATCCATTGAACCTTTGAACCAAAGTGGTTCAATGGTTCAATAGTTCAATGGTTCAAGTCTCTTTTTGCACTCAGATGCTTGCCGATGAAGATTTTCAATTGAACCAAAGCTCTGAACCAATCCCAAAAAATGACCAAGTGTTGAAAATATATTATTTTGATTGAAAATGCCTACTGAAGCCTTTGAACCTGTATAAATGAAACTACCTATAAAATCTATAGATACAAAGTCCATAGAAATCAACATGTAAAACCCATTGAACTTGACTAGCAAAGTCTGTAGATTTTTTGAGAAGCTTAGAAAATGAGGAATCTGAATATCTAGGACAATTGTTTTTAAAAATGGAAGAGACAATTTTGGTCTATAAGACCAAAATAATTCAGATGTTGTCCCAAAAATGAATGCTACTTTTGTGGGACAACAACTGGCTCCAGTTGGGGAACTTCTGTCAATTGCAAAATGAATTGAAAGGAGTAGAATTAAAAATATCCAGTGTCTTCAAGTGTACCATTGGGATTCAGAGTCATGCTACCTAGAAATGAAAGGCATAAAAAATGAAAAAAAACAAAACAAAATAGAAATTAAACTGTACAAATATACATATATACAGAGGCAATGATCTGATACTTCAAGAATTGAAGTGTTTCAGATGCTACCCATTATAGGGTAGATAAAAGAGTGTGCCATCTTGGTATTTCAATAGAAAGCTATTTTCACCCATGTGCTGATGAATTATGAATGGGCCTATCCAAAGGGAGTCAAACTTTCCATGCATCCCCTTTGGTTCTCTTCTTTTGTCCCACAGCAGGACTTGATCCCCAATCTAGAAATCATGATTTTTGGACTTCTGATCAAAGAGTTTCTTTACCAGATTTTGATGAGCAGAAATTTTGTCCATCACCATGGTTCTCTGTTCCTCTATCTAAGTCAAGCACATGATTATTTTGTTAAGATAACTCTCATATGTCTGATCTTCAATGGTCTTTGCCAATTTCAAGGCTGGTAACTCTAAAGTGATTGGTATCTCAACATTAATACCGTAAAGTAGTTGAAAAGGGGACATACCAATAGCCCTCTTTGGCATGATCCTGTCTACCCATAGAGCATCCACCAATGCTTTATGTTATGTCCTTTGACTATCATCTACTAGCTTTTTTATAATAGTTACCAAATTCTTATTACTGGACTCAGCTTGTCCATTCCCTTCTGGAAAATAATCAGAAGAATGAGAGAGCGTAATTCCATAATGAAAATAGAATTGTGTAATTTATTGAGAGGTGAAACAAGCTACATTATCAGTAACCATTTTGAGTGGAAATTTAAACTTAGAAATGATATTTTTTTTGAGGAAGTTGCATACAACTTCTGAAGTAGCATGCTTGGTTGGGATTACTTCTACCCACTTGGTGAAATAATCAGTTGTTGTAGGGACATATTCAAGTCCAACACTTGAAGATGGGTTTATTGTCCCAATAAAATCAAGTCCCCATTGCTGGAAAGGTTCTTCTATGATTACTGGCTTGAGAGGCAGGGCAACCAACTTGGGTCTTCCAAAAAATTGTTGGCAAAGTTCACATTTCCTCTACCACTTATGTGCATCTTGAAAAAGAGTTGGCTAGTAATACCTGGCTCACAAAAATTTGTGAGAAATCACAAGAGCAAAAAAATGTTCTCCAAAGGCTAGATTGTGGAAATATTTCAAGAGCTAGGTCTGTTGTTCTTTATCCACAAAATGAAGAAATACTCCATCTATGTTTCTCTTGTATAGGCCGTTATCCCAAAGGACACAATTGTCAGCTTTCAACTTGATAGTCCTTCTTTCTTTGTAAGACAAATGAGGAGGACAATCACCATAAGTTAGAAAATAGGTGATACCTAAGTACCATTCATTAGTAGTGGAGACAAAAAGGACTATTGGTGTATCTTTCATTTTAGCTTCTTCACGCTATGTATCTTCTGGCTTATTATCAACCATTAATTGGCAAAGGCCTTTACCCTTGACCAGCTTTGTTGGCTTGATATCCAAATCAAATTCTTGGATATTTACAATCTAATTACCTCTATTTGTGCCAAACTCCTACTGAGTTAATATAGACTTGACTGTAGTGTCAGGAACTAAGGCTGTAGTATGTGAATTTAGAATATAGAAGCGGAAATGTTTGATAGCTTTTACCAACGCATAGGCATGCTTATCTATATTTGAATACTTTATTTCATAGGTTTTGAAAGGGCAACTCATGAAAGAGATAGGGGATTCCATACCTTCCTTGTCCTATTGAACAAGAATCACTGAAAGAGTGTGCTCAGATGCATAGCTGTATATAATAAAATTTCTATGGTAATCTGGGTAGACCAAGGTAGGGGCATGAGCAATGGCAATCTTGATGTCTTGAAATGCTGATTTGCCTTCTTTAGTCCAGCTAAAGGTGTTCTTCCCTTTCATCATGTTCACAATGTGTCTTGTCTTCTTAGCAAATTTAGGAATGAATCTTTGTAAGAAATTCACTTTTCCAAAGAAAGAGTGAACAACATTTTTACTTATAGGTAAATTCAGCGCTTGAATGGATTTGACTCTGTTTGAGTCAATCTTTATACCTTCTTTGGACACAATATGTCCAAGGAGTTTTCCCTCTATCACTTCAAAAATAGAATTCTTAGGATTCAAGGAAATACCATTCTACCGACAGCGCTCCAACACTTGTTGCAAGTGGCATACATGATTAGATGGACGCTTTGAAAAGATAGTTAAATCATCAAGATATACCACTATGAATTTTCCAATCTCATATTTGAAATCCATGTCCATAGCTCTCTGAAAGGTAGCACCAGCATTTATTAATCCAAAAGGCATTTTTTTATATGCAAATGTACCCTAAGGCGTGATGAATGCAGTCTTGTGTTGGTCAGATTCAACAACTTTAACTTGATTATAGCCTGAGAAGCCATCCAACATTGATAACATTTCTGATCCTATTACTATTTGAAGCACTTGGTCCATGATTAGCAAAGGGTAATTATCTTTTAGAGATGACTGATTCAGATTCTTGAAATCTACACAAATGCAGATTTCACCATTTTTCTTCCTTTTAGGTACTATGTTCGCAATCCATGTAGAGTGATGGATTGAAAAAATAATTCTAGTATTTAACATTTTCTGTATCTCAAACATAATAGTACCTAAAATTTTTGGATTGTATTGTCTAGATTTCTACTTGTAGGGCATTGAATCAACTTTGAGAGGAATATGATGGCAGATTTCATTAGGTCTAAGAGACTTCAGGTCTTCATATGAATACGCTAAGACATCAATGTATTGATGGAGAAAAGAAGTGAATTTGAATCTTTCTTCAGGTGTACAACACTTACCAATGTTGACTATCTTAGGATTTTCTTTGTTGGTCAGATTTACTTGGTCAAATATTTGAGAGAAATTTGAATCTATTTGTTGTTGTTTGAAAAATATATCATGCTTGTTGAATAGCTTCTCAAGAAAAACCAGGCCTTTAGGAATTTTATTTCCTTTCAGCTGTAGAAATTCTTCATTTACATCTAAACTAGATTCAAAAATAGATTTAGACTTCTAAGATTCACTGCCTTCAAAATATAGTTGTTCAAAATTGTCTTTTCATTCCAAGAAAGCAATGATTTGATAATCATCATTGAATATTTGCCAATGATCAGCATTGTCAGGAACACTTGGTCTATAGACCAGCTCAATGGTATACTTGGTTTCTTTAAAATCTGAATGAAGAACTAAGAGAGTTCCTAAAACAACAAGTGCATCAGCTCTGTCATTAAACTCTTTAGGTATGGAAAAAATATTGAAAGCATCAAAGCTTTCAATTTGATCAGAAACTAAGTTACGGTAGTGGCATAACCTCTCATTCTTGGTCTGCTATGAATTTCTCACTTGACAGACCACTAATTCGGCATCCCCTTTAGCATGAAGAAACTTGATGCCTCTTTCTTGAGCAGCCTTCATGCCCAGCAAAAGTGATTCATATTTAGCTATATTATTTGTGTTGTTAAACTGTAATTTATAGGATGAAGAAAACATATCTCCTTGAGGAGATATTAAGACAATACCAGCTCCCGAACTAGTAGAAGAATAGCTACTGTCAAATTCTAGAGTCCAAATCTCATTAGATACTGACTTTACTTTAGACTTTCCCTCATCAAAGATGGAGGGCCCTTCTTCATCTATATATAAAAATTAATTACCCATACTTATGGATTCAAAAATGATTTGAGCTTTAGGAGCTGACGTCTTGGTAACTACATACTTTTCTTCCTTTTCAAGAAGTAATCTTTTCATCACGCCTTGGATAGGGATCCTTGCCTCAGATAAATCCATGTTTAGTTCTCGTCCCACGTCCTTGCAAAAATTTCATCCAAGTAAAATGCCATAAGATGATGGGACGTCAGCCACTAAGATAGTCATTTTAATCCTCTTGTCTGGAAAGGCTATGAATGGAAATTGGGCATCTTTGATTTGCCCCAGTAATGGTACTTGCTTGTTCTCCATGGAGAAACATCTCCCAAACATCTTGGTCAGTTTGAGACCAAGAGATTCAGTGACTTTAGCAGGCATGACATCGTCAAATGTGCCTAAGTCTATTATACAGTTACTCAACTTATGGCCATTGATTAATAGGGAGACATAGAAGGGTTTTATTTTTCTAGAAGCAGCTGGAGGAGTAATGACCAGATTATTTGGAATAGGTGTATTCATTAAAGAATCAAAAGTTACTTTTTTAGCCTTTTGTCCTGCTGGGATGGTTTGATTTTTAATGTATTGGACCAACTTGTTCATTTGATCCAGATTAGACTGCAAGTATTCAAATTTAGACATCTATATTTGTGTCTTTTTGACATGATCAATTATGTCAAATGGCTGAATCAAGCTAGGTACAGAGAAAGGTACTTCAACTTTTTGAGTTTTTAGAGGGATGGGAGGTGGGCTGGTTTTCAAATTAGAAGTAGAAGGGGAAGGCACAATAGATGTATTTCCCTTTTGAGTGATTATTGGAACTTTTGGTTGAAAAGGTAGATTAGTCCCATGCTTGACAATTGTCACTGTTGGATGTGGTTGCTCTTCCATCTTCTCTTTATCAGCTTGCTAGATTGATTGGTTCTTAGACCTGGTAAACACTACATATGATCCATCTGAAGCTTCTCTTTTGCTTCTGAGTTCATCCTGGTAATTTAGGAAACCAATGTGGAAGTCACCCGCTGATTCTTCTTGACTGTCTTCAATGATATTAGCATCATTTTCTTGATTTAATTCAGGCTGATAAGAGAATTCTAATTCTACTTCAAGATATCCCATTGCTAAACTGGTTGAAGGAGCTTCTAGGGCAAGTTTCCCTTCTGGGGAAGGAAGGCAATTTTGGTGTCCTTGGTTTTTGGCAACATTGCCCTGATATGACTTATTTGGGAATGTCCTTCTGTATGTAAAAGCAGAAGACATTCCTTGAGCCATTTGGTTTTTGAGAGTAAGCAACTCATTTGCTAATTTTTGCACCATTAGATCTGTGGTGCTTGTAGACGCAAATTCAGAAGATGATGAAGCTATGTTTCTATTTAGATCTCTTCTTATCTTCCCCACTAAGATAAGATTATCTTCTACTTCAGTGGCCAAAAGTTGAGTTGTAGCGAGATCTATTTGGCTAGCACGTCTCAAGAGAAAACTAACTTTAGGTAGCTGAGAATTAATGAAAAAGCATTTGAGATTCTCAGCTGTAAGTCTAACAATTATAGGGATTTTGTTTCTCAATTTGTCAAATTTAGATATGAAGTCTCTCATAGGCTCATGAGGCTCTTTTTTCATCTATGTAAGTTGAGCCAAAAGTGTATGTGCATCTTCTACAGGTTTGAATCTAGCTTCAAACTTAGCTTTAAGAGTATTCCAATCAATCACAAATCAAGCCTGTAGATGGTAAAACCAATCTATAGCAGCACCTTGTAATGTTTCAACAAAAATTCTGACTGCTACATCTTCAAATTTTACTCTAATTACTCCACAAGCTATACTGAATGTTGTAATGTGTTCATCAGGATGAACTTTCCCATCACCATAGAATTTAGGAAAATTCTTCTTAGAACTGTGTGGAAGCTCATGTAGAGGAGTAAGATTGAGAGGACCAAAAGCATTACCCCAGGGGCCTTGAACTGCCATTATAGTATTCTGAAAAGGAGGGATAACAAATCTCAAAG
Organism: Torreya grandis; assembly: GCA_037957365.1. Taxonomy (NCBI): domain Eukaryota; kingdom Viridiplantae; phylum Streptophyta; class Pinopsida; order Cupressales; family Taxaceae; genus Torreya; species Torreya grandis. The sequence goes on along the minus strand of JARHVA010001725.1, from coordinate 2,843,753 downwards.
GTGTAATTATAGGCACAACTTTATCAATAATAGAAGTAGATACTTCCTTTGGTAATGGGAGTCTGGCTTTAGTAGGAGGGAAGATCTTGGTTCATTGGAGATGAGATGGTGAAGGAAATAGATCAAAATCAGTTTGTTGTACTAGCTCGAACACAAGATCAATGATACCTTTAGCCCTTTGGCTTCATGTATATCTTGAATCTACCAGATTGTAAAACAAAAATAGAAAAGAATTGACTTTTCTTTAGTTAAAGCTTGGGGCTTTAAACTGTGCATTCTTTCCCGGTTGATATGGAGGTGAATGAATAGGCTATAAATGGATAATGGGTATATCCCTAGTGGAGTCACCAAAAATTGTTAGTTGAATATTTTGTCGATCAACATACTGATAAACAAAATAGGTCTGATCAGTGAAAGTAGGAAGATTAGTCATCCTAATGTGTAAGTTTATCACATCAGAAGGAGATTGCTCTCTCCTCTCATTAAGGGGAGGTTCCCTATGAATATGCTATATATATGTATAAACAAAAAATAATACTCAAGGATAAGACAAGCCATCCATCTCTCTTTCTTCAGAGATGATGTGTAGAAAACAAAGGAAAATCTCAAGGGAATGATAGACAGTGCTCCTCTTCTTTCAGAAGAACTATTCAACTAGACACAAGAATACTCCTAAAAATAAAAGTAGAATGTAACTAAAGGTATGGTAATTAGCAAATCAAGACACAACACAAAGTCTGTACCTAAAATGCTCAAGAGTAATATACGAAGGAAGATGAGGGCACAAAGTCCTCTCAAAGTCCTTTACACAGTAATAAAAATAAAACACACTGAAGGCAGCTATGGGGGCACAAAGTCTCTCCACAGTTGATTCTTCAAGACAACTTCCTAACTAATTTTACTAATCCTGATTGTTAAATTAATGGAACAAAAAAGATATTATAGCACAAAGTCTAAAAAAGTCCCTTACTTTCTTATTCTATTAATAGAATATGATCAATAGACTAAGCACAAAGTCTCAATGATGCCTCTCAATTTGGGCAGAGTTTCATTCAAATTGTCAAAAAAGAGATCCTTATTACAATGAAATAAAGTCCCTTATATAGCCATTTGAAGAAGGACTCGAGAATAGTAATACATCATGATGCATTGCAAACTGTTAGGAAGATAGGCTGGAACTTTGGGGCATTTTACCCATTTGATCTTCTCAATGTAGATAAATAAGCTGTGTAATTGAAAAATTACAACTTTTG
>JARHVA010001725.1:2812500-2837500 GCA_037957365.1 Torreya grandis | reverse complement strand
CCTGGAGAGGTAAAGGGAGAGCCATATGTCATCAAGTGTCACTATATCCATGACCATATTGCCTTGAATAACTGAACTAGATCTAATCCCATATCTTAAAATTAGAGGTTGGATAAAACTAACCAATCATTGAAGTCATTGGAGATAATAGTTTATTGTGTTGAATCATTAATGCATTGAGAGTGATCAAGTCTCAATTTTTGTATATAAAAAATCAAGTCCATGAGTTAGAAAGATGCATTATTTCAATTCTTTTGAATGAGGAATAATTTTCATTATACTAATCCATAAATGTGGAACCATGATGAGTTCTCTAGAAGTGATACCATGGATGTTTAATTTCACTATACTCGAGCATACATGAATCAAAGCATATTTGAATCACTCTGATACATACAAATCTATATTCTATCTGCATGATCGAAAGATAATGAAGAGTGTTCCTACCCCCATGATGACTGTAATGCTTCATATAAGTATACTGAAATGATTGTTTTGTTTTTTAGATTATAATTTTGAACTATGATACATACACATGAACTAGTATCATGTCATTTTTAATTTTGAAACTTGGAACAAACATCATTATTTTTGAACTATGTCAAAATGATATAGAATGATAGTGCATTTATATTCTCAATTATAGTTGTATTTTCACCCTGTAATTTTGATCTTGTAATTGTTTGCATACATCCTGCTTATGATTTCAAGTGTGTATGGATTTGTGATTTTAGTATTTTAAAAGTGATTACATTTTCATGTCATGTACTTTAAATATTTTTATTAATGTTCCACTATTGATCATGTGTTTGATTTCTAAATCATTTTGAATCTTTGAAATCTTGTACTTTATTACTAGAACTAATTTTTATTACTTTGGATATTTGAAAAGTTGTACTTTGTGTTTGATTTTATTTTGAGTTCACTTGAATGTCATGTGCCCCCAATATTCATATTAATTTTTATGCTCTTGTTTGAAAACTATCATGATTCTATAACATGTTACTATTTTGAACCTTTTGTTAATGATATATAAAGTGCTAAAATGTATTATGTGATAAGTCTAATGTGTGTCTCCATTTTGATGTTAACGGTGGGAGTACCGAGTACATCATACCAAAAAAATCTGTTATGAAACACACTTTTAAAAATAGCATTAAAAAAAAAATCGCTTCATTTGCTGATTATTTTGATATATTAGTTTTCTTACCATTTGTAAGAGAATTATTAAATTGTGATGAATACTTCACTATAAATATTTTCAAATGAAAGAATTAGAGAGATGAATTTATTGATAATGAATAATATGCATCAAATGCACTTCACATGAATAATTTTAATATTCCATTATTCTTTATCTCTACACCACTTCTATTCATAGTATGTATGCTTTAGACATGTGCCTATGTCCTTGTGTGTGCCTTTTGATTATGTATGCATACATTTGAACATGCCATTATATGTGGCTCTAAGACAAGTTGATTTTTGATTGCATATGTGGACATTTGAACATGTCCTTGTATGTCTTATTTTTATTAAATTTAGTCACATTTACCCATGTCCCTTGTATTATGTGATTTTATTTTGAGTTATGTGATTTTATTAATGTTCCACTATTGATCATGTGTTTGATTTCTAAATCATTTTGAATCTTTGAAATCTTGTACTTTATTATTAGAACTAATTTTTATTACTTTGGATATTTGAAATGTTGTATTTTGTGTTTGATTTTATTTTAAGTTCACTTGAATGTCATGTTCCCCCAATATTAATATTAATTTTTATGCTCTTGTTTCAAAACTATCATGATTCCGTAATATGTTACTATTTTGAACCTATTGTTAATGATATATAAAGTGCTAAAATGTATTATGTGATAATTCTAATGTGTGTCCCCATTTTGATGTTAACGGTGAGAGTACCAAGTGCATCATACCAAAAAAATCTATGTTATGAAACACACTTTTAAAAATAGCATTACATCGGTTCATTTGCTGATTATTTTGATATATTAGTTTTCTTACCATTTGTAAGAGAATTATTAAATTGTGATGAATACTTCACTGTAAATATTTTCAAATGCAATAATTAGATAGATGAATTTATTGATAATTAATAATATGCATCAAGTGCAATTCACATGAATAATTTGAATATGCCATTGTTCTTTATCTCTACACCACTTCTATTCACAGTATGTATGCTTTAGACATGTGCCTATGTCCTTATGTGTGCCTTTTGATTATGTATGCATACATTTAAACATGCCATTATATGTGGCTCTAAGAATGTTGATTTTTGATTGCATATGTGGATATTTGAATATGTCCTTGCATGTCTTATTTTTATTAAATTTAGTCACATGTACCCATGTCCCTTGTATTATGTCCCCATGGCCTACTTTGCATACCTCATATGTTTTGTATGTATGCTTCTTGTATCCATCATATCCATGAAACTTGTCTCTTGATTGTTACCCACATCAGTTTTAGATACCATGAGGGACCTCATGCATCTCCACCTTCCTATTCGGGTGACATGATGGACATCATGCCCCATCCCCCTAGGTAGCTACCTAGTTTTTTTCATATTTATCATTACATACATTTTTATATCTATCTTGAAACCTTTTTGAATGCTAGACATGACATAAATCTTACATTACATACTCATGCTCATAATATCTTACAGTTTGATATTATGTATGCACATTATATTAGATTATTATGGAATTATCATATATGATTTGTGTAACACACATTTTGAAGAGGTTTTTATTTTGAGGATAGTTCTTGCATAGGTTCAAAAACTCCCCTCAAAGGAGGGGAAATTCGTAGGGGTTTCTCATAGAGATCAAGATGTTATATTGCACTCATAGTATATTTTTAGCACATAAGCTCAATTATAGAAATTAGACTCAAGTAAATATAATGGGAAAATAGTGACCTTAAAAGTAATACAATTACACAAAAATTAGACCAAAAGGATGCTAGTGCTGAAATTGGGACACTAGTACCACATTTTTAAAAATGATGCTACTATCCAATACATGATGCTACTATCTAGTAACCTCAATTTTAGAAAAACCTAGATTTACCATAAAATTAGAATAGGTAAAACATATGTTTGCATAGATTTAGTTATAGATTTACCAATTTTACTAAAATTCATACTAGATCAGCTCAAATTCATATAATTTTACTTAGATTAGTGGAATCATACATGACATGACCATTACCATATTCAATTCATTTACCTTGATACAAATTATTACAACTCACTCCAGAATCTATATGCCAAGATATCATATTTAGGGGCATGTGCATGATATATTATTTTTTTATGCTCACTTATACACTAGTTGATTAGATGGAATAAAAAATTCTATGTCATTATCTTCACTTTATACACTTGACATCATATTCTAGGTTTCACACTAGTTTCATGCCTTACTCCATCTATAGTGGTTGGTATTCCCGAGTGTTCGAGAGCCACCTATTGTATCCAAGTGGTCATAGTTAGACATATCAAGTTATATATTTATATTTGATTAATGCAATTCAATTTAAAATGAATGTATTACACATGAGTAGTTAATGATGGAGTCATATCCTACTTGATTTGTTGAGCCACCTATATGAGAGAGTTAGATACACCATTAGTGTAATCCAAGCTATTCATAAGTCATGATCCACTAAGCAAGGGTGGCAAATGATGGAGTCAAAAATGGATTAAGTTATTGATACACCCATGAATGAGGATTGAGCAAGCCATCAAATCAATCCAATGTATTCACTAATTGATCACTATATACATTCACATATATAGGTTATCATCTAGTTTATGCAGTGGTTTGCATATCTTATGAGGTGTATTCATTCCTTTCCTCTTTCACATATTTTTACTTATATACTCAGTTTAATCTAATGATTTTAATATCTCTTAAATAAGGACTAATTTATGAAAGTTTCAATTTGATAACATGTATTGGACAATGCTTCACATAATCAAACTCAACTTTACATAATTAAACCTAGCTTTATGGGCTTCACATCCTAGGTAAGTCCAAGTAAGCTTATTTTTCCTTTATACAAGCCATTTCAATTTGTTGCATTCATAGAATAAATGTGAGGGGGGGAATGTAATCACCTAAAACTAGTATTTGAGTTCTAAGAGTGCTACTTGGTATTAATTATCCCTAGCTTAACCCTAGACCTATCCTAGAGCCTATTATCATATATATCTAGCCTTCATGCATGACACATGAATCCTTAGTCATACATAAGGTAGTCTCAAATCCTCATTCCTTGATCTTGGCCCTTCATGTCAAGTTTTCTTCCAGATTGACCCTAGTGCCATGGTACTAATGTCCTTTACCTCTTTGTTTCCCAAACATATATCTTTTCAAAACTAGAACTTCATAGGGTTGGTCTAGACCTATTTTATCACAAACACAAACATAAAAATAATGTAAATACGTGAATTTTATCCCTCTAACCTCTAGACGGAAATTAGATTCAAAATACACATTAAAAATCAGAACAATTTTTGCATAATTAAGGTTATCAATCCCTATTCTACCATAATTATGCATACTACCATCAACTATAGTCCTAAGCTCAGACTACTTAGATTTCTATTCTTAAGAAAATGTAAGGAATTTAAGGCCACTATCATTTTAGATTCACTTTCACTTGCATGAGCACATAGGTAGGGAGAACTAAATTGGCCTTGATGCCTCCTTGGAGTATTGGCGTGTAGGTAACTCTCTTCACAACAAAGTGTTGAGGATGTCCAACCTACCCTACTAACAAACACACTTTTTAGCTCATACCAATCAGATGCCCTATCTTTATGGAATATTAGGGTTTGATCACTAAATCAGTCATTACAGGGAAAATATAGGGTTTCAAGACTCATGCATGGAGGAATAGACCTCACAGATCTAGACATATGTGTACCCAAAAGCTTGGGATAACCCTATAAAAAAGATAGTACCATCAATATCAATACACTACTACCTTTTTTCCAATAATGATGCTACTATCTAATTGTGTTTCTATTATTCATGAGGGGTTCTAAAATTGGGATCTAGTTTGGGACAATCAAACCAGCTTCTACCTCAGTTTCTAAGACCTAAATCATTTGTCTCAGTTATTTTCCAGCTAAGTCATTACTTATATTATTTATTATTATTTTTAGTAAAGTCAAATTTATAAAATTATATAACAAATTAGTGTCTATATTTATTTTATATTATTTCCCTAATTTAGTCTACTCAGATCTTTAACAAACATGGGATACACATTGTTAATTCCTAAAATGATAAAACATGATGATTATCTGATTGCCAATTTTTGGGAGATTAGTGACATTATAGGGTGGTGTTGTGCCAACCCATATAACTCAAGCTCATTTTTATATGACTAGATGTGTTTGATGTCCTCACTATGGCCCCAATGATACTAAAATTTTATTATCAAATATTGTTCTAGTGAATGTTCAATGTTTTTAAAAGTTTATGTGTGCTTTATTGATTTAATTTGTTAGGTTTGATGACAGTTGTCTATCTATTTCATACCAAATGCACTAATTTTTTTCATGATATCAAGGTTCAAAGCATGATGTATTCTTGGTGTAACACAATGTCAGCCCACTTGTATAGATACTTGCACTAGTTTACCTAAGACATGTTTGGAGGAGGGTTAGGCCATACTACTCTTTTATATTGTTTGGCCTATAAGCATATTATAGTGATTCAACCTTTAAGGATTCCTCATGGTGGATGGGTTCATCCATAGATATATGCTAAGAGTTGGGTGAGTACAATGTGTGTTATGAGAGGTGGGATGACGGAATGCTATTAGATACTAGATCACATATTTAGTGGAGATATTATTTTGCAACCATACATGGTATAGAGAGGATGGTTAGAAGATATGGTCTAGCTTAGATGCATTTAGGTGAGCAGTTGGCTTCATGACCAATGGACTGATGTTTATGAATAATTCTAATTTGAGAATGATTGCAACGATTTGACATCCTAAAAAATGTGTCTATAACACCATATGTGTGGAGACATTCTATTAGACCATCCTTATATGAGGGTGATATGGGTTAATAAAGTTTTAAAACCTTAGTTCCTATCTCATTGGAAAGTGTGGATTCAATGATCTATACTCTAGATGTAGATGATGTTGGTTGCATACTAACAAACACATGATAGTGTTTGGTTACATGTTGCCTATTTTATTTCTATTTTTTGTATAGGATCCCCCTAAGGCAAAGGGTGGAGGTGATGTAGGTGGTGCAATAATGGTTGGTCCTCAAGTGCTTCCTATGAATACATATTTGTATATCTAATGTTTATGTATAGTTTGGTTTATGTTGATAAATTTCATATTGATATCACTAATCATTTATTTTTCATGGGTTGATGAATATTAGTTGACCATCATAGATACATCTATTTAAGATTTTACTTGTCATGTGTCAAGTGAGGTATTCCCTCAGGGTCTATTGGAGCATGCTACCAAGATTATGGGCAAGCATGCCTCCTTATTGATCAATAAGATATAGCTATTACAACCTATGTTGTAATAATAATAGAGCATGATGACATGATAATCAAGATAGATGTGGTTAGCATCAAGGGCAATCCACTAAATATGGATCTTACTAGATAGCATATTCCCCCTTGTAATCTAACAATAGATATAGGCCATAATGTGTTATAGGAGTATGTATAGTTGTAATGTAGGCATATTTAATTATATATATGAGTGTTTATATACGAGGACCGTGAGAGGAAGCATCTTTATTGTTCACACTCAAGACTAGTAGCTACTGTAGTCTCATCATCACGTGGTCCTTTATTGGTTAAGGGAGGTGGAGATGCATATGGAAATGAGCCCATTATAGAGTGGCATTATATCAAGTTATAATTGTATTATGTAAAAAACACACATACACATGTATATATGTATATATATATATATATATATATATATATATATATATATATATATATATGTATATATGTATGCATATATATATATATACATGTATGTATATATATATATGTATATATATGTATATATATACATATATATATATATATATGTATATATATGAATATATATATATATATATGTATATATATATCTATATATGTATATATATATCTATATATGTATATATATATATACATATATATATGTATATATATATACATGTATAAATGTATATATATCTATAAATGTATATATGTATGCGTATGTATATGTATATATACATATACATATACATATACATATAAATACATATATATACATATATAGATATATATACATATATACATATACATACATATATACATTTATAGATATGGGAACCGTTGTTATCTGCCTGAAAGGCTAACTTTGCACCTCCATATCTTTTACTGTGCTCACTTGAATGTTCTCAAATTTGGAACATATGATCTCCTAACATAGGAGAATGAAAACATATGTAAAAATAATTGTGAAGCCTTATCAGATGTGAGATATAAAACCATTAAAATGCTTTCTCAAAATCTTTTGTCACAATGCCAACTATGCGTATAACTTGTCTGGGAGGCCAACTTTGAACACACATATCTTTTGATGTGCTTTGGTGATGATATGAAATTGAGTGTAAACCAACTAGGAACAAAACTAAACAAACCCATATAATCAACTTATCATTAAATATCCACATGTGTGAGATATGCCACCATCAATATGCCTACTTGGCTCTTTCTTGCTTCATGCAAATTTGGCTATGGGAAAACAATTTCAAACTACCTGGGAGCCCAAATTTACACTTGAATAAATTTTGACACATTTATGTGCATGACCTGAGATATATCACATAATAACTAGGGACTAATTTTAATACAACCATATGACCAACTCCCCTTGACTCATCCACACATGGTAATGGTGAGATTAGCAATTTGCCTACTCATATTTTTTGCCATTAGACCCAACATGTCTAAATGAAAACAATGATCAAATAGATGAAATCCATTCATGAAAATAAGAATTCAAAGAATTATTGACTTCTGATAGGACCCTTTTCTCATGCTTAAAAAATGATATTCATCCCTTAAAATCTCTAAACATGCCAAAACTGAAGATCAACCAAGCCAACTTCAAGCACACTAGGACAAGAAAATTGCACACATTGTCATTGTCACTTACATTATCAAAGTAATTCATCCACTCAATAGGAAACCTCCATGACATCACCATGATATGATTGATAACTCTCCAACATCACAATGATCACATCAAAATGAACTTCATATAAATAATATCCATCAATTGTTCACGTATACAAAATAATGATCATGTACAACATATCATCTATACATCAAAAACATGTACTTAGAACTATGAGACTATAAAAATGTTGTACTCAACTCTTACTATGACCCTCATGAGGTGAATTCCCTTGAGGTGATATTGGTCTCTTTGGAGTTGGATGTTTACCTCTACATGACAATGTGATTTTTGGTGGTCCCATGGTACATGATGTTCACTGAATAGCTTCTCTACTGATCTCTATGAGACTATATCCTTATTATCATAGAAGATATCAATGACCTTTAGATGACATGCTCATCATAAGTAGGTTCCTTATTACTAACTAAATATATGATCTCATATAGGATACTATAATAAATCACATTCCTCATCAAACTCGTCATATCTGATAGACCCTTAGCTATGGCTTACTAAGTCACAATATGAAACATTGCATCTCACTCACCATGAAGCCTTAGTTAATATAAACATATTAAATCATGATGTGTGTAATATTTACCTATCCCCATCATTTTTCAATTATTTTTTTAGTCGATTCACCTCAGTTATTAGTTGTGTAACCTTAATAATCAAAATGACAATCTACTATTATCTCCTAACCACTAATTAATACATGTGTCTATGCTAGATGGCCATACTAGATAATAAATTTCCATCTCTTCTAGTCACCGACCCTTTTAGGCAAGATATTTGTCAATACCTAGATAACACATGTGCTTTTAGGGCCATTATCGCACTATCTTAGTTTGATATAATGGTTAACAACCCAATTATCTTGATCTCCTTAGCTGAAATTTCATGCAAGTGGCTCACAATGAAAGCCTCATATGTTTTAGACTATCCTAGATAAGAATGTCCATATCCATCCCCTATACATTTTGTTGTTAGTACTACCATATTAAGTGTCAGCTAGGGATACAATCTTATTTGTACCTATACAATAATCATTGTCATCACCACTAGAGGAATTGTCTATGTTCTTATACACTAAGGTATACATAATCATATTTTGAGTCCTTCCTTTGTCTCATCCATATTCATTCTCTCCCTCTTCATCTCCTCTATCTTCATCCCCTCCTCCTTCTCCTCCATGTCTTCCATTCAAAGCTTAAACTCATGCCCTAACTCCTCTTATCCTAGCATCCATATGTCATCATCAATGTGGATATAGCTATATTGCTACCTAAATCATAATCTATAATATTTTTTTATTTTAATCAAAGGTCTTGTCAGCTGAACTAGTCTATACTAAACCAACCAAGTTATATACATGTTTATCACTCTATCATCTATGTCTCCATCAATAAAATACCAATCAATTAGTTGAACCACAACTAAGCCAAGTAATTGGCTCTTTTCTCAACACTAGAGGACCCCAATTCCTTATCTCCCTAGTAACATGGAGAAGCACATTAGGACCATCTAACACATCGTATTACAGGCCAAATTATTTCTATACTTGATCAAATTTATACCTCTCAACAATGTAGTCATGTTGACATGTGATGTATAATAATGTGGTCGTGTATCTATAGTAATGTTCTTTCTCTCGCCATCAAAAATGTTCTTTTAAGGACTTCAAGTCACATTTTAATTTTAACAAATTAATAATAGCTTGATGGTAGAAGGCTATGTCACCCCTATATCCATGTCAGCTCTTGCCTATGAAAACCCATCCAAATGTTACATGCTCATCTAATACATCCATCATAGTTAGCCTACTAGTCACTCAATGGCAATAGTTCCCATGACCATACTTAAATTAATGTTTAGGTATTAATGCTTCATACCTCACATTAGGAACCAAGTTTTAATCCATTTAAAATTGGGCTAGGATAATGGGACCCCATCAAATATCATTGCCTCATTGAACATATCTGAAATAATCCTACCTAATCTCTTTTGAAAGAATTAACCACTCTTGTTAGGAAGAAAAATATATTTGACAATATCCATCAATACAAAAGGTATTATATTTATGGTCAGATCTACCACTAGTACATCTATATACACCAACACTTGCTTCATATCTATCTCAATAATATCCACTAGCTACACTATTAAGTCCCGTCATCTACCTACTCACAAAGATAGGGCATGCTTGTGAATTGGCATTCATAAAATATTCCAGACATCCTCTAGTGTTAGTGTTAGATCCCTAGTTAGTACGTTAAAGGTTCTAGTCTCTAAGTGCCATCTCTCTGTGAGTGTAGTCAGTAGTTATCAATCAAATCAAATAATTGGCATCCTAGAGACATACAACAATCCTACTACCTCTAACAACATCACCATCTTGTCATCCCAAATCAACAACTCCAAAAAGATGCATGATTATTATTATCACACTGTGGTCATGTAAATGCACTCCTACAATCATTAACATTACCACACTTTGTCCTTTATGTCATAAAATCACTAAAATAAATTAGATCAGTCAAAAGCATCTATCCCATAAAAAAACCAACACTTTAGTGATTATACCAATTTTCAAGACGATTATTCCATTTTAAGCATCATATCATCACTTTTCAAGGGTTTTTCATCCCTCGATCAATGTTTCCACATGATAGGATATTTTCATTTTTTTTCACACTTCTACAATTCTAGTGATTTTGACACATTTTTGTGTTTTCATTGATTTGCATATATTTTTGGTACTTCATGGATGTTTCTAATGTATACACATTCTTGGCCCAAAATTTTAAATGTTTTCACCATTTTGTTACTAAATCAACTCTTTCATAGATGTTTCCATATTTTTGATGATTCTAATGCAATTGCACATTTTTCCTATTTTGGTTGTGATTTCATTATTTTCCTATCATTTTCACTATTTTGTGGATGATCCCACCATTTTTCATGGATATTTTTGCCATTTTCATAGATTTTTCTATTAAGAGGGAAATTTTACCTCATGTAAAAATATCCACCTGTGGGGTTTCTTAGGCTAATAATGACATCTCAAAAGAATTTTTTTCAAAAATTAAGCCTATCGACTACTGGGCTAATCCCCCATAATTATTGGCACTCTCGAACCCATTCTCAGAGTTTCATGTGGATTATAATACACATCATTTTCTCCAAGGGTCTCCAGCACAAAACTAGAGCTAAAATTTTTAAGGTTTGAGGGTGAAAAGAAATTATTTTCACCCCTAGGGTCAATTTATAACCACAATTTGACCTCTACCCCCTTTAATACCATTTATTTCCTTTTGAGGCCCCATCCACCCAATGTTTGTTCCATTCAAGCCCTTGATTGGCCATCCCATCCTCATCAATTTCATTTGGGGCATCCTTATGAGCCTAGTTTTGATAAGTACTCTTAAAATCATCACTTTTAATTAACTCTGACTTCTTTACATCACTTGGGACATCCTAGTATGCCATTTTCTGATCTTCGTAATATTTTAAAAGTTTTTACTTCACCTATGTCTTACAACACCCTTTCAAACAAGGTAAAAATGTAAACACTTCATTTATTACACTTCGGTGTCATCATTGTTCACCAAATCACTTTCTCACATTATTGTGTAGATTAAAGCTATTTTCCTCCAATCACCAAAATTTTACAATTTGATTATCATTTTCATTTAGAATTATGACAATGCATCCTTAATCATTTTAATCAACCATATCATGTTATTGAATTTGTTTGATGCACCCCTAATTAGATTATCACTTTACACATCTCTTCTAGTCAATTAATTTGTTAAATCATATAAATAATTGACTTTATCTAACCCTATAAAAATCACACATCACTTTAGCTAATTAATGTTTTTTAATTAGCTAATCTCATTAAAAATACAAAATTAGGGAATGTACAATTACTCTTTTTCATAAATCAGTAAATCTTATTTCCCATATCAAACTTTTGATGTCATTAAAGGATTCACTTGACAATTTAAAAATCATTTTCTGAATTTAGTCAAAATATCTTTTTCAAGGCAAATTTAGTGAAAGAAGAGAAGTGTGCAAGCAATGTCTAGCAAATGCTCTTACACACTACAAACCTTCATGATTAGATATTATTACATGATATTATATAAGACAATATGGTGTTAAATGAATTTAAGACCTCTTCTCATCTATTGATTTTCAATCTCATCCAATTGTCAACATCAATCAATAAAATCTATAAATTGATGGCTCCCCCTACATTCTTAGCAAGCTTATTTATGCAATGAAGTGCTATCAATTTTATGAATCAAAGCTTCAATCGACATCATTATTTATCACATACAAACATCCATCTTACAAGGGGAGGTGTTACCAAATTGCTGATGTGATTTTATGAACCATTGAAACTAAATCATATTCGAGATCATCTAAACTTCATCAAGAGGATAGCAAAGGTATAACAATTGTTTGTTTTCCAATTCTCATTTTCATTTCCTTTTGGTTTAAACAATCTAAGGCCACATGATTAGATTAGTTAGTTATTTCAATCTTTTTTGATTTATACTAACCCAAAGTTAATCTTTGTCTCATGATGTTACACAAATCAATTAGAAATGTACTATATCCATTAAATTATTTGAAATCCCATTGAAAAGTCACTCAAACTCAAACCATTAGTAATTAAAAGTTTAGAAAATTAATAAATAAATTAGAAGTGTAGTGCATCCCTTAAACTATTTGAAATTCCATCAAATAACTATCGAACTAAAACTATTTGTAATTGACACATTTGAAAATTAACAAGCAATTCTCTTATACTCTAAATTTTATATGACATGTAAAATATGTTCAAAGCTATTCAAAAAAACATGGTAGGTATAAAATTGCATCCTTAGATGAATCACTAAATCATCACAAATATTTATTTAATGGGATAGTCTTAATGTATTCCAAACAATTTGGAATAAATCTATGTCATTTCATACATTGGATATTTTACCCAATTTACACAAGTTTTAGGCAATTTTATGGTCATATAAGAGTTATTTTTTTCAATCATAAAAGAGTGAAAGTGTTTTGAAGGCTATACAACATTCTTGGTGAAATTTTATGAAAAGAAGAAGAAGATGAAGAGAAATTGATTTACATTAAATATATATTTAATGTTTTATATTTCCTTCCCTTATTATAATTGGTTCCACCATATGAAATAAAATGTTGAGTACATAATCATCATAAAAATATAGAACTAGTAGTTGCCTTGAGGGTGCAAAGAATGCCATAAGGAATTTATAAGTTATTTCTTTTCATTTCTAGAGTATATTGTCTATTTAAGTGTTCCCTTTTTAAGTGTATGATGTGGATACCCCATAAACTGATCACCAAGTGGATATAGGCTGGAAAACTAGTCAAAGTCCCTTGTAAATAAGAGTCTGACATTTGTCAAGCAAAGTGAGGATCTGAGAAACATAAAAGGGGTCCAAGAGGAAGTAAAAAAGGTGATGTGGACACTGTAGTGATTAATATTTTTCCATGCGGTGAATATAAAGTGAGGACTAGAAATCCAACATTCATTTTTGCAACACAATGTGTGGTGAGCCCCCATTGGTCTTGGGGTTTCTTGGGGTGGAAAAGTGCATAGCATCTAAGTTAAATGAGAGTAAGGCATGTAGAGGAGTGTAGACTTGAAATACCAATTTTTATATTGCCTGGGAATGCATAGAACTAAAAAAATTAGAGCATGTGGCCCTTGTTCTTTCTAACCTATCCTAGACTAGTAGGGAAGTCAGACCTCAGGGTGAACGAAGGCTTGCCAAGTGGAAACCATAGTTTTGAGTCAAGAATCATGTGGATATAAGGTGGTAGGCTAGTCAAATCCCATTATAAGGTGATGTGTAGCCTATATAAAGCAATATTTTATCATGTGACAAATGCAGAGTGGGTCTAAGATATCTAGCACGTGGGTCTTCAACTTGACATATGTTAACCACCCATTTATCAATGGTTTCTCTAGGGTGGCAAAGTGCACAATTTTTGGGCCTAATGAGAGGAGGGCATATGGAGGAGTATAGTCACAACATGTCATTTTGGTAGGACATAAGAATACTTGAAATGAATGAAAGGCCATCACGTGGCCCTTATCAACTCTATCCCCTCCCAGGTTGACAAGGTTGTTAACCCCAAGGTGAATGAAGGCTAACCAAGTGGAAGCCATGAACCATGTAGATATAGGTGGGCTGGCTAGTTAGATCTTGTGATAAATAAGACCCTGATAATTTTCATGCGATGTGAGAATCTGGGAAGCATTAAAGGGGTCGAAGAGGAATTAAAGAAGGTGATGAACATTAGATCATAAATTCCCCTTTCTCACTCTTTAGGGCCCTTTTATCTCATTCTTATGCTCATTTCAACTTTTAAAGCCTTTGGTTTACTTTCATAGGGCCCCTAATGTATATTAAAAATTTTCCTAGGCACATTTAATATCTCATATCTTTTTGGTACTTGAATGGAGTCTCACATGGCTTGAGTATTCACAATTTATTTGCCCATGTTTAGCCTAGTTTGTAGTCAAGCCCACAAACATTTTCCACTTGTCCAATAAACACATGCCTTAAAAAGGAAACTCAAAATTTGTGTAAACTAAATATTTCCTTCTTTTATTCTTCCAAAATCCCTTTGAACTATGTCTTATTAACTTAAATCTCATGTTATTATTTTGTAGTGAGATGGTTGAAACATTCAAATTATCTATAATAGTTTTGGCACAAAAAATACCTAACATGAAAAATACAAACTCTTTTTTAGTATAACTAGATATACCTATCATGGAAAATATATGGGAGAAGAGGATCTAATTTATGTAATGCTTGAAGAGAGCATGTATAAATTGGTGGATATTTAAGCCATCATAAAAAAACTACATAAAATTGGTTATGCTTGGTCACCCTAAAAATATCACCTTTCTTCCTTTCACCAAATAAAGACAAAGAGGGTCATGGAACCCTATCACAATCAAATTGAATCTCATGATTCCTTCATCCAATCTTGACAATAGAAAACAATCAATCAAAGATGTAACCACATTGATTTGATATAACTGGCATGTATCATTATGTAATGTTATTACGATGACATGCCAATTTATAATGCCTTGTCCACACATAAATAACACATTATCATGTAGATTCGAGACACTCATTAGATGTGGAGTCTTGTCACAATAAAAATAGGACTCATGACATCCTTATACACACCTAACAATAGAAAATGGCCAATCAAAGATGTTGCAACCTTATGATCTATGTGACCCTCTATAATATGTATAAGTCATGTAAATCTTACAACTGGATTAAATCTAGGTGTGGTGTATTATATGGGCTCTATGGTGTCTAATATCACATGAAATACCTTGTAATTATACCTCACCATCACCACATATCTCACCATGAAGTCTTTCTCTGCTTGCATGTTTTTTATTGCTTAGTTGTCTACTTTTCACAATGCAT
This sequence comes from Torreya grandis, assembly GCA_037957365.1. Lineage (NCBI taxonomy): Eukaryota > Viridiplantae > Streptophyta > Pinopsida > Cupressales > Taxaceae > Torreya > Torreya grandis. The sequence continues at coordinate 2,821,746 of JARHVA010001725.1, read as the reverse complement.
TTTCATGTTGAATGAAGGGACACAATCTGATTCTATACTATCACCTACACAAGTATTATATGACTATTATTGGTAATGGTCATCATAAAAGGCAAAATGCAAGCAATAATCATGGGTTTCAAGTGACATATGACTACCAATTTTCACTCTTATGCTTTTCAAAACCATGCTTTAATAAAAAATTATATCTTGTATGCTATGTATTACACTAGTACTATAATATAGTATAAATGTATAATAGTATAGTATAATGTTATTCTATTTATTATTGTTTAATATAATTATCCAAAAAAATGATTTTTTAAGGGATATAACATAACATACAACCAATTCACTAATGCAAAAGTGATTTTGTGGTGTTGTCATTCATATTATAGAATAACTTGAATGTTCTTAAATTTAATTCAAAATTTGCATGTTCTTTATCTCCATAGCCTTTATTCCATGCTTTGATGATGTCTAACCTTTAATACATTATTGGTTAAATATTTTGTCGTATACTCACTATATATACATGTAAATCACTTTACCCCTAATTTTTATGATAAACTAATGCAATCAACACACCTTTCAATCTTATCCTATGCATCTTCCAAGTGTCCAGCTATGTGGTGGGTTGTAGGGAGGATGATGATCAAATCTATGAATAAGGATTATTTTAAAGTGAGTTAGGTGATGATGGTGAGGGTTAATGATAGTGTATTTGAATTGATATTACAACCCAAAGGGTGCATATTGTACACTAGACTTGAATTCAATGTAGCAAATTGATTAGCATGACTTACACTCATTGGAAAGGGATCTATAACTTGCAAGGCATAAGCATATTTGATTAGAAATTATGCATAACACACATCAATCTAATACAAAGTAAAATATATATGAAAACATGTGATTCTTTTAAGAGAGTGAGGAAACTGTGGTTAGGGTTACTAATATGTAATTTATAATGGTCAACATAAAAGGCAAAATGCAATCAACAATCATGGGTTTCAAGTGACATATGACTACCAATTTTCACTCTTACTCTTTTCAAAACCATGCTTTGATAAAAAATTATATCTTGTATGTTATGTATTACACTAGTACTATAATATGGTATAAATGTATAATAGTATAGTATAATGTTATTGTATTTATTATTGTTTATTATAATTATCCAAAAAAATGATTTTTTAAGGGATATAACATAACATACAACCAATTCACTAATGCAAAAGTGATTTTGTGGTGTTGTCATTCATATTATAGAATAAATTGCATGTTCTTCAATTCAATTCAAAATTTGCATGTTCTTTATCTCCCTAGCCTTTATTCCATGCTTTGATGATGTCCTTGTCCAACCTTTAATACATTATTGGTTAAATATATGGTCATATACTCACTCTATATACATGTAAATCACTTTATCCATAATTTTTATGACAAACTAATGCAAGAAACACACCTTTCAATCCTATCCTATGCATCTTCCAAGAGCTCAGCTATGTGGTGGGTTGTTGGGAGATGATGATCAAATCTGTGAACAGGGATTATTTTAAAGTGAGTTAGGTGATGATGGTGAGGGGTAATGATAGGGGATTTGAATTGATATTACAACCCAAAGGGTGCATATTTTACACTAGACTTGAATTCAATGTATCAAATTGATTAGCATGAGTTACACTCATTGGAAAGGGATCTATAACTTGCAAGGCATAAGCATATTTGATTGGCAATTCTGCATAACACACATCAATCTAATACAAAGTAAAATATATATGCAAACATGGGATTTTTTTAAGAGAGTGAGGAAATGATGGTGAGGGGTACTAATATGTAATTTCAAGTGATATTGTACCTTACAGGGCCCATAGTGTACACTAGACTTATATTCAAGGTAGCTAATCTATTGACATGACTTACACCAATTGGAAAAGGGTCTGTAACTTGCAAGGTGACAACATCTTTGACTGGTAAATTTACACAACACACAATATTCTAATACAAATTAAAATATATATTATATAAGAAGATTTAATATTAAATTGTTTAATATAGTATGCACTCATCATTCAATCCACTAGGGTTCCAACTAAGCATGTCATTCCACTTGGGTTCTAATTATTATTGTTTAATGTAGCTATCTTGAAAAATAAATTTGTAAGAGATATAACATAACAAGAAATAAAGTCAATAATTAAACAATGATTTGGTGGTGTTGTCATTCACATTATTGAAAACTTGTATGTTCTTCAATGCAACTCAAAATTTCCATGTTCTTTATTGCCTTGCACTTTCTTCCATGATTTGATGACGTCCTTATCCAACCTTCAATACATGGTCATTTAAATAGATGGTCATATACTCACTATGTATACATGTACATCACATCCCCCTTAGTTTTTTTGATAAATTGAAGCAAGCCACACCCCTATCCTAAGCATCTTCCAACTATGTGGTGGGTTTTTGGTAGGATGATGAAAAAATATGCAAACATTAAGTATTTTTAAATTAGCTAGGTGATTATGGTGAGGGGTAATGATATGGAATTTAAAATGATATAATACCATAGAGGGCCCATATTATGCACCAAGCTTGGATTTAAGGTAGCTAATTGACTGACATGACTTACATTCATTGGAAAAGAGGTTTATATATTTCAAGGTGGAATCATATTTGACTGACAAATCTAAATGACACACATCGATCTAATAGAAATTAAAAAATATATTTGAATAGGGAGTATTTTTAAGTGAGTTAGGTGATGATTGTGAGGGGTACTGATAGGGGATTTCAAATGATATTATACCCCAAAGGGCCCATATTGTACACCAGACTTAGATTCAAGGTAATTAATTGATTGACATGACTTATACCCATTGGAAAGGGGTATGTAGCTTACTTGGTGGCAACACATTTGATTGGTAAATTTGCATGGTGCACATCAATTGGATAACTATGGGGGAGAAAGTAGTTATCACCAAAGCATATGAAACCTAAAATATTAGAATACTACCATGTGGTGACATCTAATGCATTTAGATCCCAGAGGAAGTGTTACATAATCCAAGTAACTGGGAGGTCCAAATTCATTGTTATCATGGCATGTGGCTAAGCGCAGATGAATCTATAGGTAAGTTATGATGGTGGAAAGTGGTAGCATACTGAGTACCTATATAGGATGTTGCTAGGGCTAATCTACAAAAACCTTTGAGGGATTTCAATGTTGTCACGTTGTAGAAAGGCAGACAATAAGGGGTTCGAGCCTTTGATGCTACCACATGGCAACATGGCAGGCACTATGAGGCTGAAGGGGGATCTCTTTTGTAGAGATATCTAAGGGACCCATAAAAAAAGTGTACACAACTTGTAAGGTGGTGGGTTATTTGATTAGACATTTTATATCATGAAGGGGAAATGAGACAACATGATGGTAATTTGATTGTAAGAAGGATCCATGTATGGTGCACAATTCAAATTAGTGATGAAATGCCAATGATATGGAGATAAAACATTGAGGTTCCATCATCTATATTGTGACTTTAATCATCTATGTTTCCAATATATTGATACCTACCAAGGGAGCATATCATACTCATGCCCTGACTTCTAGGTGATTGTTGGATTTACATACGATGCACCCACTACAAAGAGGATCATAGCTTGCAGGGTGGTGGCATCTTTTATTAACTATTTTTTATTTGATTATGGAAAGAATTGATATCCAATTTGTGGATCAAATCTACAATACAATGTTGTGGATGTGGAGGATATGCATTGAGGTTATGGAGTTGATCTTGGATTTTGTAAAGTTCATGTGACATGGATCATAAGAGGGCAACATTCATGATATTATGTGAATGTCATGGTAGAGGAGTCAATAGTTGAGAGAAAAGGTGGTCAATTGGCGATCATTCCCACATGGTAGGGAGAGATAGTAGGTTTAATTCTCATGTAGAAAGGGGTACCCACATCATAAAGTTAAAAGGGAAATATACTCCAAAAATGAAATCAAATCCCTATTGATTACATTCTCTGTTCAAATGATATCATGGTTCAGTGCATTAAATAAAATAATATGTGTTATATTAATATAATGTATATAATAAATATTAAAATATTTATATTAATTATATATGCTTATATATAATATTCTATATATTATTAAATAAATAATAGTATATACAATATTAATATAAATATTTGATATTAACTTTGTGAGGTGCCCCCTATTATTAAACTTGTTGAAATTTTGAACAAATTAATCAATATGATAAAAAAATTTCAAAACCCCTCAATCTCATATGAATTTTTTTAAAGAATAGGAAAGTTTAGCACGTAATGATGGAATGTATAGTTCCAAGTGTCCTATGAAACTTCCAAGTGTCCTTTTATGTGGTAGGCTATTGGGATGGAATGGGAAGTAAATAAAACAATGACAAAAACAAAACCCATTGTCTTCTTTCCCTGATTTTATAGTGTAGGATGTTGAGAATGGGCCATACATAGCTCATAGGTGATGCTTTTAAGCCTTTATAAAATGTAATTTATAATGAGAAATGGCTATCATATCACTTTCTATAAATTTATAGATTTTATTTTATGCTTTATTTGTGCAGTTATTTTATGTAGTTTTTAGTTGCTACATTTTTTAAGATGTCATTTTATTAGGTTTCTATTTTGGTTGATTTTTACATATTTTAGCCATGAAGCAATGAAACATATGAGAATATTTTTATACCATTGAAGGCCTAGGAATTGTGGCTTTTGATGACTGATGTGACCACCAAGGTTCTGGGTAAGGTGGAGAAAAGCACTGCTACCATTGTTGAAGTAATAAAATAGTAATATAACACAAAACACGATAGAAACATTGCAACTCTCATTATAGTCCTCTTGATTTTTGTCACAAAAAAATATTGTTTTGTAAAAAACCCCAAACAAAATACATAAGATAGAACATATTGTGGGTCATATATGTGGTCGGTTGAGAAAACCTACACCATGGAGTATGTATACCTTGTCTATCTTTTCAATACCCAAAGTGTTAAGGAATTTTTTAATTGTTAACATAAAAACCATTTTGGTGTTTTGGTTTGGTTTGTTGTTAAATATATAGAATATATGCTGGTAATTATGTAAAATCCATTATATGAGCATTCTGTAGGAAGTAGAGGTGGATTAACATCCCAAAACATCCATGTGATTACAATAGTGCCACTAGAACTACCCTTTATAGATTTCCATATAGAAATCCATAGACTATATGAGCACTTGTATATGCATTATGGAAGTGAAACCAAAACCTTGGCATATACCAGACAAGTAGGCAATAAAACTATTATCCGTTGAGGTGCTTTTGACCATAAAAAATAATGCCCAACACCTATCAGAATAGAGTGTGTGTTTTAGTTGTCATCGACTCAGAATGGCATGAAAAAGATGCCAAGATGAATCCTAGGTGGGGATATCATTGAATTTAATTCTTCAAGCCATAAATGTTGATATCATTGGAGGGAAAGGCCCAATATTACCTTTGTTGAAGCCTTAATTGTTGAAGTCTAGAGAGTCACATAATGTAACTTATAATTCTACTTTTATCCCTTTTTGTAGTGAGCAATATGACTATTTAATCCTTATGATATATCTTTTTCTATAATGTATAATTTTATGTTAGTGGGATATATCTAGTCTAATTTGACTTTAGTGAAACGTATCTCTTTCCTATATGATTTTAGTGAAAATTCTCCCTTTCTAAAGTGTATAGATGTGACCTTTAGAAGGGATGTACAATGTGACCATCGGAGAGAACTTATACTAAGCAAATTTAATATTAGTAGAATATGTGGATTTCTCTAGCTTACAATGTTAACTTTGTAAAGATCAAACAAAGTTCAATTTAACTTGAATGAAATCTATGATTTTTTTATTTGTACAATGTATCTTTTGGAAGGGACCTTAATAAAATCCAATTTGACATTAATAGAATCTCTCACTTTTTATATTGTAAAATATAACTTTTAAAAGGACACCCGACTGTATCCATTTTGACGTTAGTGGAATCCATCTTATACTATGAATGAAACCCAATTATATCTAATTTAACATTGTCGAATCTGTCCCTTTCTATACCCTACATAGAGTTCTTTTTGGTTTTTGTAGAAATTATGACAGATAGGATGGGTTAGCTATCATGGCTAGGAGAGAGATGTGGACTCCAAAAGGGAAATAGAGATTTGATTTTGGTAGTATACCTGTACTTTCCTTTTCTCATTTGTATAATGTAGTAAGATGACACTATCATATGAAGAAGAAACTCTAGCTGTACTACCAAAATTCAAATCGATTACTGTAAATATATATTTAATCCTTTAATTGATTACCCTCACAAGAATCGTAATAGAACTAGACTAGTATTAAATTTAACCCTGACGAGTACCTTGACATCAATCTATCATATACAAATATATTTAGTAATATTTAAAACCATGAATTATAACTTATATCAAAATTGAATGTTGGTTTTATTTATTCAACCCTTTTATAATGAAAAAGTACAAGAGTTAAATTTTAATTGATAAGATTAAATTAAGTACATTCTTCATCAAGAAATATATTCAATAAAATATTATTTTTTATTATTGAAATGTTTCACATTATATTAAACAATAAATATTATTTAAAAAAAATTGAACTTTAATTTAGAGATCAGAATTGAATTTTTAAAAATTTGAACAAGTTAAATTTTATGATATAAACATATTTACATTTTTAATAATATTAAAAATATTTTAAAAACTTTATAGAATGAAACAAAAAAATTGAGTGGATTGTTTAAAATTCTTAAGGATTAGTGAAATATTTATAAATGATTATAGAAATATATGTTTATTTTTTTATGTTAGTTTTTTTTAAAACATGTCATAAATTTTGCCGTGCAATGTTAAATGGATAACATTTATAGAATTTTATCTTACAAGGAATGTTGATCATCAAATTTAATTGTGACATAAAAGAATTGATCACGAAAAATATAATTGGAAAAATAATTATTTTGAATGTTGATTTTTGCAAAAAAATAAATAAGAATGTTTTTCATTATTTGTAAGACATGATGCACCATATATATGGAGGTGCATAGTACTCATTTCCCACAAACTGAAATAAGTCTCGATTATTACAATTACATAGCTTAAACATTAAAAATTAAAAGAAATGCTAAAAACTTGGAATCCCAATTAATTCCTTGAATTAGATTCATGAGAGCTGTTAGTAGTTGACCAATAAACATTGCCAAAATATTGTTTTTCCTAGTTGAAATCATACCATCAATATATTATCCTTCACAAACACACCAAACTTAATACAATAAACAATTTTAGTATCAAATCAATAGGAAAAAAAGTTGAACATAACCTACAAAATAACTCCATTTAACATTACATTAATTATGCTACAATGCAGTGCAAATCTACATCAAATGTTTTCTATATTTGATAACATGACTATAATTAATACATATTCCAACACAAAAACCATGATCTACAAGTTATAACTACAATTGCTATGAAATTAAATGTTACATGAGTGTAGCGCCCAAAGGTATTTGAAAACTAAAGGTGTATAAAAAACTACATTTAAAAAAAATGGAAATGATAATTAACTTAGTAATACTAAAATATATGAGCTAGAATGATGAGAAAATATACAATTTTTTCTCATACAGTTTTATCTAAAAATTTATATTTTACTTAAATGAATTGTAAAAATACAATCCCTCTTAGAGATTTATATTACCAGAAGTAGAGATGAAGAGGACAAATGTAGCAAGATGGAAAAATTTGTCTCTATTTGTGTTGATTCCAAACAATAATAAAAACTAGCAGTAGTTAGAGTTGTGATGGGGAATGATGGTTATTTATATTTGTAACTCATCACATTAACAGTGATTATTGTGAAATTAAATTGTTATCACTACCCTATTCATTATTGTGATTTTTTCTTATGGGTACCCACATTAATTATGGTTGTTATAGGACCGACTCTTGAATACTATTAACTCAAACCAATGAACACCTTCAGATAATGTGACTTTACCTTCTTAGTTGTAACCCTTCTTTCAAAATTTTGTTAAATTTGTTTCCCTTCCTAAATGATAAATGAATTCAATTTTTTATAGATGTGATTTTTAAATTACCATTCTATGACATGTTTGAGGCCCTTGGAAGGGATATGAAATGCTCAATTTTGATCTTTGACTCTTTAGAGATATAAATAAATATTGCACAACATAGAAGATTCTTGTGAAAAGTTTTAAACTTCAAAATTCGTGTGGAGGATTTTAACTATTGGGACACTTCAATAGAATTAATATTATAAAATAATAATAATTTACAAAAGGTTAGACATTAAAATACCATGTTATAAATATTTGAATATCGGTTAATAGAGGAGCTTCAGATTCCAAAATTTTTATCATGCTTTGTATCCCCTCTCCCCAGGGTTAACTAAAAAAATGTTGTTTTGAAATTTTTAGATCATTCACAAGGCTATACCCAAGTTAAATATTGAACAAAAATAGAAGAATACTCATGGTGCAATCATATCACTTAAGTCTAGAGACTTAATCCCACACCCAAGGTGTAGCAAGAGAATGTTGAGAACCCTGTTATGAGAACAAATCACAAAGACATTAATGAATACATAATGGTTACACAAGGAAACATATCATAAAAATGTCATCCAAATAAACATAAAATATTATCACACGATATATTACATGTAGTAAATTTATCTTTCATTAGCATCTACATATAAATGTACATCCCTTTTATAAAGCATACACTTTGTCATACATTTATTACAATTAAAGGTCAATCTATACACATGATCCTTTCAAAAAGGTTATATATAAATATCCTTAAACCTAGCTCCACACTTATTTAAATAAAGGTGACTTAGTATATTCAAAATGTCCAAATAGTATTGCATTAATTAAATGAGAGACCAGAGCCCTATTTAAAATTTTCTTGGACCCCTACAGCTTTTATGAGTTTTTATAGATTTAGATTTTTTTCCAATTGTCATTCCACCTAGCCTACACATATAAAATATTCATTCTTGGATTTATCCACATGTCTTTTATAATGAAATATTCCCTTTCCCTCACAACATATACTTATCCAACCTGTATTGATTCCTTGAAATATGCATTCTCCTTGTCTGGATTCATTTTATTTTTTAGCTTCTCCTTCACTTTGTTTC
>JARHVA010001725.1:2802500-2807500 GCA_037957365.1 Torreya grandis | reverse complement strand
GAATGAAGAGTGTTCCTACCCCCATGATGACCGTAATGCTTCATATAAGTATACTGAAATGATTGTTTTGTTTTTTAGATTATAATTTTGAACTATGATACATACACATGAACTAGTATCATGTCATTTTTAATTTTGAAACTTGGAACAAACATCATGATTTTTGAACTATGTCAAAATGATATAGAATGATAGTGCATTTATATTCTCAATTATAGTTGTATTTTCACCTTGTAATTTTGATCTTGTAATTGTTTGCATACATCCTGCTTATGATTTCAAGTGTGTATGGATTTGTGATTTTAGTATTTTAAAAGTGAGTACATTTTCATGTCATGTACCCTAAATATTTTTATTAATGTTCCACTATTGATCATGTGTTTGATTTCTAAATCATTTTGAATCTTTGAAATCTTGTACTTTATTATTAGAACTAATTTTTATTACTTTGGATATTTGAAAAGTTGTACTTTGTGTTTGATTTTATTTTGAGTTCACTTGAATGTCATGTGCCCCCAATATTCATATTAATTTTTATGCTCTTGTTTGAAAACTATCATGATTCTATTATATGTTACTATTTTGAACCTTTTGTTAATGATATATAAAGTGCTAAAATGTATTATGTGATAAGTCTAATGTGCGTCTCCATTTTGATGTTAACAGTGAGAGTACCGAGTGCATCATACCAAAAAAATCTGTTATGAAACACACTTTTAAAAATAGCATTAAAAAAAAAATCGGTTCATTTGCTGATTATTTTGATATATTAGTTTTCTTACCATTTGTAAGAGAATTATTAAATTGTGATGAATACTTCACTATAAATATTTTTAAATGCAAGAATTAGAGAGATGAATTTATTGATAATGAATAATATGCATCAAATGCACTTCACATGAATAATTTGAATATTCCATTGTTCTTTAACTCTACACCACTTCTATTCACAGTATGTATGCTTTAGACATGTGCCTATGTCCTTGTGTGTGCCTTTTGATTATGTATGCATACATTTGAACAAGCAATTATATGTGGCTCTAAGACAACTTGATTTTTGCTTGCATATGTGGACATTTGAACATGTCCTTGTATGTCTTATTTTTATTAAATTTAGTCACATTTACCCATGTCCCTTGTATTATGTCCCCTTGGCCTACTTTGCATACCTCATATGTTTTTTATGTATGATTCTTGTATGCATCATATCCATGACACTTGTCTCTTGATTTTTACCCATATCAATTTTAGATACCATGAGGGACATCATGCATCTCCACCTTCCTATTTGGGTGACATGATGGACATCATGCCCCATCCCGCTAGGAAGCTACCTAGTTTTACACATATTTGTTGTTACATACATTGTTATATCTATCTTGACACCTTTTTGAATGCTAGACATGACATAAATCTTACATTACATACTTATTCTCATATTATCTTACATTTTGATATTATGTATGCACATTATATTAGATTATTATGAAATTATCATATATTTTTTGTTGTAACACACATTTTGAAGAGGTTTTTATTTTGAGGATAGTTCTTGCATAGGTTCAAAAAATCCCCTCAAAGGAGGGGAAATTCGTAGGGGTTTCTCATAGAGATCAAGATCCTATATTGCACTCATAGTATATTTTTAGCATATAAGCTCAGTTATAGAAATTAGACTCAAGTAAATATAATGGGAAAATAGTGACATTAAAAGTAATAGAGGTACACAAAAATTAGACCAAAAGGATGCTAGTGCCAAAATTGGGACACTAGTAACACATTTTAAAAAATGATGCTACTATCCAATACATGATGCTACTATCTAGTAGCCTCAATTTTAGAAAAACCTAGATTTACCATAAAATTAGAATAGGTAAAACATATGTTTGCATAGATTTAGTTATAGATTTACCAATTTTACTAAAATTCATACTAGATCAGCTATGATTCATATAATTTTACTTATATTAAGGGAATCATACATGGTATGACCATTCCCATATGCAGTACATATACCTTGATACAAATTATTACAACTCAGTCCAGAATCTATATGCTAAGATATCATATTTAGGGGCATGTGCATGATATATTATTTTTGTATGCTTACTTATACGCTAATTGATCAGATGGAATAACAAATTCTATGTCATTATCTTCACTTTATACACTTGACATCATATTCTAGGTTCACACTAGTTTCATGCCTTATTCCATCTATAGTGGTAGGTATTCACGAGTGTTTGGGAGCCACCTAATATATCCAAGTGGTCATAGTTAGACATACCCAGTTATATATTTATATTTGATTCTATTACACATGAGTAGTTAACGATGGAGGCATATCCTACTTGATTTGTTGAGCCACCTATATGAGAGAGTTAGATACACCATTAGTGTAATCCAAGCTATTCATAAGTCTTGATCCACTAAGCACAGGTGGGAAATGATGGAGTCAAAAATGGATTAAGTTATTGATCCACCCATGAATGAGGATTGATCAAGCCATCAAATTAATCCAAGGTATTCACCAATTGATCACTATATACATTCACATATATCGGTTATCATCTAGTTTATGCATTGGTTTGCATATCTAATGAGGTGTATTCATTCCTTTCCTCTTTCACATATTTTTACTTCTATACTCAATTTAATCTATTTATTTTAATATCTCTTAATTAAGGACTAATTAATGCATGTTTTAATTTGATAACATGTATTGGACAATGCTTCACATAATCAAACTCAACTTTACATAATTAAACCTAGCTTCATGTGCTTCACCTCCTAGGTAAGTCCAAGTAAGCTTATTTTTCCTTTATACAAGCCATTTTAATTTGTTGCATTCATATAATAAATGTGAGGGGGGGAATGTAATCACCTAAAAGTGGTATTTGAGTTCTAAGAGTGCTACTTGATATTAATTATCCCTAACTTAACCCTAGACCTATCCTATAGCCTATTATCACATATATCTAGCCTTCATGCATGACACATGCATCCCTAGTCATACATAAGGAAGTCTTAGATCCTCATTCTTTGATGTTGGCCCTTCATGTCAAGTTTTATTCCAGATTGACCCTAGTGCCATGGTGTTAATGTCCTTTACCTCTTTGTTTTCCAAACATATATCTTTTCAAAACTAGAACTTCATAGGGTTGGTATAGACCTATTTTATCACAAACACAAGCATAAAAATAATATAATACATGAATTTTATCCCTCTAACCTCTAGATGGAAATTAGATTCAAAATACACATTAAAACTCAAAATGATTTTTGCATAATTAAGGTTATCAATCCCTATTCTACCATAATTATGCATACTACCATCAACTATAGTCCTAAGCTCAGACTACTTAGATTTCTATTCTTAATAAAATGTAAGGAATTTAAGGCTACTATCATTTTAGATTCATTTGCACTTGCATGAGCACATAGGTAAGGAGAACTAAATTGGCCTTGATGCCTCCTTGGAGTATTGGCATGTAGGCAACTCTCTTCACAATGAAGTGTTGAGGATGTCCAACCTACCCTACTAACAAACACACTTTTTAGCTCATACCAATAAGATGCCCTAGCTTTATGGAATATTAGGGTTTGATCACTAAATCAATCATTATAGGGAAAATATAGGGTTTTAAGACTCATGCATATAGGAATAGACCTCACAGATCTAGACATATGTGCACCCAAAAGCTTGGGATAACCCTATAAAAAAGATAGTACCATAAATATCAAGACACTACTACCTTTTTTCCAATAATGACGCTACTGTATAACTGTGTTTCTATTATTTAGGAGGCGTTCTAAAATTGGGATCTAGTTTGGGATAATCAAACCAACTTCTACCTCAGTTTCTAGGACCTGAATCATTTGTTTCAATTATTTTCCAACTAAGTCATTACTTATATTATTTATTATTATTTTTAGTAAAGTCAAATTTAGTAAATTATATAACAAATTAGTGTCTATATTTATTGTATATTATTTCCCTAATTTAGTCTACTTAGATCTTTAACAAACATGGGATACACATTGTTAATTATTAAAATGATAAAACATGATGATTATGTGATTGCCAATTTTTGGGAGATTAGTGTCATTATAGGGTGGTGTTGGGCTAACCCATATAACTCAAGCTCATTTTTATATGACTAGATGTGTTTGAGGTCCTCACTATGGCCCCAATGATACTAAAATTTTATTATCAAATATTGTTCTAGTGAATGTTCAATGTTTTCAAAAGTTTATGTGTGCTTTATTGATTTCATTTGTTAGGGTTGATGACAGTTGTCTATATATTTCATACCAAATGCCCTAATTTTTTTCATGATATCAAGGATCACGACATGATGTATTCTTGGTGCAACACAATGTCAGCCCACTTGTATAGATACTTGCACTAGTTTACCCAAGATAGGTTTGGAGGAGGGTTAGGCCATAGCGCTCTTTTATATTATTTGGCCTATAAGCACATTATAGTAATTCAACCTTTAAGTATGCCTCATGGTGTATGGGATCATACATAGATATATGCTAAGAGGTGGGTGAGTACAATGTATGTTATGAGAGGTGGGATGATGGAATGCTATCAGATACTAGATCACATATCTAGTGGAGATATTATGTTTCAACCATACATGGTATAGAGAGGATGGTTAGAAGATATGGTCTAGCTTAGGTGCATTTAGGCGAGAAGTTGGTTGCATTTAGATGTGTTTGAGGTCCTCACTATGGCCTCAATGATACTAAAATTTTATTATCAAATATTGTTCTAGTGAATGTTCAATGTTTTTTAAAGTTTATGTGTGCTTTATTGATTTCATTTGTTAGGTTTGATGACAATTGTCTATCTATTTCATACTGAATGCACTATTTTTTTTTCATAATATCAAGGATCACATCATGAGGAATTCTTGGTGTAACACAATGTCAGCCCACTTGTATAGATACTTGCACTAGTTTACCTAAGACAGGTTTGGAGGAGGGTTAGG
>JARHVA010001725.1:2762500-2797500 GCA_037957365.1 Torreya grandis | reverse complement strand
CCTTCTAAGCCTTTATTCATACTGGATACAATTGATAAATTCTTAATAATGAAAATATATCATCCTAATGGAGTCTTAAACACTCCAAAATTTCAAATTCATCAAGATATATTGAAATAATATCAAAACAAGCTCGAACAATCTTCTTTGGTCGCTTATAGTCCATGCATGAACACACAGTCAAGTTTGAACCTTAATATATTTGATTATACACATGTTAAAATATTAAAATTAGGTTCATTAGATGCACCATGGATTAATTTTCATATTTTATTTTTAAATCATGACCAAATTCTATCTAGATCAAAATATATGGTCTAAAAATCACAGACTGGTTTTTCCCTTTGTAAAATTGAAATATAAAAATGTCATCGGTCATAGTTAAACATCAAACACTAAGCTCACATCTCATGTATTTGATTATCACATCAATATATAACCATTTATCTTGTATTAAATTTAAGTTATAATTTATAATGATCAAATATTAAACCTCAGTCATTTTGACCACATCTCATGTAATCTTGCAATGTTGACTTATCATGTACCGTCTATCTCTACGGATCAACCAAGTATTTAAATAGAAATGATCACCATTCAATAAGTATATTAAAAAACCCAATCACCAATATATCCTTATCTTATACGTTTTATTATTCATTAAACCTAGAACACTTCTGATAATCTTGCTTAATCGCACCATCATATCATGATCTATACGATTGCCCGCACACCGTTAGATCTTCATTTGCTCCTGATCTTTAAATTTGTTAACTAACAAAAAATTTGACCTCTTTAACTTGATATGAACCATATATATTCACTTTAATAACTCTCATGAGATTTTTGATCTCCATTTGGTCCTAAACTTTCACTTTGTGCATAAATGACTTAAGTATGAGAACCATTGTTATCTGCTTGAAAGGCTAACTTTGCACCTCCATATCTTTTATTGTGCTCACTTGAATGTTCTCAAATTTTGAACATATGATCTCCTCAAATAGGAGAATAAAAACATATGTAAAAATAATTATGAAAAGTTATCACATGTGAGATATAAAACCATTAAAATGCTTTCTCAAAATCTTTTGTCACAAAGCCAACTATGCTTATAACTTGTCTGGGAGGCCAACTTTGAACACACATATCTTTTGATGTGCTTTGGTTCATGATATGAAATTGAGTATAAATCAACTAGGAACAAAACTAAACAAACCCATATACTCAACTTATCATTAAATATCCACATGTGTGAGATATGCCACCATCAATATGCCTACTTGGCTCTTTCTCTCTTCATGCAAATTTGGCTATGGGAAAATAGTTTCAAACTGCTTGGGAGCCCATATTTACACTTGAATATATTTTGACGCATTTAGGTTCATGACCTAAGATATATCAAATAATAACTAGGGACTAATTTGAATAAAACCATATGACCAACTCCCCTTGACTCATCCACACATGGTAATGGTGACATTAGCAAACTACCTACTCATATTTTTTGCCATTAGACCCAACATGTCTAAATGAAAACAATGATCAAATAGATGAAATACATTCACAAAAATAAGAATACAAATAATTATTTACTTCTAATATAACCCTTTTCTCATGCTTAAAACACCATATTCATCCCTAAAAATCTCTAACCATGTCAAAACTAAAGATGAACCAAGCCAACTTCAAGCACACTAAGACAAGAAAATTGCACACATTGTCATTGTCACTTACGGTATCAAAGTACTTCATACACTCAATAGGACACCTCCATGACATCACCATGATATCATTGATAACTCTCCAACATCACAACGATCACATGAAAATGAACTTCTTATAAATAATATCCATCAAATGTTCATGTATACAAAATAATGATCATGTACAACATATCATCTATAAATAAAAAGCATGTACTTAGAACTATGAAACTATAAAAATATTTTACTCAACTCTTACTATGACCCTCATGAGGTGGAATCCCTTGAGGTGGTATTTGTCTCTTTTGATTTGGATGTTTACCTCTACATGGCAATGTCATTTTTGGTGGTCCCATGGTACATGATGTTCACTGAATAACTTCTCTAATGATCTCTATGAGACTATATCCTTATTATCATAGAATATATCATTGGCCTTTAGAGGACATGCTCATCATAAGTAGGCTCCTTATAACTAACTAAATATATGATCTCATATAGGATACTATAATAAATCACCTTCCTCATCAAACTCATCATATCTGATAGGCCCTTAGCTATGGCTTACTAAGTCACAATATGAAACATTGCATCTCACTCACCACAAAGCCTTAGTTAATATAACCATATTAAATCATGATATGTGTGTAGTATTTACTTATCCCCATCATTTTTCAATTATTTTTTTAGTCGATTCACCTCAGTTATTAGTTGTGTAACCTCAATAATCAAAATGACAATCTATTATTATCTAGCCACTAATTATACATGCGTCTATGCTAGATGGCCATACTAGATAATAATTTTCCATCTCTACTAGTCACCGACCTTTGTAGGCAAGATATTTGTCAATACTTAGATAACACATGTGCTTTTAGGGCCATTATCTCACTATCTTAGTTTGATATAATGGTTAACAACCCAACTATCTTGTTCTCCTTAGCCGAAATTTCATGCAAGTGGCTCACAATCAAAGCCTCATATGTTTTAGACTATCCTAGATAAGAATGTCCATATCCATCCCCTATACATTTTGTTGTTAGTACTACCATATTAAGTGTCAGCTAGGGATACAATCTTATTTGTACCTATACAATAATCATTGTCATCACCTTTAGAGGAATTGTCTATGTTTTATACACTTAGGTATACATAATCATATTTTGAGTCCCTCCTTTGTCTCATCCATATTCATTCTCTCCCTCTTCATCTCCTATATCTTCATCCCCTCCTCCATCTCCTCCATGTCTTCCATTCAAAGCTTAAACTCAGGCCCTAACCCCCCTCATCCTGGCATCCCTATGTCATCATCAATGTGGATATATCTATATTGCTACCTAAATCTTAATCTATAATATTTTTTATTTTTATCAAAGGTCTTGTCAGCTGAACTAGTCTATACTAGACCAACCAAGTTATATACATGTCTATCACTCTAGCATCTATGGCTCCATTAATAAAATACCAATCAGTTAGTTGAACCACAACTAAGCCAGTAATTGGCTCTTTTCTCCCTAGTAACATGCAGAAGCACATTGGGACCATCTAACACATCCTATTATAGGCCAAATTATTTCTATACTTGATCAAATTTATACCTCTCAACAATGTAGTCATGATGACATGTGATGTATAATAATGTGGTCGTGTATTTATAGTAATATTCTTTCTCTAGCCATTAGAAATGTCCTCGTAAGGACTTCAAGTCACATTTTAATTTTAACAAATTAATAATATCCTGAAGGTAGAAGGCCATGCAACCCCTATATCCATGTTAGCTCTTACTTATGACAACCCATCCAAATGTTACATGCTCATCTAATACATCCATCATAGTTAGCCTACTAGTCACTCAATGGCAATAGTTCCCATGACCATACTTAAAGTAATGTCTAGGTGTTAATGCTTCATACCTCACATTAGGAACCAAGTTTGAATCCATTTAAAATTGGGCTAGGATAATGGGACCCCATCAAATATCATTGCCTCATTGAACATATCTAAAATAATCCTACCTAATCTCTTTTGAAAGAATCAACCACTCTTGTTAGGAAGAAAAATATATTTGACAATATCCATCAATACAGAAGGCATTATATTTATGTTCAGATCTACCACTAGTACATCTATATACACCAACACTTGCTTCATATCTATCTCAATAATATCCACTAGCTACACTATTAAGTCCTGTCATCTACCTACTCACCAAGATAGGGCATGTTTGTGAATTGGCATTCATAAAATATTCCAGACATCCTCTAGAGTTAGTGTTATCTCCTTAGTTAATAAGTGAAAGGTTCTAGTCTCTGAGTGCCATCTCTCTATGAGTGTAGTCCGTAGTTATCAATCAAATCAAATAATTGGCATCCTAGAGACACAAAACAATCCTACTACCTCTAACAACACCACCATCTTGTCATCCCAAATCAACATCTCCAAAAAGATGCATGATTATTATTATCACACTGTGATCATGTAAATGCACTCCTAAAATCATTAACATTACCACACTTTGTCATTTATCTCATAAAATCACTAAAATAATTTATATCATCCAAAAGCATCTATCCCATAAAAAAACCAACACTTTAGTGATTATACCAATTTTCAAGATGATTATTCCATTTTAAGCATCAAATCATCACTTTCTATGGGTTTTTCATCCCTCGATCAATGTTTCCACATGATAGGATATTTTCATTTTTTGTTCACACTTCTACAATTCTAGTGATTTTGACACATTTTTGTGCTTTCATTGATTTGCATATATTTTTGGTACTTCATGGATGTTTCTAATGTTTACACATTCTCGGCCAAAAATTTTAAATGTTTTCACCATTTTGTTACTAAATCAACTCTTTCATAGATGTTTCCATATTTTTGATGATTCTAATGCAATTGCACATTTTTTCTATTTTGGGTGTGATATCATTATTTTGCTATCATTTTCACTATTTTGTGGATGATCCCACCATTTTTCATGGATATTTTCACCATTTTCACAAATGTTTCTATTATGAGGGAAATTTCACCTCATGTAAAAATATCCACACGTGTGGTTTATTAGGCTAATAATGGCATCTCAAAATATTTTTTTTCAAAAATTAAGCCTATCAACTACTGGGTTAATCCCCCATAATTATTGGCACTCTCGAACCCATTCTTAAATTTGCTTGTGGATTAGAATACACATCATTTTCTCCAAGGGTCTCGAGCACAAAACTAGAGTTAAATTTTTTAAAGTTTGAGGGTAAAAATAAATTATTTTCACCCCTAGGGTCAATTTATAACCCTAATTTGACCTCTACCCCATTTAATACCATTTATTTCCTTTTGAGGCCCCATCGACCCAATGTCTATTCCATTCGAACCCTTGATGGGCCATCCCATCCTCATCAATTTCATTTGGTGCGTCCTTATGAGCCTAGTTTTGATAAGTACTCTTAAAATCATCACTTTTAATTAACTTTGACTTCTTTACATCACTTGGGACATCCTCGTATGTCATTTTCTGATCTTCTTAATCTTTTAAAAGTTTTTACTTCACCTATGTCTTACAACACCCTTTCAAACAAGGTAAAAATATAAACACCTCATTTATTCCACTTCAGTGTCATCGTTGTTCACCAAATCACTTTCTCACATTATTTTGTAGATTAAATCTATTTTCCTCCAATCACCAAAATTTTCCAATTTTATTATCATTTTCTTTTAGAATTATGACAATGCATCCTTAATCATTTTAATAAACCATATCATGTTATTGAATTTGTTTGATGCACCCCTAATTAGATTATCACTTTACACATCTCTTCTAGTCAATTAATTTGTTAAACCATATAAATAATTGACTTTATCTAATCCTATAAAAATCACACATCACTTTCGCTAATTAATATTTTTTAATTAGATAATCTCATTAAAAATACAAAATTAGGGAATGCACAATTACTATTTTTCATAAATCAGTAAATCCTATTTCCCATATCAAACTTTTGATGTCATTAAAGGATTCACTTGACAATTTAAGAATCATTTTCTGAATTTATTCAAAATATCTTTTTCAAGGCAAATTAAGTGCAAGAAGAGAAGTGTGCAAGCAATGCCTAGGAAATGCTCTTACACACTACAAACTTTCACGATTAGATATTATTACATGATATTATATACTACAATATGGTGTTAAATGAAATTTAAGACCTCTTCTCATCTATTGATTTTCAAGCTCATCCAATGGTCAACATCAATCAATAAAATCTATAAATTTATGGCTCCCCCTTCATTCTTAGCAAGCTTATTTATGCAATGAAGTGCTATCAATTTATGAATCAAAGATTCAATTTAAATCATTATTTATCACATACAAACAACCATCTTACAATGGGAGGTGTTACCAAATTGTCGATGTGCTTTTATGAACCATTGAAACTACATCATATCTGAGCTCATCTAAACTTCATCAAGAGGATAGAAAAGGTATAACAAATGTTTATTTTCCAAATCTCATTTTCATTTCCTATTGGATTAATCAATATAAGGCCACATGCTTAGATTAGTTAGTTATTTCAATCTTTTTTTGATTTATACTAACCCAAAGTTAATCTTTGTCTCATGATGTTACACAATTCAATTAAAAATGTACTATATCCATTAAATGATTTGAAATCCCATTGAAAATTCACTCGAACTCAAACCATTTGTAATTAAAAGTTTAGAAAATTAATAAATCATTTAGAAGTGTAGTTCATCCCTTAAACTATTTGAAATTCCATCAAATAACTATCGAACTAAAACTATTTGTAATTGACACATTTGAAAATTAACAAATAATTCTCTTATACTCTAAATTTTATATGACATGTAAAATAGGTTCAAATCTATTCAAACAAACATGGTGGGTATAAAATTGCATCCTTAGATGCAACACTAAATCATCACAAATATTTATTTTATGGGATAGTCTTAATGTATTCCAAACAATTTTGAATAAATCTATGTCATTTCATACATTGGATATTTTACCCACTTTACACAAGTTTTATGCAATTTTATGGTCATATAAAAGTTATTTTTTTCAATCATAAAAGAGTGAAAGTGTTTTGAAGGCTATAGAACATTCTTGGTGAAATTTTATGAAAAGAAGAGGAAGAAGAAGGGAAATTGCTTTACATTAAATATATATTTAATGTTTTATATTTCCTTCCCTTATTATAATTGGTTCCACCATATGAAATAAAATGTTGGATACATAATACTCATAAAAATATAGAACTAACAGTTGCCTTGAGGGTGCAAAGAATGCCATAAGGAATTTATAAGTTATTTCTTTTCATTTCTAGAGTATATTGTCTGTTTAAGTGTTCCCTTTTTAAGTGTATGATGTGGATACCCATAAATTGATCACCAAGTGGATATAGGCTGGCAAACCAGTCAAAGTCCCTTGTAAATAAGAGTCTTATATTTGTCAAGCAAAGTGAGGATCTAAGAAACATAAAAGGGGTCCAAGAGGACGTAAAAAAGGTGATGTGGACACCGTAGTGAGTAATATTTTTCCATGTGGTGAATATAAAGTGAGGACAAGAAATCCAACATTCATTTTTGCAACATGATGTGTGGTGAGCCCCCATTGGTCTTGGGGTTACTTGGGGTGGAAAATTGCATAGCATCTAAGTTAAATGAGAGTAAGGTATGTAGAGAAGTGTAGACCTAAACTACCAATTTTTATATTGCCTGGGAATGCCTATAACTAACGAAATTAGAGCATGTGGCCCTTGTGATTTCTAACATATCCTAGACTAGTAGGGAAGTCAGACCTCAAGGTGAATGAAGGCTTGCCAAGAGGAAACCATAGTTTTGAGTCAAGAATCATGTGGATATAACATGGTAGGCTAGTTAGATCCCATTAGAAGGTTATGTGTAGCCTATAGAAAGAAATATTTTATCATGTGATGAATGCAGAGTAGGGATAAGAGATCTAGCATGTGGGTCTTCAAATTGACATATGGTAACCACCCATTTATCAATGGTTTCTCTAGGGTGGTAGAGTGCATAATTTTTGGGCCCAATGAGAGGAAAGCATATGGAGGAGTATAGTCACAACATGTAATTTTTTTAGGGCCTAACTATACATGAAATGAATGAAAGGTGATCACGTGGCCCTTACCAATTCTATCCCCTCCCAGGTTGACAAGGTTGTTAAACCCTGAGGTGAATGAAGGCTAACCAAGTGAAAGCCATGAACCAAGTAGATATAGGTGGGTTGGCTAGTCAGATCTTGTGATAAATAAGACCCTAATAATTTTCATGTGATGTGAGAATCTGGGAAGCATTAAAGGGGTCTAAGAGGAATTAAATAAGCTGATGAACATTAGATCGTAAATTCCCCTTTATCACTCTTTAGGGAACTTTTATCTCAATCTTATGCTCATTTTAAACTTTTAAAGCCTTTAGTTTACGTTCATAGGGCCCCTAATGTATATTAAACATTTTCCCAGCACATTTAAGCTCTCATATCTTTTTGGTACTTGAATGGAGTCTCACATGTCTTGAGTATTCAAAATTTATTTGCCCAAGTTTAGCCCAGTATTTAGTCAAGCCCACAAACAATTGCCACTTGTCCAATAAACACATGCCTTAACAAGGAAACTCAAAATTTGTGTAAAATAAGTATTTCCTCCTTTTATTCTTCCAAAATCCCATTGAACTATGTCTTATTAAATTAAATCTCATGTTATTATTTTGTAGTGAGATGGTTGAAACACTCAAATTATCTATAATAGTTTTGGATCAAAAAATAACTAACATGAAAAATGCAAACCCTTTTTTAGTATAACTAGATATACCTATCATGGAAAATATATGGGAGAAGATAATTTAATTTTTGTAATGCTTGGAGAGATCATGTATAAATTGGTGGATATTCAAGCCATCATAAAAAAACTACACAAAATTGGTTATGCTTGGTCACCCTAAAAATTTCACCTTTCTTCCTTTAACCAAATAAAGACAAAGAGGGTCATCAAACCCTATCAAAATCAAATTGAATCTCATGATTCCTTCATCTAACATTGACAATAGAAAACAATCAATCAAAGATGTAACCATGTTGATTTGATATAACTGGCATGTATCATTACATAATGTTATTACCATGACATGCCAATTTATAATGCCTTGTCCACACATAAATAACACATTATCATGTAGATTCAAGACACTCATTAGATGTGGAGTCCTATCACAATAAAAATAGGACTCACGACATCCTTATACACCCTTAACAGTAGAAAATGGCCAATCAAAGATGTTGCAACCTTATGATCTATGTGACCCTCTGTAATATGTATAAGTCATGTAAATCTTACAACTAGATTAAATCTAGGTGTGGTGTATTATATGGGCTCTATGGTGTTCAATATCACATGAAATACCTTGTAATTATACCTCACCATTACCACATATCTCATCGTGATGTCTTTCACCACTTGCATGTTTTGTATTGCCTAGTCGTCTACTTTGCATAATGCATTTTCATGTTGAATGAAGGGACACAATCTAATTCTATACTATCACCTACACAAGTATTATATGACTATTATTGCTAATGGTCGTCATAAAAGGCAAAATGCAAGCAGTAATCATTGGTTTCAAGTGACATATGACTACCAATTTTCACTCTTATCCTTTTCAAAACCATGTTTTAATAAAACAAAAAATTACATCTTGTATGTTATGTATTACACTAGTACTATAATATAGTATAAATGTATAATAGTATAGTATAATATTATTCTATTTATTATTGTTTAATATAATTATCCCAAAATATGATTTTTCAAGGGATATAACATAACAAACAACCAATTTATTAATGCAAAAGTGATTTTGTGGTGTTGTCATTCATATTATAGAATAGCTTGCATGTTCTTCAATTCAATTCAAAATTTGCATTTTATTTATCTCCCTAGCCTTTATTCCATGCTTTGATGATGTCCTTGTCCAACCTTTAATACATTATTGGTTAAATATATGGTCGTATACTCACTATATATACATGTAAATCACTTTACCCCTAATTTTTATGACAAACTAATGCAAGCAACACACCTTTCAATCCTATCCTATGCATCTTCCAAGTGTCCAGCTATGTGGTGGGTTGTTGGGAGGATGATGATCAAATCTGTGAATAGGTATTATTTTAAAGTGAGTTAGGTGATGATGGTGAGGGGTAATGATATGGGATTTGAATTGATATTACAACCCAAAGGGTGCATATTGTACACTAGACTTGAATTCAATGTAGAAAATTGATTAGCATGATGTACACTCATTGGAAAGGGATCTACAACTTGCAAGGCATAAGCATATTTGATTGGTAATTCTGCATAACACACATCAATCTAATACAAAGTAAAATATATATGCAAACATGTGATTTCTTTAAGAGATTGAGGAAAAAATGGTGAGGGGTACTAATATGTAATTTCTATTGGTCAACATAAAAGGCAAAATGCAAGCAATAATCATGGGTTTCAAGTGACATATGACTACCAATTTTCACTCTTACACTTTTCAAAAACATGCTTTAGTAAAAAAATTATATCTTTTATGTTATGTATTACACTAGTACTATAATATAGTATAAATGTATAATAGTATAGTATAATGTTATTCTATTTATTATTGTTTAATATAATTATCCCAAAAAATGATTTTTCAAGGGATATAACATAACAAACAACCAAGTTACTAATGCAAAAGTGATTTTGTGGTGTTTTCATTCATATTATAGAATAACTTGCATGTTATTCAGTTCAATTCAAAATTTGCATGTTCTCTATCTCCCTAGCCTTTATTCCATGCTTTGATGATGTCCTTGTCCAACCTTTAATACATTATTGGTTAAATATATGGTCATATACTCACTATATATACATGTAAATCAATTTATCCCTAATTTTTATGACAAACTAATGCAACCAACACACGTTTCAATCTTATCCTATGCATCTTCCAAGTGTTTAGCTATGTGGTGGGTTGTTGGGAGGATGATGATCAAATCTGTGAACAGGGATTATTTTAAAGTGAGTTAGGTGATGATGGTGAGGGGTAATGATAGGGGATTTGAATTGATATTACAACCCAAACGGTGCATACTGTACACTAGACTTGAATTAAATGTAGCAAATTGATTAGCATGAGTTACACTCATTGGAAAGGGATCTATAACTTGCAAGGCATAAGCATATTTGATTGGCAATTCTGCATAACACACATCAATCTAATACAAAGTAAAATATATATGCAAACATGGGATTTTTTAATAGAGTGAGGAAACAATGGTGAGGGGTACTAATATGTAATTTCAAGTGATATTTTACCCTACAGGGCCCATAGTGTATACTAGACTTGTATTCAAGGTAGCTAATCTATTGACATGACTTACACCAATTGGAAAAGGGTCTACAACTTGTAAGGTGGAAACATCTTTGACTGGTAAATTTACACATCACACAATATTCTAATACAAATTAAAATATATATTATATAAGTATATTTAATATTAAATTGTTTAGTATAGTATGCACTCATCATTCAATCCAATGGGGTTCCAACTAAGCATGTCATTCCACTTGGGTTCTAATTATTATTGTTTAATGTAGCTATCTTGAAAAATAAATTTGTAAGAGATATAACATAAACAGAAAGCAAGTCAATAATTAAATAATGATTTGGTGGTGTTGTCATTCACATTATTGAAAACTTGTATGTTCTTCAATGCAATTCAAAAATTTCATGTTCTTTATTGCATTGCCCTTTCTTCCATGATTTGATGACATCCTTATCCAACCTTCAATACATGGTCATTTAAATTGATGGTTGTATACTCACTATGAATACATGTACATCACTTCCCCCTTAATTTTTTTGATAAACTGATGCAAGCCACACCCCTATCCTAGGCATCTTCCAAGTGTCCAACTATGAGGTGGGCTGTTGGTAGGATGATGAACAAATATGAAAACATGAAGTATTTTTAAATTAGTTAGGTGATTATGGTGAGGGGTAATGATATGGAATTTTAAATGATATCATACCCTAGAGGGCCCATATTGTACACCAAGCTTGGATTTAAGGTAGCTAATTGAATGACATGACTTACATCAATTGGAAAAGGGGTTTATATATTTCAAGGTGGAATCATATTTGACTGACAAATATACATGACACACCTTGATCTAACACAAATTAAAATATATATTTGAATAAGGAGTATTTTTAAATGAGTTAGGTGATGATTGTGAGGGGTACTGATAGGGGATTTCAAGTGATATTATACCCCAAAGGGCCCATATTGTACACCAGACTTAGATTCAAGGTAGTTAATCGATTGACATGACTTATACCCATTGGAAAGGGGTATGTAGCTTGCATGGTGGCAATACATTTGACTGGTAAATTTTCATGGCACACATCAATTGGATAATTATGGGGGAGAAAGTAGTTATCACCAAAGCTTATGAAACCTAAAATATTAGAATACTACCATGTGGTGACATCTAATGCATTTAGATCCCAAAGGAAGTGTTAGATAATCCAAGTAATTGGGAGGCCCAAATTCATTGTTATCATGGTATGTGGCTAAGCACAGATGAATCTATAAGTAAGTTATGATGGCGGACAGTGGTAGCATACTGAGTACCTATCTAGGATGTTGCTAGGGCTAATCTACAAAAACCTTTGAGGGATTTCAATGTTGTCACTTAATAGAAAGGTAGACACTAAGGGGTTCAAGCCTTGGATGCTACCACATGGCAACATGGCGGGAACTAGGAGGTTGAAGGGGGCTCTCTTTTGCAAAGACATCTAAGGGACCCATAAAAAAAGTGTACACAAGTTGTAAGGTGGTGGGTTCTTTGATTAGACATCTTATATCATGAAGGGTCAATGAGACAACATGATGGTAATTTGATTGCAAGAAGGATCCATGTCTGGTGTGCAATTCAAATTAGTGATGGAATGCCAATGATATGGAGATAAAACATTGAGGTTCCATCATCTATATTGTGACTTTAATCATCTATGTTTCCAATACATTGATACCTACCAAGGGAGCATATCATACACATGCCCTGAATTCTAGGTAATTGTTGGATTTAGATACCATGCACCCACTACGAAGAGGATCGTAGCTTGCAAGGTGGTGGCATCTTTTATTAACTATTTTTTATTTGATTATGGAAAGAATTGATATCCAATTTTTGGATCAAATAAAAAATACAATGATGCTGATGTGGAGGATATACATTGAGGTTATGGAGTTGATCTTGGATTTTGTAAACTTCATGCGACATTGATCATAAGAGGGCAACACTCATGATACTATGTGAATGTCATGTTAGAGGAGTCAATAGTTGAGAGAAAAGGTGGTCAATTGGCAATAATTCCCACATGGTAGGGAAAGATAGTAGGTTTCATTCTCATGTAGAAAGGGGTACCCACATCATAAAGTTAAAATGGAAATATACTCCAATAATGAAATCAAATCCCTATTGATTGCATTCTCTGTCCAAGTGATATCATGGTTCAGTGCATTAAATAAAATAATATGTGTTATATTAATATAATATATATAATAATAATAATAATAACAATAATAATAATAATAATAAATAAATAAATAATAAAATATTTATATTAAATATATATGCTTATATATAATATTCTATATATTAATGAGTAAATAATAGTATATACAATATTAATATATTTATATAAATATTTGATATTCACTTTGTGAGGTGCCCCTATTATTAAACTCATTGAAACTTTGAACAAATTAATCAATATGATAAAAAATTTTCAAATCCCCTCAATCTCATATGGAAAATTTTAAAGAATAGGGAAGTTTAGCACGTCATGATGGAACGTATAGTTCCAAGTGTCCTATGAAACATCCAAGTGTCCTGATATGTGGTAGGCTATTGGGATGGAATGGGAAGTAAATAAATCAATGACAAAAACAAAACTCATTGTATTCTTTCCTTGATTTTCTAGTGTAGGATGTTGATAACTTGTCATACATAGCTCATAGGTGATGCTTTTAAGCCTTGATAAAATGGAATTTATAATGAGCAATGGCTATCATATCTCTTTCTATAAATTTATAGATTTTATTTTATGCTTTATTTGTGTAATTATTTTATGTAGATTTTTAGTTGCTACATTTTTTATGATGTCATTTTATTAGGTTTCTATTTTGGTTGATTGTTACATCTTTTAGCCCATGAAGCAATGAAACATATGAGAATATTTTTATACCATTGAAGGCCTAGGAATTGTGGCTTTTGATGACTGATGTGACCACCATGATTCTGGGCAAGGTGGAGAAAAACACTCTTACCAATGTCGAAGTAATAAAATAGTAATATAACACAAATTACGATAGAAACATTGCAACCCTCATTATAGTCCTCTTGATTTTCGTCACAATTTTTTTTTTTTTTTAAAACCCCAAACAAAATACATAAGATAGAACATATTGTGGGTCATATATGTGGTCGATTGAGAAAACCTACACCATGGAGTATGTATACCTTGTCTATCTTTTCAATACCCAAAGTGTTAAGCAATTTTTCAATTGTTAATGTACAAATCATTTTAGTGTTTTAGTTTGGTTTGTTTTTAAATAGCTAGAATATATGCTAGTAATTATGTAAAATCCATTATATGAGCATTCTATGGGAATTAGAGGTGGATTAACATCCCAAAAGATCCACATGATTAGAATAGTGCCACTAGAGCTACCCTTTATAGATTTCCATATAGAAATCCATAGACTGTATGAGCACCTGCATATGCATTATGGAAGTGACACTAGAACCTTGGTGTATACCAGACAAGTAGGTAATAAAACTATTGTCCTTTGAGGTGCCTATGACCATTGAAAATAATTCCCAACACTTATCAAAATAGAATATGCGCTCCAACTATCATCCACTCAGAATGGCATCAAAAAGATGCCAAGATGAATCCTAGGTTTGTTTTCCCTAGTAGAAATACCTTTGGCATAATGAAAGGTGGGGATATCATTGAATTTTTTTTTCAAGCCATAAATGTTAAAAGGGATTTTGATAAAGTCCAAAACATTGAAAAAATACAAAAACCTTACACAATTTATCCCAAAATCGTTTATTTTATTAATAAAATATGTCCCTTTTTTATATTATAGAATATAACCTTTAAAAGGATAGTCGATTATATGAAATTTGACATTAGTGGAATCTAACCTATAATATGAAGGAAATCAAATTATATCCAATTTAAAATTATCGAATTCATCCCTTCTGTGCTCTACATAGTTCTTTTTGGCAGTTGTGGAAATTATGGCAGGTGTGAGGGCTTAGCTACCATGGCTGGGAGAGAGATGTGGGACTCCAAAGGGGAAAGAGGTTAGGTTTTGATAATATGCCCGTACTTTAATTTCCTCATTATATAGTGCAGTAAGACAACACTATCATATGAAGAATAAATTCTAGTTGTATTGCCAAAATTCAAAGTGGTTATTGTAAATGCATATTTAATCCTTGAATTGATTACCATCACAAGAATCGTAATAGAACCATACTATTATCAAATGTAACCCTGGCGGATACCTTAGACAACAATTTGTCATATACAAATATATTTGGTAATATTTGAAACCGTGAATTATAACTTATATCAAATTTGAAGCGTTGGTTTTAATTTCAAGATGAAGGGTATGCATTTATTCAACCTTTGAATAATGGAAAAGTGCAAGAAAGAGTTACATTTCAATTGTTAAGATTAAATTAATTATACTCTTCATTAAAAAATATGTTCAATAAAATATTCTTTTTTATTATTAAAATACTTCGCATTATATTAAATAATAAAATATTACTTTAAAAAAAAACTTTAATTTGTAGAACATAATTGAACTCTTTAAAACATTGAGGTTCCATCATATATATTGTAACTTATATTCATATATGTTGCAATAAATTGATACTTATGAAGGGATCATATCATACATATGCCCTGACTTCCAGGTAATTATTGGATTTACATACCATGCACCCAATACAAAGGTGATTGTAGCTTGTGAGTTGGTGGCATCTTTTATTGAATATTTTCTATTTGATTATGGAAATAATTGATATCTAATTTGTGGATCGAATCAACAATACAATGATGTTTATGTAGAGGATATACATTAAGGTTATAGAGTTGATACTAGATTTTGTAAAGTGCATGCCACATAAATACATATGAGGACATCGCTTGTGATACTATGTGAATGCCATGGTATAGGAGTTAATGATTGAGAGAATAGGTGGTCGATTGGAGATTATTCCCACTTGGTAAGGATATCTAGTATGTTTAATTCTCATGCAAAAGGGGGCACCCACATCGTAAAGTTAAAAGGGGAATGTAA
The DNA here is from genome assembly GCA_037957365.1 of Torreya grandis. Classification (NCBI taxonomy): domain Eukaryota; kingdom Viridiplantae; phylum Streptophyta; class Pinopsida; order Cupressales; family Taxaceae; genus Torreya; species Torreya grandis. Next base: position 2,781,336 of record JARHVA010001725.1, on the reverse strand, counting down.
TCCAAAAATGAAATCAAATCCATATTGATTGCATTCTCTATCCACACGGTATTACAGTTAAGTGTATTTAAAAAATAATGTGCTATATTAATATAATATATATTATATACAATAAATAATAAAATATTGATATTACATATATATACTTATGTATAATATTTTATATATTAATAAGTAAAAATTAGTATATATAATATTAATATATTTATATTAATATTCACTTTATAGGGCCCCTCTTATTAAACTCATTGAAATTTTGAACAAATTAATGAATATGATAAAAACTTTTCAAACCCCCTCAATCTCATATGGCAAACTTTAAAGAATAGGTAAGTTTAGCATGTCATGATGGAATGCATAGTTCAAGGTGTCCTATGAAACTTTCAAGTGCCCTGCCATGTGACAGGTTGTTGGGATGGAATGGAGAGTTAATAAAACAATGATAAAAACAAAACCCACTGTCTTCTTTCCCTGATTTTCCAATGTAAGATGTTCAAACTTGGTCAGACATAGCTCATATATGATGCTTTTAAGGCTTGATAAAATTGAATTTACAATGAGCGATCATTGTCATATCTCTTTCTATAGATTTAAAATTTTTATTTTATGCGTTATTTGTGTAATTATTTTATGTATATTTTTAGTTGCTATATTTTTTATGATGTCATTTTATTAGGTTTATATTTTGGCCGATTGTTACAACTTTTGACCCACGAAGCAGTGAAACAAACGAGAATATTTTGGCCGATTGTTACAACTTTTGGCCTAGGAATTGTTAAAGACACACACACACACACACACACACACACACACACACACACACACACACACACACACACACACACACACACACACACACACACATATATATCTTTGAATAGATTTTGAGAGTGAGGAGAACCATCCTTAAAGCCTCAGAGAAGCCTTGTATTTATAAATGTTTTGTTTCTAAGTTTTGGACCTATTGGAAGGCAGAAACCAACCCAAGATAAGACCTAATAAATAAAAATAAGAATTAAATGAAACGTGACTAGAAATAGGTTCCAAAAGCTATGTTTGGATAAGTTTGTGCTTTATAGATAACATTGTAGGTCGGACCTATCCAAAAACTTCAGACTTATCTAGAAAGACAAATGAAATAAATTAGGGACACTAATAACAAAAGGGAAAGATGAATAACCAATAGAAAAACTCACAAATAATAATAGAGAGCCTAAGTAAAATATGCTAATAGATACCTTATTCATTATCAATAGTATATGTGTAAAATATTATAATAAATGATATAAAATATAGGCTTGCACCAAATTCAAGTGTCTATATTATCCCCCTTTTCAAGTAATGTAATTTCTAGAGTAAAGGAAATAATAAAACTTAAGTGTGTAGACACACGTTGTCTTGCAACACTAAATTTTGACTGTAATAATATAATATACAATAACACATATAGTAGTTAATGTTTAAATATAAAATTTGAAATCCTAGATTTGAAATTGCAAAGGTAAAGAGAAAGGAAAGAGTACACCTATATGCATGTGGAATTATGTCACCTATAGAGAGTGCTCATGCTACAAACAGTGTAGAAAGCATGCTTTTGGCCTTGAGTTTTTTCTTGCTAGGGAAATGAAAAAAATCTTGGAGAGGTAAAGGGAGAGCCATATGTCATCGAGTGTCACTATATCCATGACCATATTGTCTTGAATAACTGAACTAGATCTAATCCCATATCTTAAAATTAGACGTTGGATAAAACTAACCAATTATTGAAGTAATTGGAGATAATAGTTTATTGTGTTGAATCATTAATGAATTGAGTGTGATCAAGTCTCAATTTTTGTATTAAAAAAATTAAGTCCATGAGTTAGAAAGATGCATTATTTCAATTCTTTTGAATGAGGAATAATATTCATTGTACTAATCCAAAAAAGTGGAACCATGATGAGTTCTCTAGAAGTGATACCATGGCTGTTTAATTTCACTATACTCGAGCATACATCACTCAACGCATATTTGAATCACTCTAATACATATGAATGTATATTCTATCTGCATGATCGAAAGAGAATGAAGAGTGTTCCTACCCCCATGATGACCGTAATGCTTCATATATTTATAATGAAATGATTGTTTTGTTTTTTAGATTATAATTTTGAACTATGAAACATACACATGAACTAGTATCATGTCATTTTTAATTTTGAAACTTTGAACAAACATCATGATTTTTGAACTATGTCAAAATGATATAGAATGATAGTGAATTTATATGCTCAATTATAGTTGTATTTTCACCTTGTAATTTTGATATTGTAATTGTTTGCACACATCTTGCTTATGATTTCAAGTGTGTATGAATTTGTGATTTTAGTATTTTAAAAGTGAGTACATTTTCATGTCATGTACCCTCAATATTTTTATTAATGTTCCACTATTGATCATGTGTTTGATTTCTAAATCATTTTGAATCTTTGAAATCTTGTACTTTATTATTAGAACTAATTTTTATTACTTTGGATATTTGAAAACTTGTACTTTGTGTTTGATTTTATTTTGAGTGCACTTGAATGTCATGTGCCCCCAATATTCATATTAATTTTTATGCTCTTGTTTGAAAATTATCATGATTATGTAATATGTTACTAGTTTGAACCTTCTGTTAATGCTATATAAAATGCTAAAATGTATTATGTAGTAAGTCTAATGTATGTCCCCATTTTGATGTTAACAGTGAGAGTACTGAGTGCATCATACCAAAAAAATATATGTTATGAAACACATTTTTAAAAATAGAATAAAAAAAAATCGATTCATTCGCTGATTATTTTGATATATTAGTTTTCTTACCATTTGTAAGAGAATTATTAAATTGTGATGAATACTTCACTGTAAATATTTTCAAATGCAATAATTAGAGAGATGAATTTATTGATAATGAATATTATGCATCGAATGCACTTCACATGAATAATTTGAATATGCCATTGTTCTTTATCTCTTCATCACTTCTATTCACAACATGTATGCTTTACACATGTGCCTATGTCCTTGTGTGTGCCTTTTGATTATGTATGCATACATTTGAACATGCCATTATATGTGGCTCTAAGACAAGTTGATTTTTGATTGCATATGTGGACATTTGAACATGTCCTTGTATGTCTTATTTTTATTAAATTTAGTCCCATGTACCCATTTCCCTTGTATTATGTCCCCTTGGCCTACTTTGCATACCTCATATGTTTTGTATGTATGCTTCTTGTATGCATCATATCCATGAAAATTGTCTCTTGATTGTTACCCACATCAATTTTAGATACCATGAGGGACCTCATGCATCTCCACCTTCCTATTTGGGTGACATGATGGACATCATAAGCCATCCCTCTAGGTAGCTACCTAGTTTTACTCATATTTGTTGTTACATACATTTTTATATCTATCTTGACACCTTTTTGAATGCTAGACATGACATAAATCTTACATTACATACTTATGCTCATATAATCTTACATTTTGATATTATCTATGCACAATATATTAGATTATTATGAAATTATCATATATGATTTGTGTAACACACATTTTGAAGAGGTTTTTATTTTGAGGATAGTTCTTGCATAGGTTCAAAAACTCCCCTCAAAGGAGGGGAAATTCGTAAGGGTTTCTCATAGAGATCAGGATCCTATATTGCACTCATAGTATATTTTTAGCACATAAGCTCAGTTATAGAAATTAGACTCAAGTAAATATAATGGGAAAATAGTGACCTTGAAAGTAGTACAGTTACACAAAAATTAGACCAAAAGGATGCTAGTGTTGAAATTGGAACACTAGTACCACATTTTAAAAAATGATGCTATTATCCAATACATGATGCTACTATCTAGTAGCCTCAGTTTTAGAAAAACCTAGATATACCATAAAATTAGAATAGGTAAAACATATGTTTGCATAGATTTAGTTATAGATTTACCAATTTTACTAAATTTCATAGTAGATCAGCTATGATTCATATAATTTTACTTATATTAGGGGAATCATACATGGCATGACCATTCCCATATTCATTTCATATACCTCGATGCAAATTATTACAACTCAGTCTAGAATCTATATGTTAAGATATAATATTTAGTGGCATGTGCATGATATATTATTTTTGTATGCTAAGTTATACACTAGTTGATCAGATGGAATCACAAACTCCATGTCATTAGCTTTACTTTATACACTTGACATCATATTCTAGGTTTCATACTAGTTTCATGCCTTATTCCATCTATAGTGGTTGGTATTCTTCAGTATTCGGGAGCCACCTAATGTATCCAAGTGGTCATAGTTAGACATACCTAGTTATATATTTATATTTGATTCATGCAATTCAATTTAAAATGAATATATTACACATGAGTAGTCAAAGTCCCTTGTAAATAAGAGTTTGACATTTTTCAAGCAAAGTGAGGATCTGAGAAACATAAAAGGGGTCCAAGAGGAAGTAAAAAAGGTGATGTGGACACCATAGTGATTAATATTTTTCCATGTGGTGAATATAAAGTGAGGACAAGAAATCCAACAATCATTTTTGCAATACGATGTGTGGTGAACCCCCATTGGTCTTGGGGTTTCTTGGGTTGGAAAAGTGCATAGCATCTAAGTTAAATGAGAGTAATGCATATAGAGGAGTGTAGACTTGAACTACCAATTTTTATATTGCCTGGGAATGCATATAACTAATGAAATTAGAGCATGTGGCCCTTGTTCTTTCTAACATATCCTAGCCTAGTAGGGAAGTCAGACCTCAGGGTGAATGAAGGCTTGCCAAGTGGAAACCATAGTTTTGAGTCAAAAATCATGTGGATATAAGGTGATAGGCCAGTCAGATCTAATTAGAAGGTGATGTGTAGCCTATATAAAGATATATATTATCATGTGACGAATGCAGAGTGGGGATAATATATCTAGCACATGGGTCTTCAACTTGACATATGGTAACCACCCATTTAACAATGGTTTCTCTAGGGTGGCAGAGTGCACAATTTTTGGGCCTAATGAGAGGAAGGCATATGGAGGAGTATAGTCACAACATGTCATTTTGGTAGGGCCTAAGAATAACTGAAATGAATGAAAGGTGATCAAGTGGCCCTTACCAATTTTATCCCCTCCTAGGTTGACAAGGTTGTTAAACCCCGAGGTGAATGAAGGCTAACCAAGTGGAAGCCATGAACCAAGTAGATATAGATAGGCTGGCTAGTCAGATCTTGTGATAAATAAAACGCTGATAATTTTCATGCAATGTGATAATCTGGTAAGCATTAAAGGGGTCTAAGAGGAATTAAATAAGGTGATGAACATTAGATCATAAATTCCAATTTCTCACTCTTTAGGGCCATTTTATCTCATTCTTATGGTAATTTCAACTTTTAAAGCCTTTAGTTTACTTTCATAGGGCCCCTAGTGTATATTAAACATTTTCCTAGCACATTTAATCTCTCATATCTTTCTGGTACTTGAATGGAGTCTCACATGACTTGAGTATTCACAATTTATTTTCCCAACTTTAGCCCAGTATGTAGTCAAGCCCACAAATAATTACCACTTGTCCAATAAACACATGCCTTAACAAAGAAACTAAAAATTTGTGTAAAATAAATATTTCCTCCTTTTATTCTTCCAAAATCCCATTGAACTATGTCTTATTAAATTAAATCTCATGTTATTATTTTGTAGTGAGACGGTTGAAACATTCAAATTATATATAATAGTTTTGGCACAAAAAATAACAAACATGAAAAATGCAAACTCTTTTTTAGTATAACTAGATATACCTATCATGGAAAATATATGGGAGAAGAGGATCTAATTTCCATAATGCTTTGGGAGAGAATGTATAAATTGGTGGATATTCAAGCCATCATAAAAAAACTACATAAAATTGGTTACACTTGGTCACCCTAAAAATTGCACCTTTCTTCCTTTCACCACATAAAGACAAAGAGGGTCATGGAACCCTATCGCAATAAAATTGAATCTAATGATTCCTTCATCCAACCTTGATAATAGAAAATAGTCAATCAAATATTTAACCACCTTGATTTGATATAACTGGCATGTAGTAATGTTATTACAATGACATGCAAATTTATAATGCCTTGTCCACACATAAATAACACATTATCATGCAGATTCAAGACACTCAATAGATGTGGAGTCTTGTCACAATAAAAATATGACTCACGACATCCTTATACACCCTTAACAATATAAAATGTCCAATCAAAGATGTTGCAAGCTTATGATCTATGTGACCCTCTGTAATATGTATAAGTCATGTAAATCTTACAACTGGATTAAATCTAGGTGTGGTGTATTATATGGGATCTATGGTGTCCAATATCGTATGAACTACCTTGTAATTATACCTCACCATCACCACATATCTTACCATGAAGTCTTTCACTGCTTGCATGTTTTGTATTGCCTAGTCGTCTAATTTGCATAATGCATTTTCATGTTGAATGAAGGGACACAATCTCATTCTATACTATCACCTACACAAGTATTATATGACTATTATTTCTAATGGTCATCATAAAAGGCAAAATTTAAGCAATAATCATGGGTTTCAAGTGACATATGACTACCAATTTTCACTCTTATGCTTTTGAAAACCATGCTTTAATAAAACAAAAAATTACATCTTGTATGTTATGTATTACACTAGTACTATAATATAGTATAAATGTATAATAGTATAGTATAATATTATTCTATATATTATTGTTTAATATAATTATCCCAAAAAAATGATTTTTTAAGGGATATAGCATAACAAACAACCAAGTTACTAATGCAAAAGTGATTTTGTGGTGTTGTCATTCATATTATAGAATAACTTGTATGTTCTTCAATTTAATTCAAAATTTGCATGTTCTTTATCTCCCTAGCCTTTATTCCATGCTTTGATGATGTCCTTGTCCAACCTTTAATACATTATTGGTTAAATATATGGTTGTATACTCACTATATATACATGTAAATCACTTTACCCCTAATTTTTATGACAAAATAATGCAAGCAACACACTTTTCAATCCTATCCTATACATCTTCTAAGTGTCCAGCTATGTGGTGGGTTGTTGGTAGGATGGTGATCAAATCTGTGAACAGGGATTACTAGGAAGGTGAGTCAGGTGATGATGGTGAGGGGTAATGATAGGGGATTTGAATTGATATTACAACCCAAAGGGTGCATATTGTAAACTAGACTTGAAGTAAATGTAGCAAATTTATTAGAATGACTTACACTCATTGGAAAGGGATCTATAACTTGCAAGGCATAAGCATATTTGATTGTCAATTCTGCATAACACACATCAATCTAATACAAAGTAAAATATATACCCAAACATGTGATTTTTTTAAGAGAGTGAGGAAATGATGGTGAGGGGTACTAATATGTAATTTCTAATGGTCAACATAAAAGGCAAAATGCAAGCAACAATCATGGGTTTCAAGTGACATATGACTACCAATTTTCACTCTTACGCTTTTCAAAACCATGTTTTAATAAAAAAAATTATATCTTGTATGTTATGTATTACACTAGTACTATAATATAGTATAAATGTATAATAGTATAGTATAATATTATTCTATTTATTATTATTTAATATAATTATACCAGAAAATGATTTTTCAAGGGATATAACATAATAAACAACCAAGTTACTAATGCAAAAGTGATTTTGTGGTGTTTTCATTCATATTATAGAATAACTTGCATGTTCTTCAATTTAATTCAAAATTTGCATGTTCTTTATCTCCCTAGCCTTTATTCCATGCTTTGATGATGTCCTTGTCCAACCTTTAATACATTATTGGTTAAATATATGGTCGTATACTCACTCTATATACATGTAAATCACTTTACCCCTAATTTTTATGACAAACTAATGCAAGCAACTCACCTTTCAATCCTATCCTATGCAACTTCCAAGTGTCCAGCTATGTGGTGGGTTGTTGGGAGGATGATGATCAAATCTGTGAATAGGAATTATTTTGAAGTGAGTTAGGTGATGATGGTGAGGGGTAATGATAGGGGATTTGAATTGATATTACAACCCAAAGGGTGCATATTGTACACTAGACTTGAATTCAATGTAGCAAATTGATTAGCATGACTTACACTCATTGGAAAGGTATCTATAACTTGCAAGGCATAAGCATATTTGATTGGCAATTCTGCATAACACACATCAATCTAATACAAAGTAAAATATATATACAAACATGGGATTTTTTAATAGAGTGAGGAAACGATGGTGAGGGGTACTAATATGTAATTTCAAGTGATATTTTACCCTACAGGGCCCATAGTGTATACTAGACTTGTATTCAAGGTAGCTAATCTATTGACATGACTTACACCAATTGGAAAAGGGTCTAAAAGTTGTAAGGTGGAAACATCTTTGACTGGTAAATTTACACAACACACAATATTCTAATACAAATTAAAATATATATTATATAAGTAGATTTAATATTAAATTGTTTAGAATAGTATGCACTCATCATTCAATCCACTAGGGTTCCAACTAAGCATGTCATTCCACTTGGGTTCTAATTATTATTGTTTAATGTAGCTATCTTGAAAAATAAATTTGTAAGAGATATAACATAATGAGAAAACAAGTCAATAATTAAATAATGATTTGGTGGTGTTGTCATTCACATTATTGAAAACTTGTATGTTCTTCAATGCAATTCAAAATTTTCATGTTCTTTATTGCATTGCCCTTCCTTCCATGATTTGATGGCGTCCTTATCCAACCTTTAATACATGGTCATTTAAATAGATGGTCGTATACTCACTATGTATACATGTACATCACTCCCCCCTTAATTTTTTTGATAAACTGATGCAAGCCACACCCCTATCATAGGCATCTTCCAAGTGTCCAACTATGCGGTGGGTTTTTGGTAGGATGATAAACAAATATGCAAACATGAAGTATTTTTAAATTAGTTAGGTGATTATGGTGAGGGGTAATGATATGGAATTTAAAATGATATCATACCCTAGAGGGCCCATATTGTACACCAAGCTTGGATTTAAGGTAGCTAATTGACTGACATGACTTACATCCATTGGAAAAGGGGTTTATATATTTCAAGGTGGAATCATATTTGATTGACAAATATAAATGACACACATCGATCTAACACAAATTAAAAAATATATTTGAATAGGGATTATTTTAAGTGAGTTAGGTGATGATTGTGAGGGGTACTGATAGGGGATTTCAAGTGATATTATACCCCAAAGGGCCCATATTATACACCAGACTTAGATTCAAGGTAGTTAATCGATTGACATGACTTATACCCATTGGAGAGGGGTATGTAGCTTACATGGTGGCAACACATTTGACTAGAAAATTTGCATGGTGCACATCAATTGGATAGCTATGGGGGAGAAAGTAGTTATCACGAAAGCCTATGAAACCTAAAATATTAGAATACTACCATGTGGTGATATCCAATGAATTTAGATCCCAGAGGAAGTGTTAGATAATCCAAGTAACTGGGAGGCCCAAATTCATTGTTATCATGGCATGTGGCTAAGCGCAGATGAATCTATAAGTAAGTTATGATGGTGGACAGTGGTAGCATACTGAGTACGTATCTAGGATGTTGTTAGGGCTAATCTACAAAAACCTTTGAGGGCTTTCAATGTTGTCACTTAGTAGAAAGGAATACACTAAGGGGTTCGAGCCTTGGATGCTACCACATGGCAACGTGGTGGGCACTAGGAGGCTGAAGGGGGCTCTCTTTTGTAGAGATATCTAAGGGAACCATAAAAAAAGTGTACACAAGTTGTAAGGTGGTGGGTTCTTTGATTAGACATTTTATATCATGAAGGGTCAATGAGACAACATGATGGTAATTTGATTGTAAGAAGGATCCATGTATGGTGCGCAATTCAAATTAGTGATGGAATGCCAATGATATGGAGATAAAACATTGAGGTTCCATCATCTATATTGTGACTTTAATCATCTATGTTTCCAATATATTGATACCTACCAAGGGAGCATATCATACACATACCTTGACTTCTAGGTAATTTTTGGATTTACATACCATGCACCCACTACAAAGAGGATTGTAGCTTGCAGTGTGGCGGTATCTTTTATTAACTATTTTTTATTTGATTATGGAAATAATTGATATCCAATTTGTGGATCAAATCAACAATACAATGTTGCTGATGTGGAGGATATACATTGAGGTTATGGAGTTGATCTTGGATTTTATAAAGTTCATGCGACATGGATCATAAGAGGGCAACACTCGTGATATTATGTGAATATCATGGTAGAGGAGTCAATAGTTGAGAGAAAAGGTGGTCAATTGGCAATCATTCCCACATGGTAGGGAGAGATAGTAGGTTTAATTCTCATGTAGAAAGTGGTACCCACATCGTAAAGTTAAAAGGGCAATATACTCCAATAATGAAATCAAATCCCTATTGATTGCATTCTCTATTCAAGTGATATCATTGTTCAGTGCATTAAATAAAATAATATGTGTTATATTAATATTATATATATATATATATATATATATTTAATATAAATATTTTATTATTTATTATATATATATATATATAATAAATAATAAAATATTTATATTAAATATATATGCTTATATATAATATTCTATATATTAATAAGTAAATAATAGTATATACAATATTAATATATTTATATAAATATTTGATATTCACTTTGTGAGGTGCCCCTTATTATTAAACTCATTGAAATTTTGAACAAATTAATCAATATGATAAAAACTTTTCAAACCCCCTCAATCTCATATGGAAAATTTTAAAGAATAGGGAAGTTTAGCACATCATGATGGAACGTATAGTTCCAAGTGTCCTATGAAACTTCCAAGTGTCCTGCTATGTGGCAGGCTATTGGGATGGAATGGGAAGTAAATAAAACAATGACAAAAAAAAAAAACCCATTGTCTTCTTTCCCTGATTTTCTAGTGTAGGATGTTGAGAATGGGCCATACATAGCTCATAGGTGATGCTTTTAAGCCTTGATAAAATGGAATTTATAATGAGCAATGGCTATCATATCTCTTTCTATAAATTTATAGATTTTATTTTATGCTTTATTTGTGCAGTTATTTTTTGTAGATTTTTAGTTGCTACATTTTTTAAGATGTCATTTTATTAGGTTTCTATTTTGTTTGATTGTTACATATTTTAGCCCATGAAGCAATGAAGCATATGAGAATATTTTTATACCATTGAAGGCCTAGGAATTGTGGCTTTTGATGACTAATGTGACCACCAGGGTTCTGGGTAAGGTGGAGAAAAGCACTCCTACCATTGTCGAAGTAATAAAATAGTAACATAACACAAAACATGATAGAAACATTGCAACCCTCATTATAGTCCTCTTGATTTTTGTCACAAAAAAATATTGTTTTGTAAAAAAACCCCAAACAAAATACATAAGATAGAACATATTGTGGGTCATATATGTGGTCGGTTGAGAAAACCTACACCATGGAGTATGTATACCTTGTCTATATTTTCAATACCCAAAGTGTTAAGAAAATTTTCAATTGTTAACGTACAAACCATTTTGGTGTTTTGGTTTGATTTGTTGTTAAATATTTAGAATATATGATGGTAATTATGTAAAATCCATTATATGAGCATTCTGCAGGAAGTAGAGGTGGATTAACATCCCAAAACATCCATGTGATTATAATAGTGCCACTAGAAGTACCCTTTATAGATTTCGATATAGAAATCCATAGACTGTAGGAGCACCTACATATGCATTATGGAAGTGACACCAGAACCTTGGTGTATACCAAACAAGTAAGTAATAAAACTATTATCCTTTGAGGGGCCTATGACCATTGAAAATAATGCCCAACACCTATCAGAATAGAATATATGCTCCAACTATCATCCACTCAGAATGGCATCAAAAAGATGCCAAGATGAATCCTAGGTTTGTTTTCCCTAGTAGAAATGCCTTTGGCATAATGAAAGGTGGGGATATCACTGAATTTTATTTTTTGAGCCATAAATGTTGAAAGGGATCTTGATAAAGTCCAAAACATTGAAAAAATACAAAAACCTTACACAATTTATCCCAAAATCTTTTATTTTATTGATAAAATATGTCCCTTTTTATATTATAGAATATAACCTTTAAAAGGATAGTCGATTATATGCAATTTTACATTAGTGGAATCCATCCTATAATATGAAGGAAACCAAATTATATCCAATTTAAAATTATCGAATTTCTTCCCTTCTGTATTCTACATAGTTCTTTTTGGTAGTTGTGGAAATTATGGCAGGTGTGAGGGGTTAGTTACCGTGGCTGGGAGAGAGATATGGGACTCCAAAGGGGAAAGAGAGGTTAGGTTTTGATAGTATGCCCGTACTTTCCTTTCCTCATTGTATAGTGTAGTAATACAACACTATCATATGAAGAAGAAATTCTAGTTGTACTGCCAAAATTCAAAGTGGTTACTGTAAATCCATATTTAATCCTTGAATTGATTACCATCACAAGAATCATAACAGAACCATACTATTATCAAATGTAACCATAGTGGATACCTTAGACAACAATTTGTCATATACAAATATATTTGGTAATATTTGAAACCGTGAATTATAACTTATATCAAATTTGAAGCGTTGGTTTTAATTTCAAGATGAAGGGTATGTATTTATTCAACCTTTTAATAATGGAAAAGTGTAAGAAAGAGTTACATTTCAATTGTTAAGATTAAATTAAGTATACTCTTCATTAAAAAAATATGTTCAATAAAATATTATTTTTTATTATTAAAATACTTCACATTATATTAAATAATAAAATATTACTTTTAAAAAAAAAAAAAAAACTTTAATTTGTAGAACAGAATTGAACTCTTTAAAACATTGAGGTTCCATCATATATATTGTAACTTATATTCATATATATTGTAATATATTGATACTTATCAAGGGATCATATCATACATATGCCTTGACTTCCAAGTAATTGTTGGATTTACATACCATGCACCCACTACAAAGGCGATTGTAGCTTGCAAGTTTGTGGCATCTTTTATTGAATATTTTCTATTTGATTATGGAAAGAGTTGATATCTAATTTGTGGATCGAATCAACAATACAATGATGCTTATGTAGAGGATATACATTGAGGTTATAGAGTTGATACTAGATTTTGTAAAGTGCATGCCACATAGATACATAAGAGGACATCGCTTGTGATACTATGTGAATGTTGTGATATAGGAGTTAACGATTGAGAGAAAAGGTGGTCGATTGGCGATTATTCCCACTTGGTAAGGAGATGTAGTATGTTTAATTCTCATGCAAAATGGGGCACCCACATCATAAATTTAAAAGGGAAATATAATCCAACAATAAAATCAAATCCCTATTGATTGCATTGTCTATCCCACGATATCCGAGTGAAATGTATTAAAAAAATAATGTGCTATATTAATATAATATATATTATATACAATAAATAATAAAATATTGATATTACATATATATACTTATATATAATATTTTATATATTAATAAGTAAAGAATAGTATATACAATATTATAATATTTGATATTCACTTTATAGGCCCCTGTTATTAAACTCATTGAAATTTTGAACAAATTAATCAAAATATGATAAAAACTTTTCAAACCCCCTCAATTTATACCATGGAGGCCTAGGAATTGTGGCTTTTGATGAGTGATGTGACCACGAGGGTGGAGAAAAGCACGAAATAATAAAATAGCAATACAACACAAAACACGATAGAAACATTATGGGCCATCGATGATTTCTATTTTGTAGAAAACCCCAAACAAAACACATTATGGGCCATCGATGTGGTCAGTGGAGAAAATTATCTTTTTCTATAATGTATAATTTGATGTTAGTGGGATGTATCTAGTCCAATTTGACTTTAGTGAAACGTATCTCTTTCCTATATAATGTTAGTGAAAAGTCTCCCTTTCTAAAGTGTATAGATGTGACCTTTAGAAGGGATGTACAATGTGACCTTCGGAAATAACCTATACTAAGCGAATTTAATATTAGTAGAATATGTGGCTTTCTCTGCTGTACAATGTTAACTTTGTAAGGATCAGACAAAGTTCAATTTGACTTGAATGAAATCTATGATTTTTTTTTGGTATAATGTATCTTTTGGAAGGGACCTTAATAAAATCCAATTTGACATTAATAGAATCTCTCATTTTTTATATTGTAAAATATAACTTTTAGAAGGACACTCGACTGTATCCATTTTGACATTAATATAATCTCTCACTTTTTATATTATAAAATATAACTTTTAAAAAGACATTTGATTGTATCCATTTTGACATAAGTGGAATCTGTCTTATACTATGAATGAAACCCAATTATATCTAATTTAACATTGTCGAATATGTCTTTTTCTGTACTCTACATAGAGTTCTTTTTGGCAGTGGTGGAAATTATGGCAGATAGGATGGGTTAGCCATCGTGGCTAGGAGAGAGATGTGGACTCCAAAAGGGAAATAGAGATTAGATTTTGGCAGTATGCCTGTACTTTCCTTTTCTCATTTGTATAATGCAGTAAGATGACACTATCATATGAAGAAGAAACTCTCGCTGTACTGCCAAAATTCAAAGCGATCACTGTAAATACATATTTAATCCTTCAATTGATTACCGTCACAAGAATCGTAACAGAACTAGACTAGTATCAAATTTAACCCTGATGGGTACCTTGACAACAATCTGTCATATACAAATATATTTAGTAATATTTGAAACTGTGAATTATAACTTATATCAAAATTGAAGGTTGGTTTTATTTATTCAACCCTTTTATAATGGAAAAGTACAAAAGTTACATTTTAATTGATAAGATTAAATTAAGTATATTCTTCATCAAGAAATATATTCAATAAAATATTATTTTTTATTATTGAAATATTTCACATTATATTAAACAATAAATATTATATAAAAATAAAATTGAACTTTAATTTAGAGATCAGAATTGAATTTTTTAAAATTTGAACAAGTTAAATTTTACAATATAAACATATTTACATTTTTAATAATATTAAAAATATTTTAAAAACTTTATAGAATGAAACAAAAAAATTGAGTGGATTGTTTAAAATTCTTAAGGATTAGTGAAATATTTATATATGATTATAGAAATATATGTTTATTTTTTTATGTTACTTCTTTTTACAACATGTCATAAATTTTGCCGTGCCATGTTAAATGGATAACATTTATAGAATTTTACCTTACAAGGAATGTTGATCATCAAAATTAATTGTGACATAAAAGAATTGATCAAGCAAAATATAATTAGAAAAATAATTATTTTGAATGTTGATTTTTGCAAAAAATAAATAAGAATGTTTTTCATTATTTGTAAGACATGATGCACCATATATATGGAGGTGCATAGTCCTCATTTCCCACCATCTGAAATAAGTCTGGGTTATTACAATTACATAGCTTAAACATTAAAAATTAAAAGAAACATTGAAAACTTGGAATCCCAATTAATTCCTTGAATCAGATTCAGGAGAGCTATTAGTAGTTGACCAATAAACATTGCCAAAATATTGTTTTTCCTAGTTGAAATCATACCATCAATATATTATCCTTCACAAACACACCAAACATAATACAATAAACAATTTAAATATCAAATCGATAGGAAAAAAACTTGAACATAACCTACAAAATACCTCCATTTAACATTACATTAATTACGCTACAATGCAGTGCAAATCTATATCAAATGTTTTCTATATTTGATAACATGACTATAATTAATACATATTCCAACACAAAAACCATGATCTACAAGTTATAACTACAATTGCTATGATCTTAAATGTTACATGAGTGTAGTGCCCAAAGGTATTTGAACACTAAAGGTGTATAAAAAACTACATTTAAAAAAAATGGAAATGATAATTAACTTAGTAATACTAAAATATATGAGCTAGAATGTTGAAAAAATATACAATTTTTTCTCACACGGTTTTATCAAGAAATTTATATTTTACTTAAATGGATTGTAAAATTACAATCTCTCTTAGAGTTTTATATTACTAGAAGTAGAGATGAAGAGGACAAATGTAGCAAGATGGAAAAATTTGTCTCTATTTGTGTTGATTCCAAATAATAATAAAAACTAGCAGTAGTTAGAGTTGTGATGGGGAATGATGGTGATTTATATTTGTAACTCATCACATTAACATTGATTATTGTGAAATAAAATTGTTGTCACTACACTTTTAATTATTGTGATTTGTTCTTATGGGCACCCACATTAATTAGGGTTGTTTTAGGATGGACTCTTGAATACTATTAACTCAAACCAATGAACACCTTCAAATAATGTGACTTTACCTTCTTAGTTGTAACCCTTCTTTCAAAATTTTGTTAAATTTGTTTCCCTTCCTAAATGATAGATGAATTAATTTTTTATAGAGGTGATTTTTAAATTACCATTCTATGACATGCTTGAGGCCCTTGGAAGGGATATGAAAGGTTCAATTTTGATCTTTGACTCTTTAGAGATATAAATAAATATTGCACAACATAGACGATTCTTGTGAAAATTTTTAAAGTCCAAAATTCGTGTGGAGGATTTTAACTTTTGGAACACTTTAGTAGAATTAATATTATAAAATAATAATAATTTACAAAAGGTTAGACATGAAAATACTATGTTATAAATATTTGAATATCGGTTAATAGAGGAGCTTCAGATTCCAAACTTTTTATCATGTTTTGTATCCCCTCTCCCCAGGGTTAACTAACAAAATGTTGTAAATTTTTTAGATCATTCACAAGGCTATACCCAAGTTAAATATTGAACAATAATAGAAGAATACTCATGGTGCAATCATATCACTTAAGTCTAGAGACTTAATCCCACACCCAAGGTGTAGCAAGAGAATGCTGAGAACCCCGTTATGAGAACAAATCAAAAAGACATTAATGAATACATAATGCTTAAACAAGGAAACATATCATAAAAATGTCATCCAAATAAACATAAAATATTATCACAAGATACATTACATGTAGTAAATTTATCTTTCATTAGCATCTACATATAAATGTACATCCTTTTTATAAAGCATACACTTTGTCATACATTTATTACAATTAAAGGTCAATCTATACACATGATCCTTTCAAAAAGGTTATATATAAATATCCTTAAACCTAGCTCCACACTTATTTCAATAAAGGTGACTTAGTATATGCAAAATGTCCAAATAGTATTGCATTAATTAAACGAGAGACCAGGGCCCTATTTAAAATTTTCTTAGACCCCTGCGGCCTTTATGAGTTTTTATAGATTTAGATTTTTTTCCAATTGTCATGCCACCTGGCCTATACATATAGAATATTCAATCTTGGATCTATCCACATGTCTCGTATAATGAAATATTCCCTTTCCCTCACAACATATACTTATCCAACCTGTATTGATCCCTTGAAACATGCATTTTCCTTGTCTAGATTCATTTTATTTTTTAGCTTCTCCTTCACTTTGTTTCTTTTATGTTTCTTTCCCATGTGTGTTTCTTCATTTGTTAAGTGTTTGTCGTAACCTTTTAGTGCACATCATATTTCCTACACAACAAGTTATTTATTACATGCATGATATTGAAAATGCACTTTACAAGTATATTAAATCATTTGACACATCTCCTTAGCATATCAAGTCTTAGATAATATTTTGAAGTTTTCCCTAATTGTACTTTAGGGGTCAAAATTCCCCCTAGCTACATTCATTGTCTTCTCTCATACATGTTTTTACTTAAATATATAGTGGTTTCTTCTTCCTCACACATAACCAAAAGATAGACCACTTTTGCTTTTAACTCATTTTCCATTCGATCCCAATGCTCCATGATTTATTGAACATGTGGTAATAATCCTTGCACACCATCTGAACATTTTTTAATTATCTATTCATTTTATGGATAGATTTCTTAGGTTGTTGATATGGATTACATTGATCTTATTTATTTACTACATCATTCACAATGGTAGTTTCTTCTCAACTTGCCTTTACTTGAATTTGTGTAAACAAATCATCAAGTTTTGTTTGTTTATTAATGACCTTTGCCCTCAATTTAGAAGATTATTTAAACTTCATCTCCCTCTCCATTTTAAATATTACATCATACATGTGTGTCATCATAACTCTGTACAAGGAAACATCTTCTTTCACATGAGCCTCTATGTATTCTTACACATAAATAAATATTGTAAAGACCATCTATTTTTATTTAACCCTCAAACAAAGCTTATTTTTAGGAGTTTTCAATTGATCTACATAATCTTCAAAATTTGTATTTAGCTCTTTTGGGCTCTCTACCTAGAGATTTTCTTCCAAAGGTTATTTCTACGTTAGATCCATGACCAAAGAGTATTCGAATACCATACTCAAATTTTCTAAGCATGATTTCCAAATTAAATCCTCATCCCCAAATAGTTTTAGTAGATTAAATTCAACCATATAAGTAAATATTTGAACCTCATCTTCATACTTACTCTAAGTCTTCATTTACTAATTTAATTTCTCTCATAAAACTTTTGCAGTTCTATTAGAAAGTAGGTACTATTTTGTCATTTACATGTCTAGTTTAATCAACATTATATCAACAAACTCTATCATCATTTTCCTTGTACCAACCATATTCACACAATCTTATTCCTCCTCATGAATTT
>JARHVA010001725.1:2737500-2757500 GCA_037957365.1 Torreya grandis | reverse complement strand
TAGTTTTACTCATATTTATTGTTACATACATTTTTATATCTATCTTGACACCTTTTTGAATGCTAGACATGGCATAAATCTTACATTACATACTTATGCTCATATTATCTTACATTTTTATATTATGTATGCACATTATATTAGATTATTATGAAATTATCATATATGATTTGTGTAACACACATTTTGAAGAGGTTTTTATTTTGAGGATAGTTCTTGCATAGGTTCAAAAACTCCCCTCAAAGGAGGGGAAATTCGTAGGGGTTTCTCATAGAGATCAAGATCCTATATTGCACTGATAGTATATTTTTAGCACATAAGCTCAGTTATAGAAATTAGTCTCAAGTAAATATAATGGGAAAATAGTGACCTTGAAAGTAGTATAGTTACACAAAAATTAGACCAAAAGGATGCTCATGCTGAAATTGGGACACTAGTACCACATTTTAAAAAATGATGCTACTATCCAATTAATGATGCTACTATCTAGTAGCCTCAGTTTTAGAAAAACATAGATTTACCATAAAATTAGAATAGGTAAAACATATGTTTGCATAGATTTAGTTATAGATTTACCAATTTTACTAAAATTCATACTAGATCAACTCAGATTCATATAATTTTACTTAGATTAGGGGAATCATACATGGCATGACCATTCCCATATTCATTTCATATACCTTGATACAAATTATTACAACTCAGTCCAGAATCTATATGTTAAGATATCATATTTAGGGGCATGTGCATGATATATTATTTTTGTATGCTCACTTATACACTAGTTAATTAGATGAAATGACAAATTGTATGTCATTAGCTTTACTTTATACACTTGACATCATATTCTAGGTTTCACACTAGTTTCATGCCTTATTCCATCTATAGTGGTTGGTATTCTCGAGTGTTCGGGAGCCACCTAATGTATCCAAGTGGTCATAGTTAGGCATACCCAGTTATATATTTATATTTGGTTCATGAAATTCAATTTAAAATTAATATATTACACATGACTAGTCAATGATGGAGTCATATCCTACTTGATTTGTTGAGCCACCTATATGAGAGAGTTAGATACACCATTAGTGTAATCCAAGTTAGTCATAGGTCATGATCCACTAAACAAGGGTGGGAAATGATGGAGTCAAAAATGAATTAAGTTATTGATCCACCCATGAATGAGGACTGAGCAAGCCATCAAATCAATCCAAGGTATTCACCAATTGATCACTATATACATTCACATATATAGGTTATAATCTAGTTTATGCATTGGTTTGCATATCTAATGAGGTGTAATAATTCCTTTCCTCTTTCACATATTTTTACTTATTTTTACTTCTATACTCAGTTTAATCTATTAATTTTAATATTTCTTAATTAAGGACTAATTTATGCATGTTTCAATTTGATAACATGTATTGGACAATGCTTCACATACTCAAACTCAACTTTACATAATTAAACCTAGCCTCATGGGCTTCACCTCCTAGGCAAGTCCAAGTAAGCTTATTTTTCCTTTATACAAGCCATTTCAATTTGTTGCATTCATAGAATAAATGTGAGGGGGGAATGTAATCACCTAAAAGTGGTATTTGAGTTCTAAGAGTGCTACTTGATATTAATTATCCCTAGCTTAACCCTAAACCTATCCTAGAGCCTATTATCACATATATCTAGCCTTCATGCATGACACATGCATCTCTAGTCATACATAAGGTAGTCTCAGATCCTCATTCCTTGATCTTGGCCCTTCATGTCAAGTTTTATTCCAGATTGACCCTAGTGCCATGGTGTTAATGTCCTTTACCTTTTTGTTTCCCAAACATATATCTTTTCAAAACTACAACTTCATAGGGTTGGTCTAGACCTATTTTATCACAAACACAAGCATAAAAATAATATAAATACATGAATTTCATCCCTCTAACCTATAGATGGAAATTAGATTCAAAATACACATTAAAACTCAAAACAATTTTTGCATAATTAAGGTTATCAATCCCTATTCTTCCATAATTATGCATACTACCATCAACTATAGTCCTAAGCTCAGACTACTTAGATTTCTATTCTTAAGAAAATGTAAGAAATTTAAGGCTACTATCATTTTAGATTCATTTGCACTTGCATGAGCACATAGGTAAGGAGAACTAAATTGGCCTTGATGCCTCCTTGGAGTATTGGCATGTAGGCAAATCACTTCAAAACGAAGTGTTGAGGATGTCCAACCTACCCTACTAAAAAACACACTTTTTAGCTCATACCAATCAGATGCCCTAGCTATATGGAATATTAGGGTTTGATCACTAAATCAGTCATTACAGTTAAAATATAGGGTTTCAAGACTCATGCATGTAGGAATAGACCTCATAGATCCAGACATATGTGCACCCAGAAGCTTGGGATAACCCTATAGAAAATATAGTACCATCAATATCAAGACACTAATACCTTTTTTCCAATAATGATGCTACTGTCTAATTGTGTTTCTATTATTCAGGAGGGGTTCTAAAATTGGGATCTAGTTTGGGATAATCAAACCAACTTCTACCTCATTTTCTAGGACCTGAATCATTTGTCTCAGTTATTTTCCAGCTAAGTCATTACTTATATTATTTATTATTATTTTTAGTAAAGTCAAATTTAGTAAATTATATAACAAATTAGTGTCTATATTTATTGTATATTATTTCCCTAATTTAGTCTACTCAAATCTTTAACAAACATGGGATACACATTGTTATTTCCTAAAATGATAAAACATGATGATTATGTGATTGCCAATTTTTGGGAGATTAGTGACATTATAGGGTGGTGTTGGGCTAACCCATATAACTCAAGCTCATTTTTATATGACTAGATGTGTTTGAGGTCCTCACTATGGCCCCAATGATACTAAAATTTTATTATCAAATACTGTTCTAGTGAATGTTCAATGTTTTCAAAAGTTTATGTGTGCTTTATTGATTTCATTTGTTAGGGTTGATGACAATTGTCTATATATTTCATACCAAATACCCTAATTTTTTTCATGATATCAAGGATCACGGCATGATGTATTCTTGGTGCAACACAATGTTGGCCCACTTGTATAGACACTTGCACTAGTTTACCCAAGATAGGTTTGGAGGAGGGTTATGCCATAGTGCTCTTTTATATTATTTGGCCTATAAGCACATTATAGTAATTCAACCTTTAAGGATGCCTCATGGTGGATGGGATCATCCATAGATATATGCTAAGAGGTGGGTGAGTACAATGTATGTTATGAGAGGTGGGATGATGGAATGCTATCAGATACTAGATCACATATCTAGTGGAGATATTATGTTGCAACCATACATGGTATAGAGAGGATGGTTAGAAGATATGGTCTATCTTAGGTGCATTTAGGCGAGAAGTTGGCTTCATGACCAATGGACTGATGTTTATGAATAATTCTAATTTGAGAATGTATTGCAATGATTTGACATCCTAAAAAATGTGTCCATAACACCATATGTGTGGAGACATTATATTAGACCATCCTTATATGAGGGTGATATGGGTCAATAAAGTTTTACAACCTCATTTCTTATCTCGATGGAAAGTGTGGATTCAATGATCTATACTCTAAATGTAGATGACGTTGGTTGCATACTAACATACACATGATAGTGTTTGGTTACATGTTGCCTATTTTATTTCTATTTTTTTTATAGGATACCCTTAAGGCAAAGGGTGGAGGTGATGTAGGTTTTGCAATAGTGGTTGGTCCTCAAGTGCTTCCTATGAATACGTATTTGTATATCTAATGTTTATGTATAGTTTGGTTTATGTTGATAGATTTCATATTGATATCACTAATCATTTATTTTTCATGGGTTGATGAATATTAGTTGACCATCATAGATACATCTATTTAAGGTTTGACTTGTCATGTGTCAAGTGAGGTATTCCCTCAGGGTCTATTGGAGCATGCTACCAAGATTATGGGCAAGCATGCCTCCTTATTGATCAATAAGATATAGCTATTACAACCTATGTTGTAATAATAATAGAGCATGATGACATGATAATCAAGATAGATGTGGTTAGCATCAAGGGAAATCCACTAAATATGGAGCTTACTAGATAGCATATTCCCCCTTGTAATAAAACAGTAGATATAGGCTAGAATGTGTTTTAGGAGTATGTATAGTTGTAATGTAGGCATATTGAATTATATATATGAGTGTCTATGTACGAGGACTGTGAGAGGAATCATCTTTCATGCTCACACTCAAGACTAATAACTACTGGAGTCTCATCATCACGTGGTCCTTTATTGGTTAAGGGAGGTGGAGATTCATATGGAGCTGAACCCATTATAGAGTGGCATTATATCAAGTTATACTTGTATTATGTAAAACAAACAAACAAACAAACAAACACACAAACACACACACACACACAATATCCATCAATACAAAGTGCATTATATTTATGGTCAGATCTACCACTAGTACATATATATACACCAATACTTACTTCATATCTATCTCAATAATATCCACTAGCTACACTATTAGGTCCCGTCATCTACCTACTCACCAAGATAGGGCATGTTTGTGAATTGGCATTCATAAAATATTCCAGACATCCTCTAGTGTTAGTGTTAGCTCCCTAGTTAGTAAGTGAAAGGTTCTAGTCTCTAAGTGCCATCTCTCTGTGAGTGTAGTCAGTAGTTCTCAATCAAATCAAATAATTGGCATCTTAGAGACATACAAAAATCCTACTACCTCTAATAACACCACCATTTGTCATCCCAAATCAACGTCTCCAAAAAGATGCATGATTATTATTATCACACTGTGATCATGTAAATGCACTCCTACAATCATTAAAGTTACCACACTTTGTCATTTATCTCATCAAATCACTAAAATAAATTAGATCAGTCAAAAGCATCTATCCCATAAAAAAACCAACACTTTAGTGATTCTACCAATTTTCAAGATGATTATTCCATTTTAAGCATCAAATTGTCACTTGCCAAGGGTTTTTCATCCCTTGATCAATGTTTCCACATGATAGGATGTTTTCATTTTTTGTTCACACTTCTACAATTCTAGTGATTTTGACACATTTTTGTGTTTTCATTTATTTGCATATATTTTTGGTACTTCATGGATGTTTCTAATGTTTACACATTCTTGGCCCAAAATTTTAAATGTTTTCACCATTTTGTTCCTAAATCACCTCTTTCACAGATGTTTCCATATTTTTTATGATTCCAATGCAATTGCACATTTTTTCTATTTCAGGTGTGATTTCATTATTTTCCTATCATTTTCACTATTTTGTGGATGATCCTAGCATTTTTCATGGATATTTTCACCATTTTCACATATGTTTCTATTATGAGGGAAATTTTACCTCATGTAAAAATATCCACACGTGGGGTTTCTTAGGCTAAAAATGACATCTCAAAAGCAAAATTTTTAAAAATTAAGCCTATCGTTTACTAGGCCAGTCCCCCATAATTATTGACACTCTCAAACCCATTCTCAGAGCTGCTTGTGGATTAGAATACACATCATTTTATCCAAGGGTCTCGAGCACAAAACTAGAGCTAAATTTTTTAAGGTTTGAGGGTGAAAATAGATTATTTTCACCCCTAGGGTCAATTTATAACCCTAATTTGACTTCTACCCCCTTTAATACCATTTATTTCCTTTTGAGGCCCCATCCACCCAATGTTTGTTCCACTCGAGCCCTTGATTGGCCATCCCATCCTCATCAATTTCATTTGGGGCATCCTTATGAGCCTAGTTTTGATAAGTACTCTTAAAATCATCACTTTTGATTAACTCTGACTTCTTTACATCACTTGGGACATCCTAGTATGCCATTTTCTGATCTTCTTAATCTTTTAAAAGTATTTAATTCACCTATGTCTTACAACACCCTTTCAAACAAGGTAAAAATGTAAACACCTCATTTATTCCACTTCAGTGTCATCATTGTTCACCCAATCACTTTCTCACATTATTGTGTAGATTAAAGCTATTTTCCTCCAGTCACCAAAATTTTCCAATTTGATTATCATTTTCATTTAGAATTATGACAATGCATCCTTAGTCATTTTAATAAACCATATCATGTTATTGAATTTGTTTGATGCACCCCTAATTAGATTATCGCTTTACACATCTCTTCTAGTCCATTAATTTGTTAAATCATATAAATAATTGACTTTGTCTAATCCTATTAAAATCACACATCACTTTAGCTAATTAATGTTTTTTAATTAGCTAATCTCATTAAAAATACAAAATTAGGGAATGCACAATTACTATTTTTCATAAATCAATAAATCTTATTTCCCATATCAAACTTTTGATGTCATTAATGGATTCAATTGACAATTTAAAAATCATTTTATGAATTTAGTCAAAATATCTTTTTCAAGGCAAATTTAGTGCAAGAAGAGAAGTGTGCAAGCAATGTCTAGGAAATGCTCTTACACACTAAAAACTTTCATGATTAGATATTATTACATGATATTATATACTAAAATATGGTGTTAAATGAAATGTAAGACCTCTTCTCATCAATTGATTTTCAATCTCATCCAATGGTCCACATTAATCAATAAAATCTATAAATTGATGGCTTCCCCTTCATTCTTAGCAAGCTTATTTATGCAATGAAGTGCTATCAATTTATGAATCAAAGCTTCAATCGGCATCATTATTTATCACATACAAACATCCATCTTACAAGGGGAGGTGTTACAAAAGTGTCGATGTGCTTTTATGAACCATTGAAACTACATCATATCCGAAGTCATCTAAACTTTATCAAGAGGATAACAAAGGTATAACAAGTGTTTGTTTTCCAATTGTCATTTTCATTTCCTTTTGGCTTAATCAATTTAAGGACACATGCTTAGATTAGTTAGTTATTTCAATCTTTTTTTGATTTATACTAACCCAAAGTTAATCTTTGCAGCCGTCATGATTTCTATTACATAACTATTTTGTAGAAAACCCCAAACAAAACACATAAGAATGAACATATTATGGGCCATCGATGTGGTTGGTTGAGAAAAACTACATCGTGGATTGTGTACACCTTATCTATCTTTTCAATAACCAAAGTGTTGAGCAACTTATCAACAGTTAATGTGCGGACTGTTTTGGCGTTTTGGTTTTGTTTTTTTGTTGAATATGTGTTAGTAATTTTGTACAGTTTGCAGGAAGCACAGGTGGATCAACATCCCACAACAACCATGCATTTAGAATGGTGCCGCCATAACCAGCCTTTGTAGATTTCCATATAGAAATCCATAGACTGTATGAGCCCCTGTATATGCATTATGGAAGTGACACCAAAACCTTGGTGTATACCAGACAAGTAGGCTATAAAACTATTATCCGTTGAGGTGCCTTTGACCATAAAAAATAATGCCCAACACCTATCAGAATAGAGTGTGTGTTCCAGCTGTCATCGACTCAGAATGGCATCAAAAAGATGCCAAGATGAATCCATAAATGTTGATATCATTGAATTTAATTCTTCGAGCCATAAATGTTGATATCATTGGATGGTAAGGCCCAATATTACCTTTGTTGAAGCCTCAATTGTTGAAGTCTAGAGAGTCGCATAATGTAACTTATCATTCTACTTTTATCCCTTTTTGTAGTGTGCAATATGACTTTTGAATCCTTATATGATATATCTTTTTCTATAATGTATAGTTTGATGTTAGTGGGATGTATCTATTGACTTTAGTGAAACGTATCTCTTTCCTATATGATGTTAGTGAAAAGTCTCCCTTTCTAAAGTGTATAGATGTGACTTTTAGAAGGGATGTACAATGTGACTTTCAGAAAGAACCTATACTGAGCGAATTTAATATTAGTAGAATATGTGGCTTTTTCTGGTGTACAATGTTAACTTTGTAAGGATCAGACAAAGTTCAATTTAACTTGAATGAAATCTATGATTTTTTTTATTTGTACAATGTATCTTTTGGAAGGGACCTTAATAAAATCCAATTTGACATTAATAGAATCTCTCACTTTTCATATTGTAAAATATAAATTTTAAAAGGACACTCGATTGTATCCATTTTGACATTAGTGGAATCCATCTTATACTATGAATGAAACCCAATTATATCTAATTTAACATTGTCGAATCTGTCCCTTTCTGTACTCTACATA
This sequence comes from Torreya grandis, assembly GCA_037957365.1. NCBI lineage: Eukaryota > Viridiplantae > Streptophyta > Pinopsida > Cupressales > Taxaceae > Torreya > Torreya grandis. Next base: position 2,749,305 of record JARHVA010001725.1, on the reverse strand, counting down.
GAGTTCTTTTTGGCAGTTGTGGAAATTATGGCAGATAGGATGGGTTAGCTATCGTGGCTAGGAGAGAGATGTGGACTCCAAAAGGGAAATAGAGATTAGATTTTGGTAGTATGCCTGTACTTTCCTTTTCTCATTTGTATAATGCAGTAAGATGACACTATCATATGAAGAAGAAACTCTGGCTGTACTACCAAAATTCAAAGCGATTACTGTAAATATATATTTAATCCTTCAATTGATTACCGTCACAAGAATCGTAATAGAACTAGACTAGTATTAAATTTAGCCCTGACGGGTACCTTGACACCAATCTGTCATATACAAATATATTTAGTAATATTGAAACCATGAATTATAACTTATATCAAAATTGAAGGTTGGTTTTATTTATTCAACCCTTTTATAATGAAAAAGTACAAGAGTTACATTTTAATTGATAAGATTAAATTAAGTATATTTTTCATCAAAAAATATATTCAATAAAATATTATTTTTTATTATTGAAATGTTTCACATTATATTAAACAATAAATATTATTTAAAAAAAATTAAACTTTAATTTAGAGATCAGAATTGAAGTTTTTAAAATTTGAACAAGTTAAATTTTACGATATAAACATATTTACATTTTTAATAATATTCAATTTTTTTATAAAACTTTATAGAATGAAACAAAAAAATTGAGTGGATTATTTAAAATTCTTAAGGATTAGTAAAATATTTATAAATGATTATAGAAATATATGTTTATTTTTTTATGTTACTTTTTTTAAAAACATGTCATAAATTTTGTCATGTAATGTTAAATGGATAACATTTATAGAATTTTACCTTAGAAGGAATGTTGATCATCAAAATTAATTGTGACATAAAAGAATTGATCAAGAAAAATATAATTAGAAATTTAATTATTTTGAATGTTGATTTTTGTTCAAAATAAATAAGAATGTTTTTCATTATTTGTAAGACATGATGCACCACATATATGGAGGTGCATAGTCCTCATTTCCCACCATCTGAAATAAGTCTAGATTATTACAATTACATAGCTTAAACATTAAAAATTAAAAGAAATGTTGAAAACTTGGAATCCCAATTAATTCCTTGACTCAGATTCATGAGAGCTATCAGTGGTTGACCAATAAACATTGCCAAAATATTGTTTTTCCTAGTTGAAATCATACCATCAATATATTATCCTTCACAAACACACCAAACATAATACAATAAACAATTTAAGTATCAAATCAATAGGAGAAAAATTTGAACATAATCTACAAAATACCTCCATTTAACATTACATTAATTAAGCTACAATGCAGTGGAAATCTATATCAAATGTTTTCTATATTTGATAACATGACTATAATTAATACATATTCCAACATAAAAACCATGATCTACAAGTTATAACTACAATTGCTATGATCTTAAATGTTACATGAGTGTAGTGACCAAAGGTATTTGAACACTAAAGGTGTATAAAAAGCAACATTTTAAAAAAATGGAAATGATAATTAACTTAGTAATACTAAAATATATGAGTTAGAATGTTGAAAAAACATACAATTTTTTCACACAGTTTTATCTAAAAATTTATATTTTACTTAAATGGATTGTAAAAATACAATCTCTCTTAGATTTTTATATTACCAGAAGTAGAGATGAAGAGGACAAATGTAGCAAGATGGAAAAATTTGTCTCTATTTGTGTTGATTCCAAATAATAATAAAAACTAGCAATAGTTAGAGTTGTGATGGGGAATGATGGTGATTTGTATTTGTAACTCATCACATTAACATTGATTATTGTGAAATTAAATTGTTATCACTACACTATTAATTATTGTGATTTGTTCTTATGGGTACCCACATTAATTAGGGTTGTTTTAGGACCGACTCTTGAATACTTTTAACTCAAACCAATGAACACCTTCAGATAATGTGACTTTAACTTCTTAGTTGTAACCCTTCTTTCAAAATTTTGTTAAATTTGTTTCCCTTCCTAAATGATAAATGAATTTAATTTTTAATAGAGGTGATTTTTAAATTACCATTCTATGACATGTTTGAGGCCCTTGGAAGGGATATGAAAGGTTCAATTTTGATTTGTGACTCTTTAGAGATATAAATAAATATTGCACAACATAGAAGATTCTTGTGAAAAGTTTTAAACTCCAAAATTCATGTGGAGGATTTTAACTATTAAAACACTTCAGTAGAATTAATATTATAAAATAATAATAATTTACAAAAGGTTACACATGAAAATACCATGTTATAAATATTTAAATATCAGTTAATAGAGGAGCTTCAGATTCCAAACTTTTTATCATGCTTTGTATCCCCTCTCCCCAAGGTTAACTAACAAAATTTTGTTGTGAATTTTTTAGGTCATTCACAAGGTTATACCCAAGTTAAATATTGAATAAAAATAGAAGAATACTCATGGTGCAATCATATCACTTAAGTCTAGAGACTTAATCCCACACCCAAAGTGTAACAAGATAATGCTGAGAACCTTGTTATGAGAACAAATCACAAAGACATTAATGAATACATAATGCTTACACAAGGAAACATATCATAAAAATGTCATCCAAATAAACATAAAATATTATCACAAGATACATTACATGTAGTAAATTTATCTTTCATTAGCATCTACATATAAATGTACATCCTTTTTATAAAGCATACACTTTGTCATACATTTATTACAATTAAAGGTCAATCTATACACATGATCCTTTCAAAAAGTCTATATCCAATTTAACATTATCGAATCCACCCCTTTCTATACTCTACATAGAGTTCTTTTGGCAATTGTGGAAATTATGGTAGATAGGATGGGTTAGCTATCGTGGCTAGGAGAGAGATGTGGAATCCAAAAGGGAAATAAAGATTAGATTTTGGCAGTATGCCTGTACTTTCCTTTTCTCATTTGTATAATGTAGTAAGATGACACTATCATATGAAGAAGAAACTCTAACTGTACTACAAAAATTCAAAGCGGTTACTGTAAATGCATATTTAATCCTTGAATTGATTACCATCATAAGAATTGTAACATAACTAGACTAGTATCAAATTTAACCATGACGGGTACCTTGACAACAATTTGTCATATACAAATATATTTACTAATATTTGAAACCGTGAATTATAATTTATATCAAAATTGAAGGTTGGTTTTCTTTATTCAACCCTTTTATAATTGAAAAGTACAAGAGTTACATTTTAATTGATAAGATTAAATTAAGTATATTCTTCATCATGAAATATATTCAATAAAATATTATTTTTTATTATTGAAATGTTTAACATTATATTAAACAATAAATATTATTTTAAAAAAAATTGAACTTTAATTTAGAGATCAGAATTGAAGTTTTTAAAATTTGAACAAGTTAAATTCTACGATATAAACATATTTACATTTTTAATAATATTAAAAATATTTTAAAAACTTTATAAAATGAAACAAAAAAATTGAGTAGATTGTTTAAAATTCTTAAGGATTAATGAAATATTTATAAATGATTATAGAAATATATGTTTATTTTTTATGTTACCTTTTTTTTAAAACATGTCATAAATTTTGTCGTGCAATGTTAAATGGATAAAATTTATAGAATTTTACCTTACAAGGAATGTTGATCATCAAAATTAATTGTGACATAAAAGAATTGATCAAACAAAATATAATTAGAAAAATAATTATTTTGAATGTTGATTTTTGTACAAAATAAATAAGAATGTTTTTCATTATTTGTAAGACATGATGCACCACATATATGGAGGTGCATAATCCTCATTTCCCACCATCTGAAATAAGTTTGGATTATTACAATTACATAGCCTAAACATTAAAAATTAAAAGAAACATTGAAAACTTGGAATTCCAATTAATTCCTTGAATCAGATTCATGAGGGCTATTAGTATTTGACCAATAAACATTGTCAAAATATTATTTTTCCTAGTTGAAATCATACCATCAATATATTATGCTTCACAAACACACCAAACTTAATACAATAAACAATTTTAGTACCAAATCAATAGGAAAAAAAGTTGAACATAACCTACAAAATACCTCCATTTAACATTACATTAATTACACTACAATGCAGTGGAAATTTATATCAAATGTTTTTCTATATTTGATAACATGACTATAATTAATACATATTCCAATAGAAAAACCATGATCTACAAGTTATAACTACAATTGCTATGATCTTAAATGTTACATGAGTGTAGAGCCCAAAGGTATTTGAACACTAAAGGTGTATAAAAAAACTACATTTAAAAAAATGTAAATGATAACTAACTCAGTAATACTAAAATATATGAGCTAGAATATTGAAAACATATACAATTTTTTCTCACACGGTTTTATCTAGAAATTTATATTTTACTTTAATGGATTGTGAAAATACAATCTCTCTTAGAGTTTTATATCACCATAAGTAGAGATGAAGATGAAAAATGTAGCAAGATGGAAAAATTTGTCTCTAGTTGTGTTGATTCCAAATAATATTTAAAACTAGCAATAGTTAGAGTTGTGATGGGGAATGATGGTGATTTGTATTTGTAACTCATCACATTAACATTGATTATTGTGAAATTAAATTGTTATCACTACACTATTCATTATTTTGATTTGTTCTTATGGGTACCCACATTAATTAGGGTTATTGTAGGACTGACTCTTGAATACTATTAACTCAAACCAATGAACACCTTAAGCTAATGTGACTTTACCTTCTTAGTTGTAACCCTTATGTCAAAATTTTGTTAAATTTGTTTCCCTTCCTAAATGTAAAATGAATTCAATTTTTTATAGAGGTGATTTTTAAATTAATATTCTATGATGTGTTTGAGGCCCTTGGAAGGGATATGAAAGGTTTAATTTTGATCTTTGACTCTTTAGAGATATAAATAAATATTACACAACATAGAAGATTCTTGTGAAAAGTTTTGAACTCCAAACTTCGTGTGGAGGAATTTAACTATTAGAACACTTCAGTATAATTATTATTAAAAAAATAATAAGAATTTACAAAAGGTTATATATGAAAATACCATGTTATAAATATTGGAATATCAGTTAATAGAGGAGCTTCAGATTCCAAACTTTTTATCATACTTTGTATCCCCTCACCCCATGGATAACTAACAAAATATTATTATGAATTTTTTAGATCATTCAAAAGGCTATACATAGGTTAAATATTGAACAAAAATAGAATAATACTCATGGTGCAATTATATCACTTAAGTCTAGAGACTTAATCCCACACCCAAGGTGTAGCAAGAGAATGTTGAGAACCCCGTTATGAGAACAAATCATAAAGAAATTAATGAATACATAATGCTTACACAATGAAGCATATCATAAAAATGTCATCCAAATAAACATAAAATATTATCACAAGATACATTATATGTAGTAAATTTATCTTTCATTAGAATCTACATATAAATGTACATCCTTTTTATAAAGCATACACTTTGTCATACATTTATTATAGTTGAAGGTCAATCTATACGCATGATCCTTTCAAAAAGGTTATATATAAATATACTTAAACCTAGATCCACACTTATTTAAATAAAGGTGACTTAGTATATTCAAAATGTCCAAAAAATATTGCATTAATAAAATGAGAGACCAGGGCCCTATTTAAAATTTTCTTGGACCCCTAGGGCCTTTATGAGTTTTTATAGATTTAGCTTATTTTTTCCAATTGTTGTGCCACCTAGCCTACACATATAGAATATTCATTATTGGATCTATCCACATGTCTTGTATAATGGAATATTCCCTTTCCCTCACAACATATACTTATCCAACCTGTATTGATCCTTTGCAATATGCATTCTCCTTGTCTAGATTCATGTTATTTTTTAACTTCTCCTTCACTTTGTTTCTTTTATGTTTTTTTTCCAAGTGTGTTTCTTCATTTTTTATGTGTTTGTTGTAACCTTTTATTGCACATCATATTTCCTACAAAAAAAATTATTTATTGCATGCATGATATTGAAGATGCACTTTACAAGTATATTAAATCATTTGACACATCTCCCTAGCATATCAAGTCTTAGATAATATTTTGAAGTTTTCCTTAATTGTACTTTAGGGGTCAAAATTCCCCCACACTACATTCATTGTCTTCTCTCAAACATGTTTTTACTTAAATATATAGTGGTTGTTTCTTCCTCACACATAACCAAAAGTTAGACCACTTTAGCTTTCAACTCATTTTCCATTCGATCCCAATGGTCCATGGTTTATTGAACATGTGGTAATAATCCTTGCACACTATCTGAACATTTTTAAATTATCTATTCATTTTATGGATATATTTCTTAGGTTGTTTATATGGATTACATTGATTTTATTTATTTCCTATATAATTCACACTGGTAGTTTCTTCTCACCTTGCCTTTACTTGAAGTTATGTAAACAAATCATCAATTTTTTTTAATTTCTTAATGATATTGTACCTCAATTTAGAATATTATTTAAACTTCATCCCCCTCTCGATTTTAAATATTTCATCATACATGTGTGTCATCATAACTTTTCACAAGGAAACATCTTGTTTCACATGAGCCTCCATGTATTCCTACACATAAATAAATATTGTAAAGAACATCTCTTTTTCCTTAACCCTCAAACAAATCTTGTTTTTAGGAGTTTTCACTTGCTCTACATAATCTTACAAAAAATTATTTATCTCTTTTTGGCTCTCTACCTAGAGACTTTCTTCCAAAGGTTGTTTTTTTGTCAGATCCATGAGCAAAGAGTATTTGACTACCATACTCAAATTTTCTAAGAGTGATTTACAAATTAAATCCTCATCCCCATATAATTTTATTAGTTTAAATTCAACCATATAGGTAAATATTTGAACCTAATATTCATACTTACTCTAAGTCTTCATTTCCTACTTCAAATCCTCTCATAAAACTTCTATACTTCTATTAGAAATTAGGTCCTGTTTTGTCATTTACATGTCTAGTTTCATAAAAGTTATCTCAACAAACTCTATCACTATTTTCCTTGTACCAACCATATTCACACACTCTTATTCCTCCTCACCAAGTTACTCACCTTGTCTTTGTGTCCTCACAATTTTCCTCACCATGACATTAAACTTTGATGCTTGAATATGATTACAAAAATTAATACTTGTCTTTTATAGTGCATCATTTTATCATGTTGTCTCATCTAATCATTAAAATAGACTCTCCTATGTATGTCACTTCATTTAATAGAATATCAACCAATTCAGAATGTGTTCCTTCAAATTTACTTGATTGATGTCTCTTTTAATGTGTAATATTTACTTGATTCTACATCTGTCATTAAGCATCTCACTTTGCATATTTGTTTTGTTATTTTTTGTTCCTTGTGTTAAACCTCATCTCTTGTCTTGGTTCTTACTCCTTACCTTGTTTTTATGGTCTTCTCTTCCTCTCATAAAATATGTTCCACATTACCATCTCTCTATGCATTTGTATCGTAAGTTTCATGAACATCATCTCTTCATCCCTATAGGTTTTGAACATTTATTGGAGAGTTAGGGGTATAATACCTTGGTAAATAGGACTTGTTGTAATAGGATATTGTGGAATCACTTTAGCATCAGGTTTTAGGCACTTTTTTTGAAAACTTAAAACTCATAAGAACAATTTTAGCAAGTAGAGAGCCAAACTATATTTAAAGTGTAATTAAATGATAAGAGCTATGGGTAATTGATTTACCCTATTTTTTATTTAATAATAAATAATAATGATTATATATATGTGTAAAAATAGTGAATATTATAATTCTAAAGATGTATGGTAATAAACAATTCTGATTTTGACAATTTTTTAAATATGTAAAACTGCTATTTTTAGAAAACACTAAGAATAAATATAATTAACTCACACAAAGATTTATGTTGATTGTTGCAGATGTTTGACAATGAAATAGTTATGAAACATAAATTATATATGCACAAGTCTTTTGTAAGTGGAAAATAATGCATGTCATTCGAGTTTGTTGATTGTGGACTTGTCAAAGTTGACTTGACTGTTAATTAAAAATAATGGATAGAGAAAATAAAATTATGATGATAATGGATCAAATAATTTTTTTATAATATTCATAGATACAACCAATTCATATAGACTGTAGCATAGCAACACTCGAGTGTGGACCTATGGACTTTTCTTTCTTGGCTGTGATGCCAACATGATTATTTCACCACTTGTGCATGCATTAATTAAGGTTTTTGGATTATTTCAAATTTTATATACCACATAGAAACATGTAATAACAAAACCTTAGTTTATTGAACATAAACCAAATTTAAATTAAATGTGGGGGGGAGCGTTGGCAAAAGGGATTGAATTAGACTGACCTTGGTCAGTCCCCATTGAATGAACAAGCACTACAATGTATTTTAAATTCTTTGAAGAGGGATAAAACTATATTGTATTTATGTCACTTACATGTATATGTGAAATTATGAATGTAAGTGTAGATAATGTTTCTCCTATTTTACCCTTGGTACAAACATACAAATGTGAATTTATAATTTGAAAATCTTGAATCTAGATAATATGTGTGTGTGTGTGTGTGTGTGTGTGTGTGTGTGTGTGTGTGTGTGTGTGTGTGTGTGTGTGTGTGTGTGTGTGTGTGTGTGTGTGTGTGTGATTATAATTTTGATCTATGAAACATACACATGAACTAGTATCATGTAATTTTTAATTTTTAAACTTGGAAAAAGCATCATGATTTTTGAACTATGGCAAAATGATATAGAATGATAGTGCATTTATATGCTCAATTATAGATGTATTTTGACCTTGTAATTTTGATCTTGTAATTTTTTGTGTAAATCCTCCATATGATTTCAAGTGTTTATGAATTTGTGTTTTAGTATTTGAAAAGTGAGTACATTTTCATGTCATGTACCCTCAATATTTTTATTAATGTTGCACTATCGATCATGTGTTTTATTTCTGAATCATTTTGAATCTTTGAAATCTTGTACTTTATTATTAGAACTAATTTTTATTACTTTGGATATTTGAAAATTTTTACTTTGTGTTCGATTTGATTTTGAGTGTACTTGAATGTCATGTTCCCCCAATATTCATTTTAATTTTTATGCTCTTGTTTGAAAACTATCATGATTATGTAATATGTTACTAGTTTGAACCTTTTGTTAATGCAATATGAAGTGCTAAAATCTATTATGTGATAAGCTTAATGTGTGTCCCCATTTTGATGTTAATGGTGAGAGTATCGAGTGCATCATTCCAAAAAATATATATGTTATGAAACACGTTTTAAAAAATAGCATATTTTTTAAAAAAATATCTATTCATTTATTGATTGTTTTGATATATTAGTTTTCTTACCATTTGTAAGAGAATTATTAAATTATGATGAATACTTCACTGTAAATATTTTCAAATGCAATAATTAAAGAGATTATTTTATTGATAATGAATAATATGCATCAAATGCACTTCACATGAATAATTTGAATATGTCATTATTTTTTGGCTCTACACCACTTCTATTCATACTATGTATGCTTTGAACATGTGCCTATGTCCTTGTGTGTGCCTTTTGATTATTTATGCATACATTTAAAGATGCCATTATATGTTGCTCTAAGACAAGTTTATTTTTTCTTGCATATGTGGAGATTTTAACATGTCCTTGTATGTCTTATTTTTATTAGATTTTGTGACATGTGCCCATGTCCCTTGTATTATGTCTCCTTGGCCTACTTTGCATACCTCATATGTTTTGTATGAATCATAACAATGACACTTGTATCTTGATTGTTACCCACATCAGTTTTAGCTGCCATGAGGGACCTCATGCATCTCACCCTTCCTAATTGGGTGACATGATGGACATCATGCCCCATCCTCCTAGGTAGTTACCTAGTTTTACTTAGATTTGTTGTTACATACACTATTATATCTATTTTGACACCTTATTGAATGCTAGACATGACATAAATCTTACATTACATACTTATGCTCAGATAATCTTACATTTTGATATTATGTATGTGCATTATATTAGATTATTATGAAATTATCATATATGATTTGTATAACACACATTTTGAAGAGGTTTTTATTTTGAAGATAGTTCTTGCATAGGTTCAAAAACTCCCCTCAAAGGAGGAGGAATTTTTAGGGGTTTGTTATAGAGATCATGATCCTATATTGCACTCAAAGTATATTTTTAGCACACAAGCTCAATTATAGAAAATTAGACTCAAGTAAATATAATGGGAAAACAATGACCCAAAAAGTAGTAGAGTTACACAAAAATTAGAGCAAAAGGATGCTAGTGCCTAAATTGGGACACTAGCACCACATTTAAGAAAAGGTTCTACTATCCAATACATGATGCTACTATCTAGTAGTCTTAGTTTTAGAAAAACCTAGATTTGCCATAAAATTAGAATAGGTAAAACACATGTTTGCATAGATTTAGTTATAGATTCACTAGTTTTTCTTTGTATTTCTTAAATTCATACTAGTTTAGCTCAGATTCATATCATTTTACTTAGATTTGGGTCATCATACATGGAATGACCATTCCCATATGTAGTTCATATACTTTGATATAGATTATTACAACTCAGTCCAAAATCTATATGCTTAAATATCATATTTAGGGGCATGTGCACAATACATTATTTCTATATGCTCAATTACACACTAGTTGATTAGATGGAATGACATTTCTATGTCATTATCTTCAATTTATACAATTGGCATCATACTCTAGGTTGCACACTAGTTTCATGCTTTATTCCATCTATAGTGATTGGTATTCTTGAGTGGTCAAAAGCCACCTAATGTATCCAAGTAGTCATAGTTAGACATACCTAGTTATATATTTATATTTGATTCATGCAATTCAATTTAAAATGCATATATTACACATGAGTGGGAAATGATAGAGTCATATCCTACTTGATTTCTTGAGATACCTACGTGAGAGAGTTGGACACATCATTAGTGCAATCCAAGCTATTCATAGGTCATGATCTACCAAGCAAGGGTGGACAATGATGGAGTCAAAATTGGATTGAGTTATTGAACCACCCACATGTAGGTTATCATCTAGTTTATGAATTGGTTTGTGTACCCAATGAGGTGTATTCATTCCTTTCCTCTTTCATATCTTTTTACTCAATTTTACTTATATACTCAGTTTAATCTATTAATTTTTACATCTCTTAAGTAAGGACTAATTTTATGAATGTTTCACTTTCCTAACATGTATTGGATAATGCTTCAGTTACTCAAACTTAACTTCACATACTTAAACCTAGCTTCATGGGCTTCACCTCCTAGGTAAGTCCAAGTAAGCTTATTTTTCCTTTATACGAGCCATTTGAATTTGTTGTATTTATAGAATAAATGTGGGGGGGAGGGGATGTAATAAATTTAAAGTGGTATTTGAGCTCTAAGAGTGATACATGATATTAATTATCCCTAGCTTAACCTTAGACCTATCCTATAGCCTATTATCACATGTATCTAGCCTTCATGTAGGCCACATGCATCCTTAGTCATACATAAGGTAGTCTTAAACCCTCATTCCCTGATCTTGGCCCTTCATGCCAATTTTTCTTCTAGATGTACATTAGTCCCATGGTGCTAATGTCCTTTACCTCTTTGTTTCCCAAACACATATCTTTTCAAAACTAGAAATTCATAGGGTTAGTCTAGACCTCTTTTATCACCCACACAAGCATCAAA
>JARHVA010001725.1:2722500-2730000 GCA_037957365.1 Torreya grandis | reverse complement strand
TTTATTTATTTCATTGTATTTTTTCTATATTATTCACTATTTTAATAATAATATTGATATTCATAATCATATTCATATCTATCACAAATATTTTATTCATTAATGTAAGAACATTAAAAACTATCCAAGTGTGATTATTAATCTATTGATTATCATAAGCATAAGGTGTAACATTGTTAGAGAAGATAAAATCTAAAAGATGAACACCCTTGTAAATTTCATATTTAGAATATATTTTATATTTGTTTACCAAAAATATAGTAAATATGACAAGCATCAAGCTTACTACTTTCAAACAATTAGTCATACCATGAAAGGAAGAATGATAAAAGGTACAACTAAGAAAATGTGTGTTCTCTTTGTAGGCTCTTACATATATTGATCCTATTCACAAATAGTAAATACACTACAGATAATTCCATAATTTTCATATCCACATAATCCCATCTATAGGTTACATTGAGAGTAACTTCATATGGGTAATTGCTTATTGGTACACTCGAAGAATAAAAGGTCTAAGGCTTCCTACAGATAGAAAATTAGACCTAAGAATTTCTAACAAACCATCTGGTTTATGGAAAATTATATATATATATATATATATATATATATATATATATATATATAGAGAGAGAGAGAGAGAGAGAGAGAGAGAGAGAGAGAGGGAGAGATAACAATATATCCTATGAGTTTTAAAGAGAGAGGGAGAGAGAAAATAAATTGAAAACCATGACAAAATTTTTTTTTTTCAAGGAAGATAGGAATTCACAAGCCCCGAGGTCAAAGATAAAATATATTTAGTGTCTGTAAATCATAAATCTAGTTGGAATCATAGAATAAAAAAAAAGGAAATTTTAGAAATAAATATTTATGGGTTCACCAATATGATTTACCCTTTTTTTATTTATAATTTTTTTTTATGATTATATATGTGTAAAATTAGACAATATAATAATGTTAAATATGTACAATAATCACCAATTATGATTTTGAGTATTTGCTAAATATGAAAACTACTAGTTTTGGAAAACACTAAAATGAAATGTACATAAAACATACTTATTTTTATTGAATATTTTAGGTTGTTGATATTGAAAATTAGTAAATAAGGTGACTATGTAGGTTTAGGATCAGGAACTAAATCAAAATTATTTCTAGATAGGTCCATTGTAAGTGGACTATGGTGTATGCCATTCAAGTTTGTTGACTATGGACTTATCCTAATTGACTAATAGAAAAAGATAGAGAAAATAATTTGGATGATAAAAAATAAAATTATATTTTCATAATATTACTCTGTAAGTAAATAACAATGTAGTAGTAATGGAGTGTGTTAATTGAAAACTTTTCCTAGTTGATTGTGATGTCGAATTAATTATTTCACCTCTTATGCATGTATTAATTAATTTTATTGACATGTTTTCAAATATTATATGTCATGTGAAACACATGAAATTACAAAACCCTAGTTTCTTGCACACAAACCAAATTAAAATCAAATGAGGATGTGTCAAGTGAAAGGGATTGAGTTGGACTGATATCCATCAATCCCTATTGAAGAACCAAGCACTACACTACATTGGCAATACTATAAAGAAGGCTATAAATTGAATTTTCTTCCCCACTTATGTGTACATGTGAAATTATGAATGCAATTATATAGGTTCTTTATTCTATTTTACTCTTGGCATAAGCATGTAAATGTGAATTTAGCCTTTGGGAATATTGAATATAGATTTATGTATGTATGTATCTATGTATATATGTATGTACACACACACACACACACACACACACACACACACACACACACACACACACACACACACACACACACACACACACACACACACACACACATTTGTGTGTAGTATATGAAAATATTTTAGTAGATTTTGAGATTCTCAATAAGTAAAAAAACATTACAAGTGCAATGTCATACAATCAGGCCATGATTTGTATACAAGGGACAAGTTAAAATATCACATAACTAGATATTACACACACAAAGCCAAAGGGCACATGCAAAGGACATTAATAATGTTGTAAACAACATACATGTTAAAATTTCACACAAAATAAAAGGGCTAAAGGTCATAAGAAATGTACGTGTTCAAATGAAGCACATACCAAATAATGATCTCATATAGATGTTCCATCAATTGCACACAAGGGCCAAGGGATATACCAAATAGATAAAAATATTATAATAGATACTATGTATAATTAATAACATCAATTGAGTTTATAATTATAAATATAATTTACACCATGTATATTTAATATGATTATATCCTTGTAAATAACATATCCATGTACATAAATTAATATATAGATGTTATCATGACATTGGTAAAAAATTATATAACTAGAAAATATATGATTTATGGAATGGTTACACCAATAAATACTATAACCTTTGAATAAGATGCCCTCAACCTTACATGGATACTAAGTAGATGCAAGTACAACATCTTAGTCCATGTTAAATCTATATGTCTTTGATGACACTCATGAATAAGGTATGTGTGATAGAAAACAAGTATTTTATCTACTAATCATGAGATAAATAACATATGATAATAATGTAAAATAAATATCTAATCATGTTCAGAACTTGATTTTAAATTTTTTGTATTTTTGACAATTTTTTAATTTCTTTGTACTTTTTAAATTTGGAATTAGAACAAAAGAAAATAGCAAATTAAACCATGGGTTTGACACTAGAAGAAAGGAAGGAGGTTTGAAAAATTTGTAACATGTGTCAATGTAAATTATGCACTGAATATAATGGCATGATTGTGCATGAACAAGATGCCCCTATTGTATATGTGACTTATAGATGTAAGCATGTGAGAATTAGATTAGATATGTAGAGGAATGATTGTACATCTTCATGTCATAAAATGTACACTTGTAAAAATATGTAAGAAAAATAGAAAATAAAAGGAATGTTTTAGATGAATAAGTATTGTTTTGTTTATTGTAACTGAGCATAATTTCAAAAATTGGATGTACCAAGGCTCTATTTACTATATTTATGATTTGGTTATGAAAAATGTTACAAGATAGAATCGAGTGGCTCAAGGCAATAATGATAGTTAGTTATGATTATTATTGGTCGATACTTTATTTAATGGAAAAATGTGGTTTTATTTATTGAGATTGTGAAAAAATAAGATAAATGACAAATTATGGTAATATAGGTCACTTTTTTTACTATTAAAATCTGAAAAGTGAAAAAATAGAGCCAAGGGGTCAACAAGTCACAAAGAATCTAG
This sequence comes from Torreya grandis, assembly GCA_037957365.1. NCBI lineage: Eukaryota > Viridiplantae > Streptophyta > Pinopsida > Cupressales > Taxaceae > Torreya > Torreya grandis. The sequence goes on along the minus strand of JARHVA010001725.1, from coordinate 2,726,719 downwards.
GGATAGAATATTGATCCAGTTGATCAGATGTATATGAAGTATAATAATATCATGATAAAGAATTAAAAAAGTCATGTACATTCAAAATTTTAATTTTTTATTATTTGAATTTTATAAAATATTTGAGATAAAATGATAACCAATGACTTGGTCCATAAGATGTTCCCATGGAGTCTCTACATAACATATGCAATCAAATTTTTAAGTATTTGTTAATATATCAATTGGAATGGAATGTTGATGTGTATGCCTTGTGTCACTGAAATCATTGTACCAATCCTTTACATAATCATCATCGTAACTATATTCTTATTCTTGAAATTGTAGTATGTCACTCTTATTATCTTTTATATCTCCATATGTGAAACTAATTACACCATATTATTTTATTGAAATTTTTGATTTATTTTTATTTTCCATATGTGTTTTTCATATTTAGACTTATTTCATTCACTTTTGTTTCATCTATTTCATTACTTTGCTTTCATTTTACTAGTTTTAAATTATTTTACAAATTTTGCTACATTTATATTCATTTTATCTTAATTAGACTTAATACACTAATTAATTCCAAATTATAATGAAAATATTGGTGAACTTACATATTTTATTCAACCATTACTTCAATTTTTTCCTAGGTTTAAGATAAATTCCTAAACATTGTCCCTAAAATAGATTTACTTCAACCTAGGATCTAATATCTGACACTAATAGAATTGGATTTCAACCTTAGATTTAATATGTGACATTGAAAGCACCTTATTTTGACATATATATATATAATGTGTTATCATTGAATAACATAGAACACACATATTAATCCTGATCATAATAATTAGTTAAGATTTACCTAGTTCCAATAACTATACAATGAAATAGGAAATTGTTTTATATATAAATATAATAAATTTGTTATTATTGAATAACATAGAATACACATATTAATATTGATCATAATAATTAGTTAAGATTTACCTAGTTCCAATAAATATACAATGAAATAGGAAATTGTTTTATTTCATGGTTTAAAAGATCAAGTTATATGCCTTTTTATTTTATTTTTTGCATATACTTAGTTTTTTTGAAATATAAAAAATTCTATTTGATGCATAACAGGCATCTTCATATCATGAAAATGTGGAAATGTTGATCAAGGAGATTAAATTTGATGTATTTAATAGTCTTATAGGACATAGTAAAATTAATCCTTCCACATATAACCTAATTGAAAAGTTTTCCATTGTTGATGTTGTACAATAACTGGGAACTGATGGCTATTTTAATAAATAAATTAAAACAATTTTGGATTACTACTACTACTACTACTACTACTACTACTACTACTACTACTACTACTACTACTACTACTACTACTACTACTACTGCTACTACCACCACCACCACCACCACCACCACCACCACCACCACCACCACCACCACCAATAATAATAATAATAATAATAATAATAATAATAATAATAATAATAATCTCTATTATTTCTTGTTTGTATTATTTTTTTAACTTTAATTTTAGGTAACCACCACATGAATTTTCATCACCCACTGTCATTTGACCTCTAGTTAGTGGCCAATAACCTCATTTAATTAACTAAAACAATATTTTGTTAACAAATACAAATGCAAAGTTGCTTAGGTTGTTATTTCCTCCTCTTGCTAGAAATATATAGCAAGAGTAAATTTATATAAAATGTTAACTAACTAAATGTACCCCACACTACCAGATATTGGAATGAAAAAGGAATTTCTTGGGGAAGAGATAATGCCATTGTTGATCTCAACACTACTACTTTGAGATTTCAATTTCTCGGGTTGAATGCATATCCTATGTCTTGAGGTATTTATTTTCTATTTTATCCTTAAATTTGTGTTTCAAATGTAATAGTAGATAAATAGGGGATACAATGTTTAAGTCTAGGAATTTTATCTCTAATATGATTTCATGTAGTGAAGAGGAAAATATGTATACTACATCTAGTACTATTTCTTTTTAACCTAGTCTTAATGTCAATAATGATTACATGTCATATGATAATCCAAATGATAATTTTCTTAGTATTAAAGTATTAAAATGTATAATAATGTTCTTATTTTTATTTGGAAAAGTAAAGTAAGTACACATATTGATTCAAATAATAAGCATGATAGTGTTATTTATTTTATTTCATTAGAATGTGATAACCATTTGAAAAATAACAATACATTAAATAAAAATGAATCTACCAATTATTAAAGTAGAGCCTACTCCTTATCCTAACCACCACAAGAGTGATATCCAATTTCCCTCTACCCAAGACCAATCTATCACCTCTCCAAGTGTTAAGGTGAGCAAATCCAATGTGCCTTACAATGTTTAATCATATTGTATACCAATTGCTAAAATTAAAAACAAAATTAAACTCTTAAATGAAACCCATAAGGATTTAAATGTGCCTTCACCATAATTAATCTATTTAATGTGTACATTATAGGTGATTTACAATGTAAAGTACATCTACTTACCCTAGAGAGTAGGGATTATCACTATTAAGTTGATTCAAATGCTAATTATGCCAACCCAATTTCGCATAAAACATTCCATGCAACACTAAAGAAGTTTTAAATACCAAAATTTCCCAATTTTAATTGACATGGATATTTTTACTTGTATCTCAAATCTTATAGGAAGGTTATGGCTATGTGCAATGACAATTTAGTTTTCTATAATGATTTCTCAAGATCCTAGAAGATGATCAATTGAATTGCTTTCATCATTCACTTCATAGTGGCTCATTAAATTTACATGATGAGTTAAAATAATTATTTACCATTCATTTTATTTATAAAAAAGAACCCAAAATCACAAATGAGCAGTTACTTTCATTATCTTAGGGCTAGGCCAAAATTGTTAGTGATTACATATTATGGTTTAAAAAATATATGTAGTAGTTATTAAATCAATCAATAGATTTGGAGATAGAATATATCTTCAATAGAGGACTTATTTAAACTCTTAAATAAAACTTGTTATGTCACACATATAAATCATTTATACATATTTTCAATGTAACCATTTCACTAAATATAAAATTGGGACTAGTCTAGGGCAATACAGAGTCAATGTTCAATCTATAACTATCACAATTAGAATAATATCATATGGTTCAAGAACCTAATCCACCTATTCAACAAGAAAAAATAGAACATAATTCACTAGTGAAGGTACTCAATAAATGCAAAGAAATAGTTCATAGACCAACTCCTATACTAATTAGAGCACAATATAATAAGAGAGAGCCTATACAATTTAATGTAGTCAGAGATATCCCTCATGATGTCTTATTGACACTATTAAATAGGAGGATGATCACACTTAATCCTAATCATTATCATCCCACATACTATTTGGAAATAACCAAGAATTAGTCATTTCATAACTATCATTGTATCAATGGTCATTGGGATAATGAATGTTGTGCACTTATAGATCACATTAAGAAATATGTTGATATAATAATTATTGTAATTACTAAGGGGGCATCTAGGTCTCCTTCTTTGTATTCTCCTAGATCCCAATCTTCCATGACCAAATTATCCCAGGACATTCTTGGTAAGGAACCAATGGTTACTCATCATGTGATTCTTCATCATGTGAGTAGAGAGGTTCCTAGGGCACCCACTTATGTGAAATATAATACACCACAAAGTCATCAAGGATGCTATCTAGCATAAAGAATCAAACTTACATACAATAATGTTATAACATAGGAAGAGTTAACCAACTGATGTCATAGTGAGAAATCCAATCAAGATTCTTCCAAAAAATCATGCATAGATTCCAAATACAACTATGCCCATAATAATTTCATAACTAGATTAAATTTATACACTTACAGAGTATGATTAGTATGGTTCATAGTTCCTTCCTTCAATATAAATGAATGATCTTTTTAAATTCAGACAATATACATATTATTTACAAATGAAATATTATAATGTTATATTATTGGCAACTAACATAATAAAGTAAAAACATCAAATCAAATATAAATTTAAACATTTACAATTATATCATAAAATACACCATCAACATACGAGTATACCAAGAAATATCTCATATATGTATATATGTATGTGTGTGTGTGTATATTATATATGAACTTTTCTATATATATATATATATATAAGTTCATATATAATAAGTTGATCAATCTATAATCTG
>JARHVA010001725.1:2705000-2717500 GCA_037957365.1 Torreya grandis | reverse complement strand
TTGAGATTTACAACCATTAAAATCTTAATCACATGTAATAAGACATACTAATATCACTTGTAATATTTAACTATAATGATAAAAACTTTATTTGTGTCCATCTTATTATAGTCTATATAATGCCCTATATCTTATTTGCCTATATAATACCCTTCACATTGTGTATAATGATATATATTTTTTCATTTTGTTATAAATTTTTTAGGAACTGACGAATATCCATGTCATTATATTATAATGTTTATGTTTGTTCAGTAATGGATAAAAATAAAGATAAAATGAAAGGAACCAATGAAGCTATCAAGAGGAAACTGATTGACATTTTGAGTTCAGCTTATGATCCCAACAATCAGAGTTGAGGGACATCCCTTCATAGGACTAGATGTTTTTTTATGTTATTAGTGTTATATACTTACTAAATCTCCATGGTTTTGATTCTCTATATCTTTCCAGAAGCCCAATCCCACTCCCCCAAGTAATTTTCTAAACCAATCTAAAAGTCTTGAAAAAATGAATGTAAAGGTGGATGATGACTTTTGAGAATGTGAACTAAGGTATTTAAAGACTAGGTTGGATGTATGGGAGCAATGGGAAAAGGTTAACACAGAAAGGGAGAAACAATTAAGGAAAACATTTAAGGAATGAATATAACTATATTATCTCTAAAAATGATAACAAAGAGATAAATCTTTGTATTAAACATGCAAGGAAAGAAAAACCATAGGCTCAAATGTGGCTCAAGGATCAAATTTCATCACTAAGAGTATATGAAGTTGTGACAAATGATAAGGATATTGATTTAGAATTAGAGAATTATAGAAAAGTAATACAAAAGAAAATTTATGAATAAGAGATCAAAGCATGGACAAACTTTTGAATCCATCTTATGACTTGCCCTATAACAATTCCCATCGCATCCATGCTTCCTAACTCCAACATTGATAATAATGATCATAATCATTAGGTTCCCCTACTATGGTTCATTTCATTGTAGTGGTTAAATTTGACATTTATATGGTTCATTTCATAGTATTTGTTAACTTTTTAGTTATTCTAGTTTGGGAAATTCATAAAATATGAATATGCATGACTCACAAAAAATTGAAATCTGAAAAAAATCATAACATCATGTGCATTGAATTGGCTAAATTAAGTATGGATGATTTACTAGTACATGTAATATTTAACATGGATGCTTTACTTGTACAGTTATCTTTTATTTATGTTATCAATTTATTGTTGATGGTAATATAAAATCTATAAAAAACATTAAAGTGTATTATAGTTTGTTGGCACTCTTAATAGGTTCATTAATAATCAAATGAAACTCAAATTGGGGATTATAAAAAATGTGCAAAGTGATACTTCCAAGATTTATATACTAAGTGATTACATCCTTGATACAAGACCCATCTTTATTAACTTTGGATGAAGGAATTACTTACCAATGAAACACTTGGTGATGATGAATCATTATTATCAATTGAGATTTACAACCATTAAAATCTTAATCACATGTAATAAGACATACTAATATCACTTGTAATATTTAACTATAATGGTAAAAACTTTATTTGTGTCCATCTTATTATAGTCTATATAATTCCCTATATCTTCTTTGCCTATATAATACCCTTCACATTGTGTATAATGATATATATTTTTTCATTTTGTTATAAATTTTTTAGGAACTAACGAATATCGATGTCATTATATTATAATGTTTATGTTTGTTCAGTAATGGACAAAAATCAAGATAAAATGAAAGGAACCAATGAAGCTATTAAGAGGAAACTGATTGACATTTTGAGTTCAGCTTATGATCCCAACAATCAGAGTTTAGGGACATCCCTTCATAGGACTAGATGTTTGTTTATGTTATTAGTGTTATATACTTACTAAATCTCCATGGTTTTGATTCTCTATATCTTTCCAGAAGCCCAATCCCACTCCCCCAAGTAATTTTCTAAACCAATCTAAAAGTCTTGAAAAAATGAATGTAAAGGTGGATGATGACTTTTGAGAATGTGAACTAAGGTATTTAAAGACTAGGTTGGATGTATGGGAGCAATGGGAAAAGGTTAACACAGAAAGGGAGAAAAAATTAAGGAAAACATTTAAGGAATGAATATAACCATATTATCTCTAAAAATGATAACAAAGAGATAAATCTTTGTATTAAACATGTAAGGAAAGAAAAAATATAGGCTCAAATGTGGCTCAAGGATCAAATTTCATCACTAAGAGTATATGAAGTTGTGATAAATGATAAGGATATTGATTTAGAATTAGAGAATTATAGAAAAGTAATACAAAAGGAAATTTATGAATAAGAGATCAAAGCATGGACAAACTTTTGAATCCATCTTATGACTTGCCCTATAACAATTCCCATCGCATCCATGCTTCCTAACTCCAACATTGATAATAATGATCATAATAATTGGGTTCCCCTACTATGGTTCATTTCATTGTAGTGGTTAAATTTGACATTTATATGGTTCATTTCATAGTATTTGTTAACTTTTTAGTTATTCTAGTTTGGGAAATTCATAAAATATGAATATGCATGCCTCACAAAAAATTGAAATCTGAAAAAAATCATAACATCATGTGCATTGAATTGGCTAAATTAGGTATGGATGATTTACTAGTACATGTAATATTTAACATGGATGCTTTACTTGTAAAGTTATCTTTTATTTATGTTATCAATTTATTGTTGATGGTAATATAAAATCTATAAAAAACATTAAAGTGTATTATAGTTTGTTGGCACTCTTAATGGGTTCATTAATAATAGAATGAAACTCAAATTGGGGTTTCTAAAAAATGTGCAAAGTGATACTTCCAAGATTTATATACTTAACATCCTTGATACAAGATCCATCTTTATTAACTTTGGATGAAGGAATTATTTACCAATGAAACACTTGGTGATGATGAAATCATTATTATCAATTGAGATTTACAACCATTAAAATCTTAATCACATGTAATAAGACATACTAATATCACTTGTAATATTTAACTATAATGATAAAACAAATTATTTTTGTCCATCTTATTATAGTCTATATAATGCCCTACATCTTCTTTGCCTATATAATACCCTTCACATTGTGTATAATGATATATTTTTTTTCATTTTGCTACAAATTTTTTAGGAACTGATGAATATCCATGTCATTATATTATAATGTTTATGTTTCATCAGTAATGGACAAAAATAAAGATAAAATGAAAGGAACCAATGAAGTTATCAAGAGGAAACTGATTGACATTTTGAGTTCAGCTTATGATCCCAACAATCAGAGTTTAGGGACATCCCTTCATAGGACTAGATGTTTGTTTATGTTATTAGTGTTATATACTTACTAAATCTCCATGGTTTTGATTCTCTATATCTTTTCAGAAGCCCAATCCCACTCCCCCAAGTAATTTTCTAAACCAATCTAAAAGTCTTGAAAAAATGAATGTAAAGGTTGATGATGCCTTTTGAGAATGTGAACTAAGGTATTTAAAGACTAGGTTGGATGTATGGGAGCAATGGGAAAAGGTTAACACAGAAAGGGAGAAAAAATTAAGGAAAACATTTAAGGAATGAATATAACCATATTATCTCTAAAAATGATAACAAAGAGATAAATCTTTGTATTGAACATGTAAGGAAAGAAAAACTATAGGCTCAAATGTGGCTCAAGGATCAAATTTCATCACTAAGAGTATATGAAGTTGTGACAAATGATAGGGATATTGATTTAGAATTAGAGAATTATAGAAAAGTAATACAAAAGAAAATTTATGAATAAGAGATCAAAGCATGGACAAACTTTTGAATCCATCTTATGACTTGCCCTATAACAATTCCCATCGCATCCATGCTTCCTAACTCCAACACTGATAATAATCATCATAACCAGTGGGTTCCCCTACTATGGTTCATTTCATTGTAGTGGTTAAATTTGACATTTATATGGTTCATTTCATAGTAGTTGTTAACTTTTTAGTTATTCTAATTTGGGAAATTCATAAAATATGAATATGCATGCCTCACAAAAAAATGAAATCTGAAAAAAATCATAATATCATGTGCGTTGAATTAGCTAAATTAAGTATGGATGATTTACTAGTACATGTCATATTTAACATGGAGGCTTTACTTGTAAAATTATCTTTTATTTATGTTATCAATTTATTGTTGATGCTAATATAAAATCTATAAAAAACATTATAGTGTATTATAGTTTGTTGGCACTCTTAATGGGATCATTAATAATAGAATGAAACTCAAATTGGGGATTATAAAAAATGTGCAAAGTGATACTTCCAAGATTTATATACTAAGTGATTACATCCTTGATACAAGACCCATCTTTATTAACTTTAGATGAAGGAATTACTTAGCAATGAAACACTTGGCTGTGATGAAATCATTATTATCAATTGAGATTTACAACCATTAAAATATTAATCACATGTAATAAGACATACTAATATCACTTATAATATTTAACTATAATGATAAAAACTTTGAAGAACATAATGAAACTTTTATTCATTTACAATACTAATAAAAACTTGACATGTTAAGTACTCTCCACTAAGAGAGAGCTCTTAATGCATTGCTTCTACTTACATTATTTTTATCCTTCCTACTCCTCATGAAATACCCCAATATTATAGAGATAACACATAATATGGAAATACTGAAAATAAATTAAAATAGTTGCCATAAACTAAAACATATACCCTCTCTAGATCCCCTAAACTCTATAATAGAGTTACATGTCAAGCATCTCATAATATCTAATTTGGCATCATTGGGCACATGTTGTGGTTGTAGAGACAATGATGGTGTATGTTTTCCATCATTTGTATTCAAATCTAACTCAAAAAGTGGCAAAAGAGGCTCATTAATAGTTTCTTGTAATTGAATATGTGGCAAAACCATGCTAGTACCATTGGATGAAGCACCACAACTACTTGATTTACCCTACTTTGCCATTACTTTCACATCTCCAAATCTTGTAGATATTTGATCTTCACATCAACAAACTACCACACAAGTGACTCTACCTCTTTTAGAAGGGTGACCAAATTCTCATCTCTTACACAAATCTTACCATATATTGGGTTACACATTAATTTCAAATTCCTTTCAACAATTACATTCTCAACATTCTGATCATAAAGACTCATAAGACCATGAAGAAAAGCTACATAGTATGAAATGTTCAATTTTATACCATCAATAATTGAAGTATAATTAAAGGTTATCACTTCTTTCCTCATACCATAAACAATATATGCATATTTGAAACATGTATTACTTGTATCATATCAAACAAAAATACACAAGACATATATTTTATCTATAATCCCGTGTAAAAAACAATATATTTAACAAACATAAGCATCTTTAAGATTCATATAAACATCTAATTTTAATGAAAATAAGTTGACACACCCTAAGATGTTAATGAAAATAAGTTAAATGCATATCATTAGGTTGAAGCATTCAAAAATACATCCAATGGATTTCCATGATATTTCTATTATTAACTCGATATAGTTATGAACAAAAAAGAACACCAAGTGTTTTTAAATCTCACAAGAAAGACTAATACCAAGTACTAAGGAAAAACATAACATAGAGAGAAACATAGTACTAAGATATTCACAATCTATGTCAATCTTTCTATTAGCAATAGGAAATTAAATATTAGAAATATTCATTCATATCACCATTTAAGGGAGTAACTAAGTCATAAAATATAAATGCACATTTAAATACAGAATAAGGTAAAATCCTAAAATCATTCCCAAATAGGCATACCATCAGGGAGTTCAATTAATCAATAATATAGTCAATTTTTAATTTCATGAGGCTTATATTATTAATTTGATTGAGTAATAAAGAATAATGAACACAATAAGTATTTTAAAAGCACACAATAAATAATTATACATACCCATCCTTCATATTAGTATAATTATCACTGAAGACTTGAGGAGTATTATGTTGACTGTATTGTTAGTTGCTTGAAGGAATTCATGATTAGCTAGGGCATAATCAGTCATTCAATGCATAATCATTATCTGCATTGTTGAATATCCAACCATTGAGCTTAAAATCATTCCTAAATAAGCATACATCAAATTGAAGTAGTCAATAGTATAGTCAATGGATTTCTATGATCCTCTTATTATTAACTTGATAAGTGTTTTAAAATCCCATAAGAGAGACTAATATTGATTACTAAGTTAAGAAAAACATAACACATAGAGAGAAACATAGCACTAACATATCTATGACCTATGTTTGTCTTTTCATTAGCAACAAAAAATTAAATATTAGAAACATCCATTCATATCACCATTTAAGGGAATAACTAAGTCACAAAAGATGATTGCACATTTAAGCATAGAATAGGGTAAGATCTTAAAATCATTCCCAAACATGCATACCATCAGTTGGTTCAAGTAGTCAACAATACAGTCAATGGTTTTTCATGAGCCTTCTATTATTAGATGGATTGAGTTATCAATAAAAATGAACATAAGTGTTTTGTAAACCCATGCTTTATATTAGGATAATTACCATTGAAGAATTGAGGAGTATTATGATGACTATATTATTGCCTACTTGAAAGAATTAATGATTAGTGAGGGCATAACCATTCATTGAACACATAATTTATTTTGTGTCTTTGTGTAATTAGGATATGCTACATAGAAATTATTGAACGCATAATTCATTTATTGTTAGTTACTACTTCCAACAGAACTCACAATCCTATACTCTACCTCCTACAACAAGATATTAACTGTATTGTTAACTACTTTAACCCATGATGGTATGCTTGTTTGGGAATGATTTTAGGATCTTAACCTATTATATGCTTAAATATGTATCTATCTTCTATTATTGAGCTCATGCTAATGGTGGTTATAACTATACTTTTTTGTATGTACACCACAAGGGTTACATTTTTAAACATTCAATTTTTTTTTATAGTATAAAGTTAAAATACAAAGGTACAAAGTTCAAATTCCTTTGTGTGTAACATATACAACAATGATTATGCATTGAATTCATATGCATTTGTTGAATTACATGTACTATTTCCTAATTACATAAACTATTCAATAAACTATGTGTTTCATGAATTATTGTACCCTAACTAATCATTAATTCATTCATGCAGTCAACAATACAGTCAACATGAAACAAACCTAAATGTATTACACAATCTAGTTATGATATGCCCTTCTAAAATGTTGAATCGATATCATACTCAAGGATTGGGGATTCAATAGTGAAGACAAAGAAATTCATTATAGATATCAACTTGTATAGTAAAATTCCTCCCCAGGGATGCTCCTACAGTTCGTGCTTCTGGAATCAGGTAATGGTGAATGAAGAATGGATATGGGCTCTTGCACAGGTAGAAAAGGAATACTTTAATGGCAAATGAAAACTGGTATATTTTTTAAACAGGGGAAAGGTTCATAAGTAACAAGTCAACATTCAATGAATATTAACATTTTATTTTGCAACTATCATTTTTCTTAACCACTGTTGTTTGGCTTAACTGCTATCATTTGCTTTATCTGCTATCATTTTCTTTGATTATTATTGTTTGCCTTAACATCTTTTAACAAACGTTAACCCCATCATGAACACTGGACTTTGACTAATTTTATAGGGCCCACTAACATGCCAACTGAAAATGTGAATGCTAATGTTAGTTAAGGCTCTCCACCTATAAGGGAGGGTCCAAATTTAAAAAGTAGTCATTGTTAAGGTGAAAGATAGAATTGACCCATAGTGGTCAAGACCAACTGCAACTATTGAGACATACTGGTCGATTTTGTCTAGAAAGGTGTCATGTAAAATTTAGGATCTAGAATGTCTGTATAGATGATTAAAGGGGTTTTTAGCGATTAAGAACATTTTTGCAGGCATAAGATAACAACTTGGAAAGGGATAGATCCATGCAGATGCTTCAGATAGATTGGGGTGGTGAAATATATCTAGATTAATTGCTCAAGTCAAAACTGAAGTAAAAAGTGGGCCAAAACTAATATTATCAAATATTCATGACCAAATTTGAGTGACCCCAGTTAGTGGAGAACTTTCCACCCCCTCTTTAGTAATAACTTAAAGTTTATTATTTAAAAATGTGATGTTTCTATTTGAGAAGAAAAAATCATTTTTTTCCTAGATAAATATATTGTTTCACTCCCATGGAACTAATATCACATTGAAAATAGGAGCCCAAGCCCTTTTATAAGATCGGATCCTTAGCATAGTGATAACTTGCTACTAATTTTAGCCTTAATCTCATACAACAAAAACCTTCATAATTTTTTGTAAACTTATTTTATTTTTTAGACTTGTATAAAAATGAAATCACAGTTGATTTCCATCCGCATCTCATCCCCGTCCCTAGCCTTGATCCCAACCCCAACTTCGAAAGGTTCCTGTTGAATGATATTTTAGTAATGATAAAATTGACTTGTACCAATAATTTAAGTTCTTTTCAGACTATAAAAATAAAGTTTAGTGCAAAAGGCTGATGTACCAACTATTTAAACTCTTGTCAAGCTACTAAAAATAAGGTTGATTCAAAACGCTGGTAAACCAACCGTTTAAATTCTTTCCAAACTACTAGAAATTAAATTTACACAAGTCAATTAGTCTTAACATTGGCCCGTGTTAACGACCGTGCATCTCACTTGACGGACATTGTTTCTAAGTATGGGCACTCGCACATGATCGATCAAATGCACGTACATTTTCCCGGCAATTGACAGAAAGGTCTTTTCCTAAACACGTATTCGGCAAGTATAAATACAAAAAGTACTTTCATGGTGACGTGTATATTTTGTCCCCACAACGTTGTACGATCATTGATAGAGAATCTATTGAGTACTGAGATTAGACTTTCGTTTTCTGCCTTTAGTATTTAAGAGCTATCAGGGGAAATGCTTCCCCACAATCTAATATTATCATTGCATTATTGTAAGTGATAACAGTCCTTTATTTGCAGTTGTAATGGCTGAAAGTTCAAATGTTTCAACAACAATAATACCCAAACGAGAACTAGGAAAAGAAGAGAATTCTGTGGTTAGAAGAATTACAGAATATCATGCCAATGTTTGGGACAAAGATTTCTTACAATCTCTTTCATCGCCATATGGGGTTAGTCATATCTATTATTTAATGTCTTTTGTTTCTTTGATGGTTTATGTTAGTATAGCTTTACCTAGTTATTTAATGTCTTATTTCTTAAATAGTCTGAAAATATATAATAGATGTTAAATAATCTGCGGGTTAACGCTAGACAAGCGCACCTACACCCAATTTTTTTCTTTCATGGTTTACAAGATCGACCTAAATTCCTTTGTGTTACAGATGCTTAGTTTTTTCGAAAGCTAAAAAGAAATTCTATCTGATCTTATGCATAACAGGCGTCTTCATACCGTGAAAAGGTGGAAATGTTGATCAAGGAGATTAGATTTGACGTATTTAATGCTTTTCTTGGAGATGGTGAAAATAATCCTTCCCCATACGACCTACTTGAAAGGTTTTCCATAGAGAATCTATTGAGTACTGAGATTAGACTTTCGTTTTCTGCCTTTAGCATTTAAGAGTTTTCTGACTTTTGAATCCTTATATGATATATCTTTTTCTATAATGTATAGTTTGATGTTAGTGGGATGTATCTATTGACTTTAGTGAAACGTATCTCTTTCCTATATGATGTTAGTGAAAAGTCTCCCTTTCTAAAGTGTATAGATGTGACTTTTAGAAGGGATGTACAATGTTAACTTTGTAAGGATCAGAGAAAGTTCAATTTAACTTGAATGAAATCTATGTTTTTTTAATTTGTACAATGTATTTTTTGGAAGGGATCTTAATAAAATCCAATTTGACATTAATAGAATCTCTCACTTTTTATATTGTAAAATATAACTTTTAGAAGGACACTCGACTGTATCCATTTTGACATTAGTGGAATCCGTCTTATACTATGAATGAAACCCAATTATATCTAATTTAACATTGTTGAATCTGTCCCTTTCTGTACTCTACATAGAGTTCTTTTTGGCAGTTGTGGAAATTATGGCAGATAGGATGGGTTAGCTATCGTGGCTAGGAGAGAGATGTGGACTCCAAAAGGGAAATAGAGATTAGATTTTGGTAGTATGCATGTACTTTCCTTTTCTCATTTGTATAATGCAGTAAGATGACACTATCATATGAAGAAGAAACTCTGACTGTACTACCAAAATTCAAAGCGATTACTGTAAATATATATTTAATCCTTCAATTGATTATCGTCACAAGAATCGTAATAGAACTAGACTAGTATTAAATTTAACCCTGACGGGTACCTTGACATCAATCTATCATATACAAATATATTTAGTAATATTTAAAACCATGAATTATAACTTATATCAAAATTGAAGGTTGGTTTTATTTATTCAACCCTTTTATAATGAAAAAGTACAAGAGTTACATTGTTAATTGATAAGATTAAATTAAGTATATTCTTCATCAAGAAATATATTCAATAAAATATTATTTTTTATTATTGAAATGTTTCACATTATATTAAACAATAAATATTATTTAAAAAAATTGAACTTTAATTTAGAGATCAAAATTGAATTTTTAAAAATTTGAACAAGTTAAATTTTACGATATAAACATATTTACATTTTTAATAATATTAAAAATATTTTAAAAACTTTATAGAATGAAACAAAAAAATTGAGTGGATTGTTTAAAATTCTTAAGGATAAGTGAAATATTTATAAATGATTATAGAAATATATGTTTATTTTTTTATGTTACTTTTTTTTAAAACATGTCATAAATTTTGCCGTGCAATGTTAAATGGATAACATTTATAGAATTTTACCTTACAAGGAATGTTGATCATCAAAATTAATTGTGACATAAAACAATTGATCAAGCAAAATATAATTAAAAAAATAATTATTTTGAATGTTGATTTTTGCACAAAATAAATAAGAATGTTTTTCATTATTTGTAAGACATGATGCACCATATATATGGAGGTGCATAGTCCTCATTTCCCACCATCTGAAATAAGTCTGGATTATTACAATTACATAGCTTAAACATTAAAAATTAAAAGAAATGCTGAAAACTTGGAATCCCAATTAATTCCTTGAATCAGATTCATGAGAGCTATTGGTAATTGACCAATAAACATAGCCAAAATATTGTTTTTCCTAGTTGAAATCATACCATCAATATATTATCCTTCACAAACACACCAAACATAATACAATAAACAATTTTAGTATCAAATCAATAGGAAAAAAAGTTGAACATAACCTACAAAATACCTCCATTTAACATTACATTAATTACGCTACAATGTAGTGCAGATCTATATCAACTGTTTTCTATATTTGATAACATGACTATAATTAATACATATTCCAACACAAAAACCATGATCTACAAGTTATAACTACAATTGCTATATATTAAATGTTACATGAGTGTAGTGCCCAAAGGTATTTGAACACTAAAGGTGTATAAAAAACTACATTTAAAAAAAATGGAAATGATAATTAACTTAGTAATACTAAAATATATGAGCTAGAATGTTGAAAAAATATACAATTTTTTCTCACATAGTTTTTTCTAGAAATTTATATTTTACTTAAATATATTGTAAAATTACAATCTCTCTTAGAGTTTTATATTACCAGAAGTAGAGATGAAGAGGACAAATGTAGCAAGATGGAAAAATTTGTCTCTATTTGTGTTGATTCCAAATAATAATAAAAGCTAGCAGTAGTTAGAGTTGTGATGGGGAATGATGGTGATTTGTATTTGTAACTCATCACATTAACATTGAATATTGTGAAATTAAATTGTTATCACTACACTATTAATTATTGTGATTTGTTCTTATGGGTACCCACATTAATTAGGGTTTTTGTAGGACCAGCTCTTGAATACTATTAACTCAAACCAATGAACACCTTCAGATAATGTGACTTTACCTTCTTAGTTGTAACCCTTCTTTCAAAATTTTGTTAAATTTGTTTCCCTTCATAAATGATAAATGAATTCAATTTTTTATAGAGGTGATTTTTAAATTACCATTCTATGACATGTTTGAGGCGCTTGGAAGGGATATGAAAGGTTCAATTTTGATCTTTGACTCTTTAGAGATATAAATAAATATTAGAGATACAACATAGAAGATTCTTGTGAAAAGTCTTAAACTCCAAAATTCGTGTGGAGAATTTTAACTATTAAAACATTTCAGTATAATTAATATTATAAAATAATAATAATTTACAAAAGGTTAGACATGAAAATACCATGTTATAAATATTGGAATATCGGCTAATAGAGGAGCTTCATAGTCCAAACTTTTTATCATGCTTTGTATCCCCTCTCCCCAGGGTTAACTAGCAAAATGTTGTGAATTTTT